>JAUMJL010000155.1:600000-966360 GCA_033558185.1 Dromococcyx pavoninus
CAGCGTGAAACAATTTGGGGAATCCATATTTCTAAGAGAATACAATAATATAATTTCAACTTAAATGAACTCAACTCTTATGTTGTATTATGCACTTTTAGGATCAGGCTGTGTAAGTAACTGATTGTTGCGTTTGTTTGTTTCTTTGTTTTCCAAACAGACTCCAGGATAATTTTTTTAGCCTTCTCATTGAAAAAATGAAGAATTCTTATGTAGCTTGATATTTTTCATATTATAGCAACAAGCTGTGTTTCCCTACTCAAAAAACTCCACAGTTTCAGTATTCTCATTCACAGTATCACAGTATCACAGTATCACAAGGTTGGAAAGGACCTCTGAGATCATCAAGTCCAACCTATAACCCAACACTAACACCAACCATCATCTAGACCATGGCACTCAGTGCCACATCCAATCTCCCCTTAAACACCTCCAGGGTCGGCGACTCCACCACCTCCCTGGGCAACGCATTCCAATGGCCAATCACCCTTTCAGTAAAGAACTTCTTCCTCACATCAAGCCTAAACTTTCCCTGACGAAGCTTGAGTCCATGCCCTCTAGTTCTGTCACTGGTCACCTGAGAGAAGAGACCAACCCCTGCCTGACTACAACCTCCTTTTAGGTAGTTGTAGAGAGCAATGAGGTCTCCCCTGAGCCTCCTCTTCTTTAGACTAAACAGCCCCAACTCACTCAGTCGCTCCTCATAGGGCTTATGCTCCAGCCCCTTCATCATCTTCATTGCCCTCCTCTGAACACATTCCAGTATCCTGACATCTTTCCCAAACTGGGGGGCCCAGAACTGTACACAGTATTCCAGATGAGGCCTGACTAGTGCCGAGTACAGGGGGACGATAACTTCTCTGGTTCTGCTGACTACACTATTCCTGATGCAGACCAGAATGCCGTTGGTCTTCTTGGCCACCTGGGCACACTGCTGGCTCATGTTGAGCTTCCTGTCAACCAGCACTCCCAGGTCCTTTTCTGCCTGACTACTCTCCAGCCACTCTGTCCCCAATCTGTAGCTCTGCATGGGATTGTTGTGTCCAAAATGAAGTACCCGACATTTGGACTTATTAAACATCATCCCATTGGAATCGGCCCATCTCTCCAATCTGTCCAGGTCCCTCTGCAGGGCCATCCTACCTTCTAACAGATCAACCCTTCTTCCCAGTTTGTTATCATCTGCAAACTTCCTGATGATGGACTCAATCCCCTCATCCAGATCATCAATAAAGATATTAAACAGGACCGGACCCAACACCGATCCCTGGGGGACACCACTGGTGACCGGCCGCCAACTGGATGAGACACCATTCACCACCACTCTCTGGGCTCGGCCATCCAGCCAATTCCTAACTCAGCACAGAGTGCTCCCATCTAAGCCACAGGCTGACAGCTTCTTTAGGAGTCTACTGTGGGGGACAGTGTCAAAGACCTTGCTAAAGTCCAGGTATACCACATCCACAGCCTTCCTCTCATCCACCAGGCGAGTCACATGGTCATAAAAGGAGATCAGGTTGGTCAGGCAGGACCTATCTCCTCCTAAACCCATGCTGGCTGGGCCTGATCTCTTGACCGTTCTGCAGGTGCCGCGTGATTTCACCCAGGATTATCTGCTCCATGATTTTACCTGGGACCGAGGTCAGGCTGACAGGTCTGTAATTACCTGGATCATCCTTACGGCCCTTCTTGTGGATGGGCGTCACATTGGCCAACTTCCAGTCTTCCGGGACCTCTCCAGTGAGCCAAGACTGCTGAAAGATGATGGAGAGCGGCTTAGCAAGCTCATCCGCCAGCTCTCTCAACACCCTAGGATGGATCCCATCCGGCCCCATAGACTTATGAGGGTCCAAGTGGCTCAGTAGGTCTCTAACTTCCTCCTCATGGATTGCAGGAGGGCCATATTTCACCCTGCCCCCATCAACCACTTCAGAGGGCCAACTGTCAAGCACGCTGACATCCTTGCTGTTGAAAACTGAGGCAAAGAAGGCATTAAGTACCTCGGCCTTCTCTGCATCTTTGGTTACTATATTTCCCTCCACATCCAACAAGGAGTGGAGGTCGCTGCCACCCTTCTTTCTACCATTGATATATTTATAAAAACTCTTCTTATTATCCTTTACAGAAGTGGCCAATTTGAGCTCCAACTGGGCTTTTGCTTCCCTGATTTTCCTCCTACACGACTTAACAACGTCTTTGAACATGACGTGGCTTACGTCCCCTTCTTTCCAACGACGATACATCCTCTTTCGTACAGATACACTGGAGATACCCAAAAAGAATGACCCGTGGAACACATTTTAACTTTTTTTTTTTCCAATCAGGAGGAGGCCATTAAGCCTGGAAGGCTGCCAGATAGTGGTAATCATCAGTCTTTCTGGGGCTGTCTTATAACTTTGCAGCTGTATTGTTGGCTATGGTTTGCAGTCCCAGATATATCGCTTTGTCTGTTATTTTTCTGTTCGACTGGATAGGAGGCACTTTTCCTAAAAAAAAAAAAAAACCAACAAAATATCAACCTATTAAGGGCTGTTACATCTTTCAGTCACTGTAATACTATAATACCACCTAGGACAAATTTCAAACGGTCATCGTTCTTAGACTCTTCGAGCTGCCTGCACTATAAGCTGTTAAAAGACCAGAGCATTAGCCATAAAATGTTTCTGTGGGTGTTAGCTAACAATTTGCAGGTTCATATCATCACAGTAAAGCTTTCAAATTATAAGCAATTTATAGGCTATGTTTGAACCTCATAATTGTTATGTCTGAGCAAGGTAGTACTTTTTTTGGCTTCAGTTTTTGAGAGTCCTATCAAATTAGTGGGAGTTGGAACAGAAGGGGAAGATTCTGATTTCAAACATGCAAAAGTCAGACAAAAAGGTTCTTACATTTAGTTTTTGTTAAATTAATTGAGGCAGGAAGAAATATTGTTCTGAAGACTTTAATTTTACATATTCAATAGCGCTCCTGGAAGGACAGAGGCAAGCAGTACTTCCTTGAACTGAAAGATAAAATTTGGGATGAGTAAAAAGCAAAACAAGAAATAATCTACAAATTGCCAACAGTTATGAATCTGCCCTTTAGTGAGATTTGCATCTTAACTGTTTTTCTTATGTTTCTCTAGAATTCAGTCCATAAAATCTTGGTTCCAATACAGACAAGAGGACCAGCAGTTGTAACTCTTAACCTTTGCTTGGAGCAAACTACTTAACCCGCTCCTTTCTCTCTAGGAGACATCTATGCAATGGAGGTGTTCACGGCTTTTGCCAGGTGACTGTAAGTTGATGGAGTCCTATAGTACAGGAGGTTTGGCATAACGGAGCTCCAGAATCTTGCCTTTTAATCCCAAAGCCCCAAAACAGAAAATCTGTAAAGTCCATAGATACAACGTCGGACATGAGCTTCATATTACAGAAAAAGAGTTGTAAAAGCTGGTACATTCTCTTCTAGGTGTATTGGGTAGGATTCATTTAGCTGCATATGAACAGTTACAGTGTAGGTGTTGGAGTTCAAACTTGTCACTTCCTGTATACATGATGTATTTAAGGGTGAAGCAAACGTCATTTGATTAAACATTGATCAGAAGAAAAAAAACATTTATTTCACAGTGAAAGAAACAGACATGCCTATTTCTAGGCTTTAGAATGGAACCAAATAGTAATAATGTGTGCTCAGCAAGTATGGATTATATCTGAAGACAAGAGGAGTTTTGGGTGGTTGTAGAGCAAATATGACACACTATGCTTGCTGGTAATTTGTACTGGAAAATTGGGTTTTCTAGACTAGTGGAACCTTTTTGTTTAGACTTACAACTATGTGTGTGTGTATGTGTAAAAAGATATGGATTTTTTATACATAAATATAAACAGATGTGTGTGTATGTGTGTAAATATATATATACCAATTGACTTGATTTCGCCACTGTTCTTTTAAGTTGGCTTTGAGTAATATAGAAAGGGTTGCATAGAAAAGAAAGGTATGTGCACCTTAATACCAAATCAGAAGTGTGGTGCTGAACTCTTAAGGGCAGGTCCATAACAGAAGAACATCATGCTGTGTTTAAAGATGCTTTAAACATATTTGGTGATGACTGTTAAAGTCTAATTATGTCAAAAAATATTACTGCTGAGATAAATGCCATTAAAGAGAGTAGCGTTTAGACAATGTATTCACCTCTGTCCTAGGAAAAAATACCTAATGAAGCCATTAGAAGAAATTGAAATGTGAGAAAAACTAATATGACATAGAAATAATAGGGTAGAGGAGAGGAAGAACAATTTAGGCATTATTTCTCTTTGGAATGATTCGAGAGAATATACGTTTTCACAGAACAATTGAAAGAAATATTTTCCTTTTTGTGTTAGACAAAAATGAAATTAAGCATCACAAACCACAAGATCAAAATATGTTCTTCAAAACTGTATGACTTCTTATTTCTGAAAATGCCCCTTCAGACACTTGTATTTGATTAATAATCAAGCTCTGTAGAGCAAAACAAGCCTTGTAAAATAATTTCAAATTAAATTAATTACATCCTCAGGAAGGACAATAAGTAAATTATTCAAGAAAATATGTTTATATGGGGTTATATTAATCCATATTTTTTATTCTAGAATTTAGAGTCCTTCTGAAAGTGTTGAGGCTTTTATTTAGTAACATTTTTAAAAAACAATTATGTGTCAATCTGGGTGGCAGTTTAGTAATAGAGATCATACATACCAAGTGATGCTAAAAGTACTTTTTATTTTCATTTCAGACTCCCATAGGAAAAAAAGGATCATTCTTATCCTAGAGGATCATTCACTGTAAAATCTATATTATTTGAAATTTTCTTTTAACATTTCTCTGTCATCTGCCAGTTTACCATATGAAGGTTTCAATGTTACATGCTATGTAAAACAACTTATATATTCCAGGTTGCAATGTAACATTCTCAGACCTGTATATACTAACACTGACTAGCAACATTATTAATGTAAAAAAGAATTCAACAAATCATAGTAATAACTGAAAACAGACAGATTTTTTCTTTCTGATCTATATATAGAATTCACTTTGAGACATAATTAATGGAATTTTTTAAATGCTGAAGATGGCCCTAAAAAAGGAACTGAAAATAAACCAGAAAAATATGAGATTTTTTCTCAAACACCATGTTTTTTCCCTGTGGCTGGCTATTTTAATTTTATTTTATTTCTGCTGTACTAAAATAGTTAACCCCAGAACTCCACTGAGAAATAGCCTTCTGAGGGGGCCTGGGGACATGGAATGGAACCACAACAGGCAATCCTTCCTACAAACAATCACGCAAGACTGAAAACACAAATAACATGTGGGAAACTGTTATGCACAGATTTTCTGCTCCTTCCACAAGACAACTGAAATGTAGCATAGTTAGCCTCAGTGCACTTCTTGTAGAGTGGAACCAGTCAGGATTCTTCATATTGAGAACTTTGTGTGAGAAGAGAAAGGCAAATGCAACACATTATTATATTAATGTAGAAAGCCAGAAAAAAAATCAGGACTGTGTATCTTATTAGAACGAAAGAAAAAATGAAAGAAGAGGGTTTTGTTTATCTGTTTGTAGGGGGACTTTTTCCAATTATGGGTTTTTTAATGGCTTCTAATTTTATGTGTTCCTCTGGGTGAGCTGCACACTGAAAGTTTAGAGTCTAGGACTGTACTTCAGGACTCAAAAAGGTTTTTACTACTATTTTGTTTCTCTGGGATTTTTTTGAATTTTAGTATCTCTATGACCTACATCACTGGTCATTCTTCAAGCAACTCTTCTTTACCTGCAATGAATATTGAATCACTGTATGCTTCCTGTAGCTGACATTGTCAAAAGCCTTTCCCCTCAAGAAAACAAACAAAAAAGCAAATAGTATTTCAAGATACAGCTACATCTACTTAGAACTAAGTTCTCTTGGTAAGAATTTCAACAGTATTGACCTCTGTTAGGTGCTCTTGCTTTTCTCTCCTTCTTCATGGTACTTATGGCATTTTCTGTAAAATACAATTATTTTACATCTCTCTACAGAGACGTTGGGGTGTTTTCCTCAATTACCACCAACTCCTACTGCAGTATACATGTCCTACTGTAGTAACAACCTCTCTTTGGAATTTAATGGACTGTCATATCTAATTATTGCATATACATAGGAAAAAGATATTTGTGGTTCCCAAAGTATAAAATAATATCCTTTTTTCAATATATTTTGTTAAGTAAGGTGTTATAATATATTTCTGTTAATTTTCGTAACCAATATCACATTTTTTAAATGTACTGAAAAGGTAAATGTAACTGAAATGTCCCTAAATTTATTTGGTTCATTAGAAAGTTCGTTTCTTGCTTCTTATTTTTTGAGAAAACATAGTTTTATTTTTAAATTCAGCTTTCTCTAGAGGGAAAATAATCTCAAAAAAAGTCTGAAAAACAACTTCTTCAGTTTTAAGACGATTGACACAATGCAATGAAAATCCTCCTTTCCATTACTACAATCCTCCTTTCTACTAAGTGGCAATTCTTCATCCTTTCACAGATAATTTATTTTTGTAAAGCTGATCACTATTAATAAAAACTTAAGATTTGCTTAAACCGTTGTAGGCATTTTATTTAAAACAGGAAGTTAAATGCGACCTTGACAGATAAAAATAATATAGGTTTCCTATCTGCTGGCAGGAAAGGTAAGAGTGTTGGAATATTTTAAGTGTGTGGCAAATCACAATATGGCTGAGAGGATGGGAAGCATTTTCTGAACCCTGTAGAACTTATTTTCAAAGATTTTACTATAAGGAAACATGTTTGATTTTAGAAAAAAATAATTCCAGTCATTTAAATCATTGTTTGTCAAGTACGACATAATTACTAAAATCTGGCATTTCTAAATAAATAGAGGAATGAGCCAAGCCACCAATAAAGATTTTTCTGTGCAAATAAGTCTTACTCTGTTCCTAAAACTACAAAAGGATGTGCTCTATACTTTTGTTGAGAAAACCAGACACCTCCAATTTTGCCAGAGATAAATTTAACTACAACCTCAAAAGGTTCTGAATTATGTTGCAATTTATAACACACATTCTTAATATTCTCACATTCCTCTGCCATATGTATGTGAGTGAAGATGAACAAATAAATATTGTTTGACTAGGAAACAGGGAGTTGGGCCCCTTTGGATCACAAGGTTCAGATGGGCAGAACAATCCAAATCCATCTAAATTGATTAGGACTTTTTGTTATTTAGCACTCCATTAGAGACTGGAAGTTATGAAACTGGTGATAGTTTTATGTATACATATACTTAATTTATGAAGAATATGCAAGTGTTTTATTAAGCGTACATTGAGACAATTAAGTTACACATTTTTGAGAGAAATCAGGCATTTTGAAAGGTCATTTGTTAATTCCTAAATATTAGTAGGATTTATGTCAGGGACATGTCTGACTATAACAGTTGAAACCTAAGTTTCTTCAGAACCTAATCTAACTGACTTTACTGATGCAAAATCAATGCAAATTTAAGATTATGTATTATCTACCTTATTTTGGAGGTTGGATAAACAGATGCCTATTTCACTGGAGACCTACAAATTCAAAGTGAAGGCCTTTCATGATATTTCCCAAATTGATTTTTACCAGTAAGCTTGGAATGTAACCATGCCTTGTGATCTCCTTTCCAGCATTTCCTTTTACACACTGTTAAGTGTAACAGTGATTTCAGACTACTTCTGGGCAATATAAGAAGTAATTTACACATAGTCATGCACATTTCCTTAATTATTCACTTTCTTTTTCAGTCTCGCTTTTTTTTTCTCTGTTGGCCTCTACATTGTTGTTCACTTCTGTAAAAAATGCACAAATCTAAATGATGGAAAAAAATTACTAAAAGCAAATGAATCTTGCTCCTAATATGTAAAAGCCATGATGGATTCAAACTAGCAACCAGATATTGACAGCATTTTTCATCAGCTGCATATGGAAGAGAGTAAAATCAAATTCATGGAAGGAGAAGAAATGTATTTTTAGTCAAAGGATATCTAGTAGAATAAATAAGATTACCCCTGACTAATAGCCACCTTCAGAGAAACTAATAAAACACTGCTTTACTCAGTCCTATATTGCATTGGCAAGAAAGAAACAGCAGCGAGAAAAGAAAGCTGTAACAAGCAAGTAAATGACACAAATTACTACTAATAAAAAAAAAGAATAATAAAATTTACAAAGCTGTTGTCACCTAACCATTCAAAGTGCCGTTTCCACCACAAAACCAAAAAGCATCTGAAATTCGTGTATGCAGCCTGGTTGATCCTCAACCCACTGAAGTCAGTGCAAGATCCTTCAATTGTTTTAGTGATCAAAGGAAAAACTGGATACCAGGGAGAAGAGCTCAGCACCTCCCTCTCCCCTTCCTCAGGAAGCTGTAGAGAGTAATGAGGTCTCCCTTCAGCCTTCTTTTCTCCAATCAAGACAATACCTGAAGCCCCAGATGCTCCTCACAGGACATTCTTTCCAGCCCTTTCACCAGCTCTGTTGGTCTCCTCTGGATGCAGTCAAAGACCTTCACATCCTTCATAAATTGTGAGGACTAGAGCTGCACACAGTACTCAAGGTGAGGCCTCACTAATGCTGAATACAGAGGGACAACGATCTCTTTTTGTTTGAATCAGGTAACATAAAATAGAACAGTTTTCATTCCGAGGCCAAAAGAAAGATTTTTGTTGGAGGATTTTTGCTGTTTTGAAATTGATGGATTGCCTTTGTTTTGATTTTTAATTACAGCACTGAATTTAGCAAGGTAGATATAAGGATTTGAGGAGTGTTCAAAAAACAGGAACACTAATTTAAAAAATCCCTTTCCCCTATTGTAGAAAGATAATAAAATGTACAGTAGGCTTTTTTTATAAAAAAAAAATGGGGCATTTTTATTTCTTTTCCTCAGCTTAATATGTGAGAGACTGATGTGTCTTGGAATAGGTCAGGGAGTAGAATGGCAAAGTATTATTTGGATTACCTCTCACATCATTGTCTCTCTGAGCATCTTTATGGGTGTGGAGAAGAATTTAATCACATAACCCTTACAAGTTAAGCAGAGGCTGAGTCTCTGAAGGCTTGTGTAGGTAGATTCAAATGCCACTTACCCATTCTCTGAACTGTTCAGCTGCACACACTGACCGGGCAGCATACCATATATGACTGTGACTACTGATAAGGAAATGGTCCCTATCAATCCAGAAAAAAAGCCTAAACACAGGAGCATGGTTCCAGTGAGTGCACAGTATAGTTACTTGACTTTATTCAATTAACTACTACCATCTGAATATTTAGTGTTTTGTTTATCTGCACGTACCCAAAAAAGATGTCACAAAACCTGTCTAGTCCATTCATCAGCACTATCTGAGACTAAAAATCTTTGAATTATCTAAGTAATTTTATTTTTACGTATCCAGACAAGAAGAGTCTGAAGGAAAATACTGTCAAACTTGCCCTGCATTTGCAATTTCATTTCAACTTGCTATTATCCTTTTCTTCTAGAAACGAAATCACCAGAATGGGTATTATTATGTGGCCAGCATCTGAGAAGTCAGGGGATCTCAACCTTAAAGAGAGCCAAGTTCCACCTGTCTTGAAAATAATCTGCTACTTGTTTGTGTAATCCTTTAGATTTTGTCTCTTTTTTTATCCCCTGCTATTAATTTCCTGTTGTAGTCACATTGGCACTAAGGGAACATAAATGCCTATATTCATTCAGCTTAGTTTAAAAACCTAATTACCACATCAAATAGATGTAAGCTTCAGCACCTAAGAAACAAACAGCTTGCTGGAGGTGGCAGTGTTATGCTATTGACTTCCTTAAGAATCCTGAACACAGATGTGGCACTATCATTTTTCAACCCAGAAGAAAGAGTATTACCATTGCTGGAAATGGGCCACAAGCTTTGTACTGGGTTTGCAAGGCCTCAGGACCAAAATTTGTCAGGTTTGCCTTTTCTGTACTTTTCTTATCTAACCTGGAACTCTGTTTTCACTTGCTTTAACTGTAACTGTAATTTTTTTAATGATGAGTAGGCTACACCTAATTTGGAGGTTTTGCCTTTTGTATGATATAAAAAAGTTTTATATAGGTAAGAATAACCAGTGTTTTCCCTATGTAGGTTAGGGGGTTTTTATGACTGTAACAAAAATATGTATGAAGATATACAGGCCTAGTATGAAAGCAAATACCTTGAGAAGTGGGGATACAGTGCTGTAGAAAGCAGTACAGGCATGGATTATTAGGGTCAGGATACAAACTGATGCTGGAGATCCCATAGCTCTAAACAACTTGCCAGTCCTCACTTAAAGAATGCGTATCTGGAGTAATTATTAATAATAAGTTATTGTTGTGATTATTAAAGAATGTATAATAATATTTGGCTTTGTTTTTACTTCTTTTTAATTTTCTGTAATAATTAAATCTGGACTAATAATAATTCTGTGATTAAACTGTTACGATTTCAAATACACTAGCAATAACATCTTGGCTTTACATATAAGATGTGTTTTCTCTTTTGCTCACAAAAAGTTTTTGAGCAACAGGCTACTCTCCAGAGCTCTGGAGCAGGCAAATAAATAAGAAGAGCATGGCACTTCTTTCTGGACTATTTTGGTCAGTGATGAGAAGTGGTAACAGTCACGGAGAAGGGGCATCACCTAATAGGTAATGAGAACTGTCTGCTTTGCTAAGACTAAAAAGTGCTGTGCGTCTTCAGAAGATCCAAAGCATTGGTTACTGTCTCTTAAGCAGTTAACGTAGCCATATACAGCTGTGGAAAATAAAGCAGTTGTTAAATGCCATCAAATCCATAAAACACTACCTCAGTTATAAAGCAATGGAGAATCAATCTGATGGTCCAAACGGCAAGTCAAGTAGATGATCTTTAGAATGCAAATTCCTCAGCACTGCTTATATGTGAAACTGAAAGAAAAAAAAATCTGAACCTACATTCTTAAAGTTATTTGATGACATTAAAATCCCCTTTTCTTGGTACCTCTTCATTATTCAGTTAGTGAATGCATTTTGATAGCTCAATGTGAAGTTCATAAGAGCATCACATGCCTAAATATTATTATTTTTTAATGCTTTCCAGCTCATTTCCTTTTTTCCTGCTGATACCACTAAAAGGTCTGCCAAGAGCACACTGGCAAATGGTTAGGACTCAAATAATGAACACCTCCTACACTGTTTTGTGGTTAATTAGGAGACTGCATGTCTTCAAGAATAAGTCCATCTTTTATTAGTTATAAACTGTTCATTTCTATGAATTTTATTGCCTCATGTCACTATTATTTTTAAAGCTTTTAGAAACACATAAATAGTTCCAATTTTGCACATTGAGAGCTCCAACCAGACTATAAAAGAACCATCCATCAGACCCCCAAAAGTTATTTCTTGTCATTCATGAGCACAGCTTAGTTCCGTCAACACAGGTACCTCTGGTAGTTGCTCAGTAGCATAAGCATAGACAGTAACATTGAGAAGTGCCAAATGCCTCTTTCCGCTTGGAGCTCTTTTTTGACCTGTAACGTTTAGGACTGAAAATTTATTTACTTGCCTGGGGTGGAGACTGAGGAACAACTCTTCATTGTTGAAAGGCAAATAATTTACCCTTCCACCGTGGGTCAGATTCTAAACCCCAAATCGTCTCCATTATGCAGCTAATTTAACTGCTGATCTCTCTTTTGAAACAAATCGATTACTTCTCTCCAGGTTGAAATAAAGGATTTTTTTTCTTGTTCTGGGAAAAAAGACTTTTCTGCAGACTACACCCAGAAACTGGAAAGGAGTTTTGCACCTCTACTTGATCAGTCATCCAACTTCATCCTTGGCAGGTTTTTCACATCCTAGCACCCCCAGGTCCCCTCATATCATCCTCTAAAATATGTAACATATACTCTGCTTCATTAGAGAGCATTATTCTGGTGAGCCCCTGCATTATTTCAGACTCTTTGAACAAACAATGAAATAGAATTAAAAAAAAAATAAACCTAACCAAAATAAAATAAAATACAAAAAAATACAATAAATAAAAATAAATTTAAAAATTATTATGTCTATGAGTTCTGCTAGATGGGGAAGGGAAGGGAAGGGAAGGGAAGGGAAGGGAAGGGAAGGGAAGGGAAGGGAAGGGAAGGGAAGGGAAGGGAAGGGAAGGGAAGGGAAGGGAAGGGAAGGGAAGGGAAGGGAAGGGAAGGGAAGGGAAGGGAAGGGAAGGGAAGGGAAGGGAAGGGAAGGGAAGGGAAGGGAAGGGAAGGGAAGGGAAGGGAAGGGAAGGGAAGGGAAGGGAAGGGAAGGGAAGGGAAGGGAAGGGAAGGGAAGGGAAGGAAAGGGAAGGAAAGGGAAGGAAAGGAAAGGAAAGGAAAGGAAAGGAAAGGAAAGGAAAGGAAAGGAAAGGAAAGGAAAGGAAAGGAAAGGAAAGGAAAGGAAAGGAAAGGAAAGGAAAGGAAAGGAAAGGAAAGGAAAGGAAAGGAAAGGAAAGGAAAGGAAAGGAAAGGAAAGGAAAGGAAAGAAGGAAAGGAAACACAGTCAATCTATTCTGTAGGGAACTGTCCTGAGCAGTGTCGATGAAAACTGATTTGCCATTTCTGGCATCAGAACCAGAGATTCTTCTCTGAATATATACCTTTAATATTTTCAATCTACAAAAGTGCTCTCATAGCTAAGACTATGCAATAGCTTTCACCCTGACTGACAAAGTTACTTTTTCCTTTTTAATTTTTGATTAAAAAAATTCAAAAAGAGGAACCTCTCTTAAATTGTTGTCTTCACTAAATTTACTTCATGCAGTGAAAAAGAAACAGAATTAAATGTTGTCTAATCTGGTTAGTTTAATATTCTATTTACATGCAAATAACTCAAAAAATCTGTGGTATAATAAAGAATATACAACTGGTTTATATGAAAGTAAGTTTGCCTAGTAGTTCGTGGAAATTTTAAGTTTGGCCTTTCCTGGTCTCAAAAGAAACATAGGACTTTTAATAAAGATCAACACGATCTTATTAAATTGGATTTAAAAGAAAATGCAATTTTTAGAAAAAAACTTTTATTAATGATGACAAGTCTCTTCACGTATAAGGAGAATTTAATACATTATTTTATGTCCTGTTATTAATGTATGTTTGAAAAAGATATGAGAGTTATTTTTTATCGTATTATTACTGAAAACAGTACTTGCAGAACAGGAGAATACAAGTGACCATGTAAGAAAAAATGTGAAAAAGTAGTAAAAGGATAATACATTGAAAAAATATAGAATGGCATATGTGTAACTTACTGATTCTCAGTTATGACTTATAGCCTAGGAATAGAACTGTTGGTCTTGCTCTCAGTAGGACTGATACAAATTGAGATGAAGGGACTAGAAATTCTTCCGCCTCTTGCATGGATGAAATGTGCTCAATAAGGAACAAAGAGAAGCAAACAGAAAAATCTTGTGGTGTAAAACATTTCCTCTTGCAGGAGGGCCTTTCAGCTGCTCCTCCTTATTTCTGGCTATTTAATGGCTTTTCTGTTCTTTAAGATACTAATTATATCTTTAATATATTAAGATATTAATTACATCATTAATAAATAATCTCTACTCACTACACAGGAAACCTAGGGAGGTGATCTTAATTTTCAGCTCTAAGATATCTAAATTTGGAACATGGGAATTCCACTCTAAATTAAAACACACTCTATAGCCTAATTCAAGAGCTGATATTTAACACCTAGTGCAAGCGTGTGCAAGTTTTCTGTAATCGAGTTGCACATACACACTTCCATTATTTCCTTAAATCACAAAATGTGAGGCAAAGATCTAGAAGGCACAGACCAAACTCATAGCTACATCACAGCTGGTGCTTGTAATTCAATCAAGGCAAAGCAGTCATAAACCTGGATCCACAGGTTAGTTAAGCCAGGTTTACAGCTACTTTGCATTGCTGAAGTGGAGCAGAGCATCTAGAAAGTACCATTGTGTCTGGTCATCAGAAACCAGATATATAAACTGCAAAACTGGTAGTGGTAACTCATGCAGTTCTTTGATCCATCTTCCCTCTCTAGTGTTGGCATGTGACTAAAAAGCTATCGCAGTTCTTAATTCTAATTAATTTCATCTGTTTCTTTGACATAATTCAAGTATTTTTTGCTAAGTTATATTTTGTTGAAGAGGCAGAAATATGATTTTTCTGAGCAGGAGAGGTGCCAATTGTCTTCTTGTACCAGAAGGGGTACTGCTATTACCTGCATCATGCCAAATCAATTTTACATGAAAGTTCCTTAGTTTGTAATACTATAATAAATCATGCATGCAAAGAACCACATAATCATACCAACTACATTTAGTATCAAAGCTCAAATCGTTATAGCAACTACTGTGTCTATACTGCCTTTTACTTGGCAAAGTTAATAACTTGCTTTAGTGATGAAGAAACATCAGATAAAACTGCAGACTGATATAGTACATGTATGTATTTCCCCTTCTCAAAATAATGTAAGAATGTACATATTAGTTTTCAGACCGTGAAAACCAGGCACTTCAAAACTGAGCTACTGACAAATTTGTTTTATAGAAGAAAGTCTTTGAATTAGGAGCCTTCTGGGAAATATCACTATGAATATTCAAATGTATAACTGAACTTGCATTGAACCATTTTCCTTTTCTTGTTCTTTGAAGAGTTTTGCAGAAGCTCAAGAAAAAGGCAAAGTTTCCTTGCTCCTAAATAATGAATGCAGACTGTTCCTCACTCCAGTAAACACTGCATTTTTCTAAAGAAAGAGAACAACTGGTGCATGAAATCAAACTTACTTTCACATTTCAAGAAAAATTCTCTCAAGATACATCTTTAGATAAACATCAGTCTACAATCCTTTCTGCATGAATATGAAACCTATTAAATAGTAAAGGCAGGAATATTTATTTTGTGTGTGTGAGGTGGTGTGTTCGGCCTAGCAGAAAGGCTTCTTTTCCACAGGCCTGTGGAATAAAAGTGGGTTGTGCATCAGTGGTTTCTGTGGGCTCCCATGCCATGTCAATCAGCATCTGACATGCTCTTCATTCAGTATACGGGAAATATGGCTTTGCAACCTGGTGCCAGGAAGGGAGCATAGCTGGGGGGTCAGAGATTATGGAGGCTTAAAGATGCCAAGAGTATATGTACCAGAGAGTGCTTAGTGGTCAAGAAAATCAGAGACTCCCTAGAGCAAGACAGAGAGGAATGTCCAACTTGTTCTTTTGATTGATCATCAGCAGAATGCCAAGGATCAGCAGAAAACAAGCACAAAAAGATATTTCAGTAGGGAAAACAAGGCATTAATAGTGAATATCATGCCTAACATTGATGATGATTTATAGTCTGGCTTGCAGACAAAACCACCAAGCTGGTCTGGAAAACTCCAAGGCTTTTTTCAAAAATGATAGAGTACACAACAGCCTCAAAGTTTCTTTTGGAGGCTTGTTTCCCTTTCAGAATCTCCTGTAATCATTCAGTTTACAAGGCCATCAATCCAGAAGAAGTTCTAAGATGCCAGTTTAAGACTGAAACTGAAATTATTGTCAAGAAATACACTTCTAGCTCCTTGCATGAGACAAAGTAAATCTAATTTCATCATGTGAAGTAATTAGGTATGAGGCGCTTATACCTGTAAAAAACAACTTATATGACAGGTTTATGTTCTAACAGTAAATATATTGTTTTTTTCAGGGAGCACAACTTAGAATAATTTATTTTTTTGATTTCAAATGGAGTTTAATATCTGTATTTTTTCTTAACTGTAGTGAAACCTGCAATATATAATGTCCTGCCTGACAGCTCAGTTCTTCCTTTTCCCAAAGAGACTTGAATAGCAGTCTCTCAGCTTACGAAATAATGTAATCATCAGGCAACAGAGTCATTCTATTGTGCATTAACACAATTTGGATTTAAGTGGTTTATGCAAAGTTATTCCACGCAGATATTGAGGGAGAAATTTGAAAACACTCCTGACGATTAGAAAATTTACCTGAAAGGTAACTTAAGCAGTTTCAATCCCCATTCAGAACTGGACAATATGAACAGTTAGGCTACAAAATATTCTTAGCAAGCTTATTTCAACCTTTCCTGTTGACATTGTTCCACTTTAGATAAAATGCTCAAAAGGTTATTGAGATGGAGAACAAGAATAGCTCTCCAGCCTTCTTAGCTAGGACACTCTTACAGGAGGAAGAAACACTTTCACCGCCCCTCTCCAGTAAATATTTAATTCAGTATGTGGAATGAAAATGTGTCAACATGAGACACTGAGAGAGCCCTTGTATGTTAGTTTAAAGTTAAAGGTAAGAATTTAAAAGTGTGAGATGTGGGTTCAAAATCATTTAAGCACAGTAGTGAACTGAATCTAGGTTTTTTCACAACATTCATACTGCTGCTTGAGTCCCAGAATGTATGAGAACTTCCTCTTCTTCTAGGGACTTGAGTTTTGGATCAGATTTTTTTTTTTAATACCATAAATTTTTACAATTGCTTTCTAATTGCAGCCCTTGAATATCTAGAACAGAGCAGCAACGTATATTCATTAAAAAGAAAATGGATCAAAGAGCTTTATAAAAATAAACCAAACTAATTTCACTGATTTGTTAGAAGACTATTCACAGATAACACCAAATTGCAGGGAAAGTACCCAATACACTGGAGTGCAAGGCTTCTATTGAGGATTTTCAAACAGGTTGTCCAAAGAAATTGTGGAATATCTGTCACTGGAGATATTTAGAACTTGACTGTACATGGTCCAGAGCAAAATGATCTAAATAGGCCCTGCTCTGAGCCAGAGGTTGGACCTGATGACTTCCAGACGTCTCTTCTGACATCAATCACTTTATGTCTTGGCCGTTATTTTTTCCAATGTGAAGAATTGTAGACAATGATTTAGAAAGGACACTATTCACATTTCCTTTCTATTAAGAACATAATTGCTCAACTTTAAGACTATTGCTCAATGTAAAACATTCTTTTTCTATTTTATAATAAATGCCTTTTTTCCTCTCCCTATTCACATTCTACATTCCTCAGTAAATGCTGAGTATTCCATATTTTCTTATATACATCTAGTATCTTCACATTTATAGTTATAACCAATATGACCTGTATTACACAGTATTCCTTGCTTCCTTCTTCTGTCTTTCTTCCATCAAACTGCTGCAAAACTCCTAGTGTTCATAAAAAATAGATATATTCTTACTCTGTTATAAATACAAAATCCTCATTTCCCTTTTTCACAATTTTGTCTTCAAGATGTTTAACTTATATAATTTTGATTTTATTTTAAACTGACTAACATGCATCTGTGTGTTTAAGAGAAAGAGAGTGATAAATTTGTGAAACATTATTCTCAAGTCATGGTGGGATGACTTGGTTTACTACCATTCAAACATTAATACAAAAAAAGCTTACTTTCAGATATGCCCAAATAGCTATGTATATGTAAATAAGTTCAAGCACAAAAGTATATGTACTCATTAAAAGTTCAGAAGAAAAATGAGTCTCTCAAACTGAGTACTAAAAGTGAACACTAGTAATTTATTTGGGGTTTGTCTAGATAATTTGCTTTTATGAATGGCTTTTATATTGGAGGAAACAAAGTGTTTATATTGGCAACACTTCTCTGCATGTACTGAGCTACATATACTGCTTCTGAAGTTGAGAACCCCTTATAAAAAGGAAACAGTTGAGATTTTTGCTCTTATACATGTACTTTCAAAGGGGAAAAGCCTTGTGTTTTACCACAACTTTTCACCCAGCTATTTTACCTTAGGGTATGTCACTTGTTCTGTATGTGGAAAGTATCACAGAAACGTTGTTCCACTGTTTTCATTCTTTGTAATTTTTTATCCAGGAAAGACAAGAGCCATTTAAGTACACTAGTGCTGCTGTCCCTTCGAATTTCTCTTCAGCTCAGTGTGAAATTTTCAAGTACTGTATGATGGACCAGATGTCAGACTTGCTGCTTGAAGAATCACTTAGCATGTTTCAATACGATGCTATTTATGTTCACTTCCAAACCTATTTATGAATTTAAATTGCTCTGAATCTTCCTGTATTATAATTCATTACATTGTTTCAAGTCACTAAGAGATAAAAATGAGCAACCAGAGAGCAGAATCTAGGTGCTAAAGCTGAATCCAGAACTAAACTAAAAGGGGTGTGGGGCATGTGTATCTCTAATACGTCTTTTTGGATTGAGAAGGGAGTGTAGTTGATGGTACTTGTTTTGCCTCAGCAATTGTGTATCTTTTAAGTCTTTCACTAAAAGTTGTCTTAAAGCTCTATTGCGTAGAACACTTACTTTAATTTACCCTACTACAGCAGTTTCTACAAGTCATAGCAGAACATAAAAATATTCAATAAGCTTATCCATGGCCCATCCAGGCCAGTATTCTGCCTCTAGGAAATGAAGTAGGAGATGCTACTTGGAGAAAGCATGCAAACTTGGCCAAAAACCTTCTTCTTGAGGCATGTTCTGACCGCATCCACAGCACAGACAACTAGGAAAACGGGGCTTCACAGCAGTCAAACACATGTAACTGCTGGTGAACCTAGATGTAGCACGATTACCCAGAATTTCCAGCTTGTTAGCAGTTGTTATTCTGCTGTCAAATTTAAAAGTGATTTTGCAGATCACTTAGATATGAGTCTTCTTAGCTAAGCCAAGCAGAAAAGGTGGAGGAGCAGCTCTCTGAGAGCAGGTCTGGTGTGTGGCCACTGTTTTCTGAAGGGCTGAATTTGGCCTAAGCATAGCGTAAGGAAGATGTGTGAACAAGTAGAGGAACCTGTGAAATCTTACTGTCTTCATGGCTGGACTGGAGGACTAGAGCCTCAGTGAGTCAGTCATTTCAGTCCAGGAAACGAAAGAGCAAATGAATGTGACAACAAGAGAAAATGTTGCAGCTCTGCATTTTATTTGCGAAATGTATCAAAAGAAGGAGTTTAATTCATATGTAACACAAACTATTCATTTGCCCAGTGTAGAACTATCATCTCTTCTGCATATATACACACAAAATCAGGTGAAGGAACAGAACACATTATTTCTTCCAAATAAAGGCAAAATGTATTCCCTAAAAAAGAGCCTTCAGTAAGGTGAACACCCTTCAGTTTCTTCATAGTCTGTTTAAGTATTTGTAAGACAAAGTTATACATACACACGCACACAAACACAGTCATTCTTTTGTAATTAAACTTATTTAATTTACATTGTTGCATTCAGTGTGACATAAGCATGCATGTGTCTAGAAACCTATTAAAAACACATAGAGGATACATTCAGATTATTCCTTTGTTGCAGCTTCTACTTGGGAAGTTTTCAGAATTTTGAGCACTCAGAATATGAAGCCTATGAAACATTTTTCAGGAGCAAAATGCTGCAGAAATATGATAAGTCATTTAGAGAAGGTTGCTAAACCAGTTGTGATATCTTTTGCTGGAGCCAGTTTGATTCAGTCAAATTCATTAAGGTCCAACAACTCTATTGCAAAGTCTAACAAAGAAAAAAAATCTCATTCATTTTCAGTAAAATAAGAATTTCTTTGAGCACTGAAACCCATGAAGTCTGATTTCCTATGGATTTGCTTCTCATGGTTGACTGCAAACTTTGATTGAAACTCCCCATAAGGTTGATTTCTAACATGGCTTATGGTTTGCTTGATTATGGTTTGCTTGATTTTAGGAGAGGAAGAGTGAACAGAATGAGAGAGATAAAGAGAAAAAGATAAGAGAGAGAGTAGGTATGACTGCATAAACCTCATTTCCTTATGAAACTGTATTTCAATAAAAGAATGAAATCTTCCTGTACTAACATAAAATGCTATCCAGTCCTGATCCCGTCCTATCACTAGTTATATAAGGAAGTCTTCTGGGTCTAGAGCGCTGGAGAAAAGTTTGCTATTAAGCTTGAGAAACATTTTTAAAGCAAGGGTTAGTGTGTTAGAAGATGTAAACCAATGCGGATTCTTGGATAAAATAACTTCAATAGATTTTACACACTATGAAGATGAGATCAGCAAATAAAATAGATGCTTTCTACCTTGAGTAATTGCCAAAGGGTAGAAAGAAAAGACTAACATATAAACCCAAAATCTCATTTTAAGGAATAATGCAGTCGCTTTAGGAACGTTCATTGCCACGGTACTGAAATGCATAACGATCAATACTTGTACGCTTGTACAAACAGTTGTTATACAGTTCATTATTTCCCAAGTACATTTACAATACTTCATTATAAGAACTTCATATGCTGCTACTATTGGAAAACAGATCTTTTTAAATAGTCACAATATTTGCCCTTACCTATCAAAATTATGACCACTGGGAACAAGGCTGAATGCAATGTGGGTGTAATAAGTAATTTGAAAGCTACCATTACAGATCTATGGACTATGATGTATTGAAACTTCGTGCACTTACAGTCACCCATACTTTTTGTACCAATTTTCATTGCAATACAAAGCACAAATGACACTAAATAGACTTTTATTCAAGAAGGATATCAGAGACAAATACATATGCAGGAAATTATACAGTTATCACCTGTCTATTTCTAATATTTTTTTCCCTTTACCAGGTTGTTATTTTACCATTGCAAATATATTTTAATATGTGTTTTCCAAAAGCCAGGATAATTCAAGTGTGCATATGCGTACAGAGAGCATACATGTGCTACTCATGCTAATTGGTCCTAATCCCTAACAATAAAGACATTGAATGAGGTTTGATTTCTTATGAATACTCTTAGTTGCATGGCTTATTTGCTAACCATGGGAGGTGGGCATTTAATCTGTCAAACATTTGTAAAACACCAAAAGCAGTGCAACCTTTGACCTGGGTCACTGAAACTGCACCTACTTCTTGTGATTTTTCTATTCACCCAGCCTGTTTCATACATTTGTCCCATGCCTTATGAAGCATGCAGACAGGGTATG
This sequence comes from Dromococcyx pavoninus, assembly GCA_033558185.1. Classification (NCBI taxonomy): domain Eukaryota; kingdom Metazoa; phylum Chordata; class Aves; order Cuculiformes; family Neomorphidae; genus Dromococcyx; species Dromococcyx pavoninus. The sequence continues at coordinate 620,971 of JAUMJL010000155.1, forward strand.
ATCTTTGACACTCAGCCACCTGTGTCCCATACTTTTTGTGAGAAAGAAATAAATGACAGGCCTGGAGATTCAGACCAGGCCTCTCTTTCTCTCTCTCTTTCTGTCTCTTTTATTTTATACACAAGTGTTCTGCTACATGAGCTGCAAGACCTTTTGTTAGGTATGAATCACGTAACTCTAAATGACCAAATCTCTTTATACTTTTGTGCAAAAAAAAAAAAATAGATTACATCATTCTCTCAATAAAATTGATGGTATAGTCATCATTGGCTTCAACATGAATGATGAAAGATATTACTTTTTCACAGTACATTAAAGACAAGAAAAAATATTTTTCATCTGAACCATATTTTTATTTCTCTGTTAGTCTTAATGCTACACCATGCTGACTCTTTCACAGATCAGTATAGGCATATTATTAATTTTAGTCATACTTTGGCTGAAAACACCTTTCTAAGTGGAAAAAAAAGGTGCAAAATATATCATTTTATCTTTGCAGCATTTATTCATGCTTATTACAATTAAGTGATATTAAGTCAATTAAACTAAGAATGATCTTGCTTAACTTCAGTTAGTTGAGTTGGACATTTTGGCCAAGGTACTCCTCCTGGTTCTCCCATAGTCAATGCAGTGAGACAGGATCATATTTCTCTTGGATGAGTCATTCAGTGAAGATGAGATTCCCTTCATAGGGAGCGGGAAATTAATTTGGGTGACTTCAGGCATAAGTGTTGTAGAAGCTCTTGATATCCTGTTGGGCTACCATCTGCTATTCTGGAAGGATACAAATCTCCCTCTCATAGGTCGTATTTGTTGGCCAGTGCTATGTCTCAAATGATACAACATGCTTGCATGTAGAAAACTGAATGATGCCTCTGTTCTAGACAGCTTACTTTTTTCTACTGGTAGTTCACTGAAATAGAACCTATGCACACTCTTCAAATGCAACATTAATTTTAGTAGGAACACATGCAAGTTAGGCAGAATGTTGCATTGACTGACCCATGGTGAACTTAGTAGACTCCAGAAGTTGATATTAGTTTATACTAATAGTAAGTCAATGGAACACTGTTGACTCCAATATTTTACATGTTTTATTAAAAGCAAATGCTGAACCTTAATTCTTCAACATAAATAGCAGAACGTCACACCATTTATTTCATTTTTACTGTTCACTGAAGTCATATTCAGTAGAAGAACACAGTCAAGTTAATGCAGAAGTAAACTTTAGTAATAAAATTTTTCTGTTTCTGGTACACAGAAGTAAGAAACTTTTAAATTATATATTTTAAAGTCACCCTCTTTAAATCATCAGTACCATGTTCAGATTACTCAGGTTTATTATTTAGATTTTAATAGATGTCCAAAATTAAGATGAAAACCATATCAAATAAAAGGTTTCAGAGGTATACACAAGAACATACTGTAATTCCTTGCATATAATTCAGTGTAATCAGACATGAAAGAAGGTTATAAATATTACAAGATCAAAAATATTGTTATTCCATGATTAATAATTTCATACTTCCTTTACTATGTTGTAAGGAGAAGTCAAAGATCTAGCCACAGCTGCAAGACTAACTTAAATGAAGGCAATAGCAGAATCAGTGGTTTGCAAAGCTGGGAGGGAGCCATTAAAAAATAAAACAGCAGTATCGCCTCACACTGCTGCTGCCAGATGGCTTCATTCCTTCCGCTCTTCAACTTCTGGTCTGATGGCTGAGCCAAAATTAAAAAATACACCAGATGCACTTTTTTGGACTATGTCCCGTTTTATGTTCTTCTAATCTTGAATGGGGGAAGGGTGAGGAAGACTGTCACATATACAGTGGCAAGTTTAAAGAGAAAAGAACCAAAAATATAAAAAACTATGAAACATCCAAACAGGCACAAGAAGCAGAAAAGATTTGTCACAGGAAGTATATAGGTAACAAACGCATTTTTGAGCAGAAGACTAGCTAAGGAAGTAGGAAAGAAATAATATCCAGGCATGAGCTGGCAGTAGAAAGGGAGCAACAATAGTTATTTCATTCCAGAGTAGAAATGTATAGGCCACCTTATTAATAAAACGCTGATGTTAGTTTTTGTAGTGGGATCAAAACCTTTAGACCTGATAGAGCAAAGCCAAGAAAATTACCAGTGGGCTGGAAGTCCTCTCATATGCAGAAAGACTGATAAAGTTGGAAGGAGAGAAGGCTCTGGGGAAATCTTGTTATGGCCATTCATTATATACAGGGGGCTTATATGAAAGACAGAGAAAGACTTCACCTGTAATGACAGAACAAGGGGCAATAATTTTACAATGAAAGACAGTAGGTTTAGATTAGACATAAACAAGAAATATTTTTATAATGGTGGCAGTGCAACACTGAACAGGTTGCTGAGAGAAGTTGTGGGTGCCTCATTACTGGAAGTGTTCAAGATCAGGTTAGATGGGACTTGGAGAAGCGTCTTTGTGCCATAGCCTTCTTCCTAAAACCATAGCCCCAAGCCATCAAATTCCTTGAAGAGAAAGTAGTGTATTCAACTCACTGTGCTGAAGAAAGCTGACCCATACCACAGAAGGCAGGTTTGATGTGGTCAAAAGAACCCAAAGTGGCGACACAATGTCGTATTAGAGTCTGGAGATATAGCAAATATTCCAGCATGCTCATCAGTTTTGCAATAGCATAATATATTTCTCTTTGTTGAATAAAATGGACATTTATTTTAACAACAAATACTTCAGAAATAAGTCACCAGGATTTCAAGTGTAGTTATGAAAGATGTGATTTGCAACTGGTTGACAGCTGCTTTTAATTAGAATGTTTTTAATCTCAACAACATAGAAATGCGCTTCCCATAGTTAACGGATGTATTATTGGCAAAGCACAATAAAATAAATTCCAGATTCGATTCATCCTCCTCAGCAATGTTCTTTATCATAAAAAAGCAACTACTTCACTTGTTTCATTACTGTCTTGATAAAAATCAAGGCCTCATTTGACCCCATGCTACAGGCAAGTAGAGTGTTCTCCTCTAATGGAAATGATTTCTTATTTCCTATCTTTGATCTTTGTGAGTCAACCAAACATATGAAGTCACAAACTCAGAGGTTAATTTAGACCATGTCTTGTGATTTTTTGCTTCATAATAATTTCCATGGGACAGCAAAGTTTTTCCGTTTCTATACAGTTTTATTTATTACTTGCTTTTTCTAGTCTGGGTGACTCGTATTACAGTTTTATGACATAGCCCGGCTAAATAGAGCTAGATCCTCATCTCGGACAAGCTTGGCATGCTTCATCAAGGCTAACTGTCCTGTGTTGACTAACATGGGCAAAAAACAGGGATAATACTTGATTTAAGAAATAACTGTATATTTAACACCATTTAAAAGATCTTTGGTATCAGCAGGTCATGCACACTTCTTAAATGAGAGAAATCAGAAACTTTTGTGAGTAACCAAATGAGAATTAAGAGAGAATTCCTGATCTGCCAAGTGGAGACATAATTATACTTTGCAATAAACTCTTATGTACTTCTACTGACCTATTATGAAATGTTTTGTGCTGCTAATCTGAGTACTTCTCTTGACTTTGTCTTAATTTGAAATTGTTACTACCATGACTGGTTTAACTCTCAAAAAAAAGAGTTAGAATATAAAAGCGAGATTTAAAAATGCTAACATGCACCCTAGTCAGTTATTAATTTAATATCATAACTTTGACTCTGATATTTTAAAATCTCTCAAATAAAATCTCTCTAATAGGCATGAGAATAGAATATTTTATAAATGTCTGTGAACAGTTATGTATTTGTTTCATACTTATAAACATTATGTTGTTTGCTATTTGTTATTCACTTCCTTTTTCATTTTACATTTCTTAGGACAAAGACTTCTTAAAGTTATGATTTTATCTTTCAGTGTGAGTCCTGACTGGGTGCTTCTTATTTCTTTTTATTCCTGTAGTAAAAGAAATCAAAGGTAATTTCCTTGTCTCTTTGCTGTGTAGTTTCTTGTACAAGTCAGTAAGAAGTGTTTACAGAAGACGATATTTTAAACAAAGAATCTAAGATTGCGGGAAGTTTGAAAGGGAGAAAGGATCAACACTTCGATAGAAACACTCCAAATCTTTTTTCTTTGAATGTCAGAAATTCTAAACTTAATTGTGAAAGTACATGAAAGATTTGTTCCCCTGAAATGAAAAAAAAAAATTTAACTGTATTCCTATTATATTAACATTCCTGTCTGAATAACTGTTGTAGTAATTATAATAACTAACCATATTGTTTAACTATTGCACACACATCACACACAGGCAAAACTCAGGTTGTGAATCCTGGTTTCCACAGTTTTGAAATAAGCATCTGAGCTTTTCTTTAGGTTCCTCCATATGTAAACATCTATTTGAGGTCCTTGTTGGACCAAAGCAAGAGAAAATTATATGAAAACTGAAAAATCACATAGGCTAGAACTTTGGTTGAGTCAATTCTAACCTACAGCCATAGATCAGATATAATCACTAGAGAAGGTGATTTGTTATGAGATGGAAGCACATCCATCTGCATCAGACTCTTCCTGTTCTGATTTACTTCATAAGATCATTGTCCATTGAGTGCTGGGGTTTGTAAGAGTTCTTTATTTTTTGGGGGGGTTCTGCTCAAAGTTTTCAAAATGGCATTTAGTAAATTATATGCTGCAAATCAATTGCCATTTTGCTTTCAAAGCTCAATACTCTGTCTACCAAAAACAGTAGGAGACTGGGATAGCAAGAGAATATTCTTAGTATGTACAACAGATTTACTTTTTCCGTTGTTGTAAAGGAAAATTAGCTCATTTTTACCCTCCTTCTGTGAGTTGGAGTCTTTTCTTCTCATTATTCCTCTGTTTTATTCTTTGTATTTCATTTTCTGATGCTGCTATGACCTCTTAAGTAATAGTGTTTAAAAAACATCATAATTCCTGTACTGTAATCATTACTATCACAGAGTCACATAAATACAGTTACATGTAGCTGCAACTAGTTCCAAATATTCAAATCAATATTACCAAAAAAAAAAAAAAATTTCTCCTGTTTTCTTCTTTGTTTGATGTATTTTAGGTAATTTATGGTTTCTCATCATGAATAACCAGTGGATATACTATGGACCTCAACCACCTTGTCCTTCTTGCAATGCTGACTGGAATGGAAGGATTCTGAAGAATCAAGCATGGAAAATATATTTTTAATGTAGGAGAAATATCAAGCCTTAACTGAACAACTCTATACCATATGTTGTTTTCTCTTTTTACATAAATATTGAAGAAGAGGAAACACAACATTCCACAATTATGTGTATTTGCTTAGGTTCCATGTGGTTTTAATATGAACATCAAAATAATCTAAAATATAAAGTGATAAGTAAGTATGGGAGACAGGAAGATTTTGTGGCCATTTTTTTATTGGAGATGGGGATGTCCCTAAACACAATATATTTTAGCGAGTACATGAATTTGGTGTTACATGCTGTAGTATCTTCTATAAGATTACTGAAGGCAGCATGAAATTTACAGGAAAAACATCAGTGTCAACAAACACTTCACCTAGCTTAGGGTCAAATAAGACAATCGTTTCACTCAACAGGTTTACACCAGAGAAAATACTTTTGCTGTGCAGTGTTGTTCCTGGAAGTCCAGACCCTAGGGGTACCCTAAGAAATGGCAATTAAGAAGATGACATTCTCATATTAAAAGAGGGATTGTGTTGTGCAACAGTTAATATGCTCAAGTTCCACAAAAAAAAAAAAAAATTAACAAAGATCTTGACAGACTCCACATAATTTTGAGTCATTTGAAGGGTAAATGACACACTGTAAAAATGCAGTTGTTTTTCTTTTCAACACAAAAGAAAGTGACTATTAGTGACTATTCAATTGATTTTGGAAGAGTTCATTGTCCCATACATACATGCTGTTATAATTATTTTTTTCAAAAAATGTTCTCCCCTAGCTAGGTTTAACCTAGATATTGGCAAGAATCACAGACCTAGTCTTCAGACCAACACAATCCCCAATGCATTCACAATCATTTATTCATAATTTTACAGTTACTTATGTTTTTATTCTTCTTTCCCTTCCTTTCTTTCCCCTCACTGCACCCCCACCGACAAAACTCTGGTTTTTTAAGCCATGTGTTTCACATCTGTTCTTACACTGAGTGGAAATGATTATAGAAAATATAGTTTCCCTTCCAAATGCTTTTCTTTTTCTTTCCACCTGCCATTCTTCCAGAAATATTTGACTTCCTCTCCTCATTATTGCTCAGATCTAGTATCATATTCTGTCAGCAACATAAAGTGTTCTGAGAAATGCTGTATGCAGCAGTTGCATGGAAGTCTACATCCAAGCACTGCATGGTAGGTGAAACTTGTACTGTACCAAACTGAATTTCGAAAAACATGCCTCTAATTTGAATAGATCACAATTTCACCCTGTCTTTCAGAGGCTTTAGAATTTGCACTATTATGTGCTTAATAAAGTTGTATATCAGTGGTACGCAACTTACAGGAAGGCAGGTAGGCTGAGGAAACAAAATTTCTCTATTGAAATCCAAAATTTGGAAACACAATCTGCACATATGGTTAACTGCATCAATTTCTTCAGCATTTGCCAAAGTCAGATTTCACAGAAGGTTAAAGGTGGCTACTATCTTAATAAGTTTTTGATATTTCACCTGATTAAATTAAAGCCTGTTCCCCTGTTTTAAGTAGAATTTTTATTATTCTGTTCTTTTTATCCCTCAGATCTTTGGAAAAAAGAATGGGTCAAATTAATTGAAATTCCTCAACTGACATAAAACTGAGGAATTGAACAGTATATTTTCACTTAATGAGAGAAAGTTAGGTAGAGGTAAGACACCGCAAAATTCTGCTTTCTGCAGTTTCCAAATAGACTTATGGGTATTGCTGCTGGTCACTAGATTTCATACAGTCCAGAATCACTGAGTAACTGAGGCTAAAAATTTCCTCTGGACGTCATCTGATCCAACCTCATCCTCCTCCCTCAAAGCAGAGCTGACTTAGATTAGGTTTCTTGGCAACTGCAACACTTTAGGTAGGATTCAACTCAACTCAAGAAGGTTGATTCATTGGCTCCCACATCAGCATTTAGTGCTGCTGAAGATCATAGACTCACAGGATCTTTTAGGCTGGAAAAGACCTTTAAGATCACCAAGTCCAACCATAAACCTAGCACTGCCAAGTTCACCACTAAGCCATGTCATTAAGCACCACATCTACTACACATTTTTTAAATACCTCCAGGGACAGTAACTCAAACATCTCCCTGGACAGCCTGTTCCAATTCTTGCCAACCGTTTCAGTGAAGAATTTTTTTCTAATATCCAAACTAACCGTCCCCTGGTGCAAATTGAGGCCATTTCATCTCTTCTTATTATTTGGGAGAAGAAACCTACACCCACCCCACTACAATTTCCTTTCTGGCAAAAGAGCAACAAGGTCTACCCTCAGCACCTTTTTCTCCAGACTAAACAACCTCAGTTCCCTCAACTGCTCCTCATAAGACTTGTGATGTAAACCCTGTGTTGGCTTTGTTGCCCTTCTTTACATTGAGCATCTAAGAAATCTACATGGGATGGGAAACTACCACTTCCTGGAGCGGTAGCTGAAGACCAGGCAGTATACCTAGGCACAAAGGGTCTTTAACAACAAAGACTGAGCAAATGAGCCATTACCTTCCTGTCTAAAGTTACACACCTAAGCTTTCATAGGGTTTTTAAGTATCAGCATTGATCCTATGTAAGCTTAGATCTGAGATGTAAGCATCTACACTGCATATGCCTAAATTTAGACATCTTGATACATCTGAAGTGGAAACTGAATTCCAGTCCTAACGTTGAGACGGCCAAAATAAACAGTATTGTATAGACATTCATTTTCTCATGCCAAACTACATAAAACAGTATGCACTGAGGAATAGAACCATGTATTTATTACACTTGTGAAACAAGAATAGGCCAAGAGGAAAAGGGTGGATCTGAAAATATCTCAGTTTTGGTATGAATGTAAACTTTTGATTCTACCCTGTCATTAATGTCTAACTGCCTTCCAAGCACCTGTCTGCTTCCACTTTTCCACTACCTATTCAGACTACAGGGGAACCACATAAAGCAAGTTGTACATGTGATTAATACAAAAACTACCAGAGTAATTTTTCTCATGTTGTGAAACCTCTGCAATTTGATCTCATTGTTATTTTACGTTCTTGGCTTTGAGCTGAATTTTTACCACTGTTTCAGTACTGAGGACATAAACTCTACTAACAAATGTTTCATTTTTTACCTCAGTTGCTTTATTCCTTTAAAGATGTAAAATTTGAGAAGTCCTAGACCAGGAGTGTCAAATCGATGGTCTGTGGGCTGAATCTGGCCCTCCACCTCATTTTATCCAGCCCGGTACCTTGTTTCTCCCCTGCAGCAGCGTCAATCTCCTTGTCCCTGTGCTCCTGCCAGTGCCAGTCACATGTGCAGCGTGTGACGCGCGTTATGCTGCAGGAGCAGGAGAACAGAGGGGGCCGTGAGTTTCACACCACTGTCCTAGACTAACAAAGTATTATAAAACACGAGAGCCAGTCTGTGCATACATTTTTTCAATGTCTTATTTTTAGATTCTCCTGTTATTCTTAAAGTTCCTGACTGTTCTTAGAAGAACAATCTACCATTAAAATAAGCTGTGCTTCGATCAGGTCACAGTTGGAGGTTAGCATGTTAGGCTTTGACCTCCAGATTCTCTATGAAGACATTTAAGTTAAGGAAATAAATGGCATTGTCAGATTTAAACAAGAAAGGTTTATCAGAGTCCTTCGTTTATATTTTTAGCTCTGTCACTGGGCAAAATGTCTTTTCTTACACCTACATAAAATCGAGATCTTTGTTAATGTATTCAGTCTTTACAAAGCATGAAGTTGCTTTCCAAATTTTATTCTTTGCATACAGCAGATTATGAAAATCCAGGCTTGTTCCTCATTCATGACACCTTAAATATCAGGAGTGACATTCATTTTTAACATTAGTCGCTGACCATCTGGGAAAATTGCCTGAGAGAAGGTTGCTTTATAGTGGTGTGCTGACACACATTTAAGTTAAGTAATTGCAAGCATGGTCTTGAGCAGCTATCAATGAGTAAGACTTTCAGACTGCAAATATGGTAAGAATCCAAATAATCTACCGAAGGGTACATAGTCCTTTACCACTCCTAATTCCCATAAATGCCAAAATTGTCATTGTAAAATCTTTTGAATGACCTTGAATTTTAAACTGGATCATATCTTAGGATAAAAACAATTAGAGTCTAGCTAAGAGCAAAAGCTGGGTGATCTGATCCTTTAAGAGCATATTTTATGACAAGTTTATATTTCCTTTGGCTACAGGAAGTTTTGTATATGAAGAAGTGGAAAGCAATAAGTCAGTCATGCGAGGAATAAACTGTTACAGGAATATAATAAACTCCATACACAGCTGGTCTCAGAGAGCCTGCTAACACCTTTCCCTTCCTGTTAGAGCAAGTAACATCTGTTTCTCCAGAGAAAGAGTGTGAAGAGAATGAACACACGTAACTATGCACAGAGACATGCAGGTGAAGGAAGTGATTTATTGTATTTCAAACAGATTGTTTCTGCTGAGAAAACAAAAGTTGGGCCAAAATGTGCTTCTGTAAAATAAGTTGTGTTTGACATTTTTCTTTTCTTTCTTTCTTAGTTTCTTCTTTTGGTTTGGGTTTTGAGTTGTTTTTTTTAAAGTGAGATGGAAGAAAACCTGTAGTAATCTTATTAAGGTGTAATAAAAAAATACAGAACAGAGAAAAATCTAATCAGCACAGTGAATGAAAACAGACCTCATAATAAATCATTAAGAAAGAAGCTTCTGGTCTTCATACAAGATCTTCTTGACTTCAAGGATTATTTTGGCCAAGAACACCTCTACTTATTCTAAAGAACTTACTGTTGGATTATTTAGGTATATAGAGGTTGAGGAGTTAAGGTATGTTCAATGGGAAAAAAATGTTCAATGAGAAATCTAGTGGAAACATACCAGCTGTAGTGAATTTTTTATGAACTCCTATGAGCAAGACGCTACTTCTCAAACGGATTAACTTTTTTTAAGAAGTAAAAATAAAACCGCTAATGGTAATGTAGCAGGTGTAGTTGGAATTTACATTTGAAAAAAGCTTTTGATACAATATTTACTGGTGTAAGTGCTTTAGATAAAAATATCGAAGAATAAATCCTCAACTGGCTGAAAACATTTCTTCGAAACTGAAGCTGTACCATATGTGGTCCTAAAGTAAATGTCAAGAAGCTAACAGCTGAAGTGTTAAAAAGTTGCTAGCGTTAAATTAGCCTTGCTTATAAAATAAATCACTGACCTGATGGGGTTGTGTAACAAGGTGTCCAACTATGCATATGACATGCCTGACATGCCAATGAAAAAAGAATGAACAAGTAAAGAAAATGTTATTAATTCTTTAATGGGAAATCCTTCAAGCCTTTTTATGTAATTTGCAAAGAAAAGCACGGAGACCCAACCAAGGTTAGCTGGTGCTCTAGTTCTGAGGTAACTCCTTCAACCTACAAAAGACTCAGACTTAATGTCTCTACTCTAAATAAACCATTGGAGAGACAAGATGAGGAGCATTTGTGTGCTCCAGGCCCTGGTCTAAGATGCCAATCTGACATGATAACGGTTGTCTTGGTTCCACCAGTATTCTGAGGCATTGAATTCTTCCCAGAGGAAAATTTTTTGAAATATTACCACGAGAAAGTTTTTGGTTAATCAACATTTTCTAATGACAAATATTTTGGTAAGAATTTCAAAGCTGTTCTTATTACTAGTTCCTACTAGTCTACCTAATAAAGATTGCAGGACTATATACATGCTTAAAGCGGAACATGCACCTAATCACCAATTGAAACTTCAGTATCAAATTAATACCAGTTCGTTCACACATAAGAAGCATATTTTGGAGCAATGTTATTTCCACCAAATCTAGCAGTAGAAACTCAAGAAAAAAATCAGAAACAATAGATGACTCATTCCAGTTCTGTTTTTCAGATTTAGGAAAATTAAATAGCTTCTCCAAAACAGCTTTCTGTCACGTGCACTCAGTTGAAGATTTCATCAGTAATTTCCCATTATCTTGTTTAGCCGAAGAGCAAATCAGTATTTTATAGTCATCTCTTGATCCATTAGCTTGAAAACATTCAGCTACATTTTTTTTGATGTTTTTTGTATTTGGTAATTCATGAATCGCTTACTCATTATTCTTTTACTATTCTATTTATGTCTTCAACATGTCCTTTCAATTATTTCCCACACCATTTTGAAATAATTCATCATTATCTTTTGGTAAACTCACCCACAGAAACATTTCAAACATCTTACTTTATCAGAACAATTCATGAACCTACCTCTTTTTTCCAGTGTTGTTTGGACTGAAATGGTGATACCATTTTCTAAAAAATAACTTTAAATTTATTTCCTATAAAACCTTCTCTAGTACCTTCTTCCTCAATAAAAACAGGTAGCATTATTTTGTTCAAGCCCATAATCATAGAATCATGGAATCATAGTGTGATTTGTGTCAGAAGGGAACTTTAAGAACATCCACTTTCATCTAGACTATAAAGATCATCAAAGCTCCCTGCCAGAGGAAGGAACACCTTCCACTAGATCAGATTGCTCAAAGCCGTATCCAACCTTGCCTTGAACACCTCTAAGAATGGGACATCCATGACTTCTTTGTATAACCATTTCCAGTGTCTCACCACCCTCAGACTAAAAAATTTCTTCCTAATATCCAATCTAAATCTACCCTCTTTCAGCTTAAAACCATTACCCCTTGCCTTATCACTGTACTACCTGACAAAGAGCCCCTCCCCAGCTGTTCTGTAGACCCCCCTTTAAGTACTGGAAGATTGCTATAAGGTCTTCCCTGAGCCTTCTTTTCTCTAGATCATATAATCATCATAGAATCATAGAATCTTCTGGTTTGGACAAGACCTTGGAGATCATCGAGTCCAACCATACCCATCTTCTGCTAAACCATGTCCTTCAAAAATTCATCTACCCTTCAAAAATTCATCTACCTCCAGGGATGGTGACTCAACCAAATCCCTCGGCAGCTGTTCCACTGCCTGACCACCCTTTTGGTAAAGAAATTCTTCCTAATATTTAGTCTGAATCTCCCCTGGTGCAACTTACGACCATTTCCCCTTGTTTTATCACCTGTTGCTTGAGAGAAGAAATCAACGCTCGCTCTGCCACAACCTCCTTTCAGACAGCTGTAGACAGCAATGAGGTCTCCCCTCAGCCTCCTCTCCTTTAGGCTAAACAAACCCAGTTACCTCACCCATTCCTTGTAGGACTTGTTCTCCAGCTCCTTCATCAGCCTCGTCGCCCGTCTCTGGACACGCTTCAGCACCTCAATGTCCTTCTTGTACTGAGGGGCCCAGAACTGAACACAGTACTTGAGGTGTGGCCTCACCAGTGCCAAGTACAGGGGCACAATCCCTTCCCTGGTCCTGCTGGCCACACTGTTTCTGATACAGGCCAAGATGCCATTGGCCGCCTTGGCCACTTGGGCACACTGCTGGCTCATATTCAGCCGGTTGTCAATCAACACCCCAGGTCCTTCTCCTCCAGACAACTTTCCAGTCATTCTTCCCCAAGCCTGTAAAGCTGCATGGGGTTGTTGTGTCCCAGATGAAACAAGCTCAACTCTCTCAGCCTGTCCTCTTAGTAGAGATGCCTCAGCTCTCTGATCATCTTCATGGCCTCCTCTGGACTCACTCTAACAGATCCATGTCCTTCCCGTGCTGAGGAATCCAGAGCCAAATGCAATACTCCAGGTGAGGTCTCACAAGAGCAGAGTAGAGAAGCAGAATCACCACCCTTGACCTGCTGGTCACACTTCTTCTGATATAACCCAGAATAGATCTGGTTTTCTCTATGCTTCAGAAACACTCCTTTCATGACAGGCAGTCACGATCAGTACTGCAACAGACATTTCTTTGTCTGCATAAAACATACTCGTGCACCACCTACTCAAACCCTTCCCTCCCGAAAAAAAAATTACCATGACTGGTAGAACGGCACAAATTTTGTATCGATATAGCACTTCAAGGTCTGAAACTTGCCTAGGCTGGCCCTGCTGTAAATGGGGTTTAGTTCGTTCTAGCTGCAATAACTATTGGCCAGTAATTAAGAGGCTACTCTCTAGCCCATTTTAGTGTGGTTCTTAAAATACGATGTGTGGTAAAGGACTAAAAAAGCTAGATAATCACTTAAAAATGGCAACACATTATGTTAGTTTGAGAAGGTTGGCTGTTGTTCCACTTTTTTAGTTTGGAGCAGTAGAAAGAAGGAGAGTCTGTGTTAAGAAGATTTATAGAAATAGTGTCAAACAATGAATTCAGTGTTGATTTAACTGTACTGCTAGTAAGGTGTGTTGTAATTTTTTGGAATGATAAAATTTTATTTGGACTGTGTGCATGGTTAGTTCCCTTTTATTGATAACAAGATTTTCAGTGTAACATAATAACCATCTGGAATGCTTCTGTTAAAATCAATGTCCCTAAATTATAGCTTGAACAGCATCACTGCTCTGTAGGTCCCTTGACTTATTCTTCACTGTCTCTGTCATTAAGATTGATGACCTTTTTTTCTCTTCGCTCCTCAGACCCTTTCTGTCTTAAACTTACACTACGTGATTCAGTAACAGGAAGTAAAGTTTTGTTCTGTATATAATTCCATTTTTTTTTAATTTTCTCCATAGATGTAGAAAAAATTCTTATAATACTCTCTACTGCATATTTTTCTTCAGACACAGCAAGATTACCATCTAACAATAGACAAATCTTCTTAATCCCTCTTTAAAAAACATTTTTTTTCCTCTGAATCACACTAAAAATTTCAGTGATACATGACTAGTTTAGAAACATCATGGTTTGTCTCACTGTTCCTCAGTCTGTATCAGAAGGGTAACTTACTTCAATGAGAACCAAATATTGCGGTGGTTTTTCCAGACCTCCAGAGTCCTGGTCAGCACTTTTTATTTCCATCCACTATACCTATGTCTCTCTCACTAAGTGAAAGAGGCAACAGGAGCTGCTTCCTAATCCTCAGGACACATGACACCAAGTGGCTTACATACACGGATCTTAAAGCTACTCTCTGCTATACCAGATTAGGGAAGAGTTTTACTAGGTTGACATAGAACAAGGAAAACATACTTTGTGTAAGGTCAAGAACCAGATAGGTGTTTAATATTATTTCCTGGTTTTCTTTTCTTAAAAATACAGATGCAGTCTCTAATATGTTAGAATTAATAGTTATAGTAATATGAATGGTACATTTATGAGACCTGTTCACTTTACTTTTCAAGAAAGGTTGTACCATTTATTCTTTGACCTTTGCAGAATGGAAGTCTGGAAATAGATCCTATTATTGCCTAGATTCAGTTCAATACAATTCAGTCCATGATCACTTTGTTTCTGAGTTAAAAAATATATATAGACTATTTTAGCTTGTTTGATGCACACTTGTAATCATAAGTACATAAGTATATATATTACCAATTTTTAAAGCAGTGTTCAGCAGGATAGTCTCTTCATAGAGAAAAAAATAATTTTTACAGTTTCAATGAAGATGATCATAATTCAAAATATTCTGGTGAAAAATATGTATGAACAGACTTAATCCACGTGGTTAAAGGCTTAAACAGTCAAACGACTTTGCATATAGAAGATTTTGTACTTGAGTGCCATTTACCCTTCCAGAGACCATTATGGGTTTAGTTTTCTTTCAAATGTCTTTCCAGAATGCAGTTAAAGATGAATAAGAAAGAGGTCTGGAGCACTGAACTAAGAAATTGTTCAGATATTACCCTGTCAATTACAATTTTTAAAGTATAGCAATTTAATGGGTATAACAAAAATAACCACAGAACCCAGCAGTGATAACTTCCTGCAAATGTTCTTCTGAACCATCAACATAAAAAGACCATTCAAGCGAAACATGTTAAATGTCTTATACAAAAAAATGCATCAAAGCAAAAATGTTGTTCTGAGTCCATCCTTAATCCCACTTATTTTGCAAAATATAGTGCAATAAAGCAAGAAAAGCATGTTCTGAATTATTTCTTCAGCAGGTTACAGACCTCCATAAAACAGTACTTCTTCTGGAGAATTCCACTCTTCGAAGGTATTTTAATCTTATTGGAATTATTCGATTTGAATTTGAAAATAACTTTTGAAAACTCTGCATGAGGTATTGCATAGCATTCTTGAACTCCTTCAATCGAGTAATGGAAACTTTTCAGCAAGAATAATTAGACAGGAGTCATACAGAGCCACACAGGGTCTTCTTGCAGTCTGACCTGCAACACAGATGATTGCAAATAATCAGCAGGCTGGGAACCAAGACCAAAATAACAACAGGAAGAAATTAAACGAAATGCAGGATACCTACTCCCTCTGAAGGCAATAATCACCTCGTTATTTTGATACCATATATATCCTCTTTGAAAGTTCCATGTAAATGCAAGTTTTGGGGAAAAATATATTCAGTTCACGTTTACACATGTACTTCGTCCTGGATAAGGTAGGGATAGGGAAGATATCTGAATTTGTTCATACAACTTGTCCTTTTAGACTGTATGATGACCTTACATGTAAGTAAGGAGGAAATTTTACCCTCAAAAAGGTGTGCACAATTATTTAAAATCATCACATATCTGAGGTAAGTATATTAAATGAAATGTACTTGTGTTAATACTGACCTTGACTCACTGGCATTATCTGTACACCTGTGTGATTTTTCAGGCACAAATTTCTTATCTAATAGAGTATATAAATATTTATGACCACAAAAGACCATGCTGCTGATTCAAAACTATCTGAAAGAACATTTAAGGAATAAGACTTTATTTTGACATAGTTAGGATGACTTGAGCAAAGCAACAGTAGGGACTTAGAGGTGCAGATCACAGTTTCCCAGTCAGCACACTCTCAACAGTGAGATCTTAAGTTTAATGGTTAGGTCAGGTCTCTTCCCCACTAGCAACTCTCTCCACTACACAGAGGCCAGAAGTGAGCCAAAACTCCAGCTTTGCCTTAGTACCATCGCACACTTGAAGTGAGGAACACTGCAAACAAATAGCAAAGCATATGCAAGACAGCTAAAATGATGCTAAATGCCTTGCTGAAAGAGGTCATTAGCTCTCTCTTGGTTTTGTATTCAGGAAGAGCAAAAGCAATAACTTAGAGGCATTGAGTAATATGCAAAGAAGATTTATCTCTTTTCTCCTACTTTGCCTGCATAGCCTCCAGGTCAGCTATGAACAAACATGAGCTCTTCAGCTTTACAAATTATTCTGGCTATTGCTCTGTGATTATACATGCATCCTGTACAACTTAAAAGTCAGAAGCAGCACTTCAAGCCCTGAATGTGCAACAGTGCTCTCTTCCACTCTAAATGTACTAAAAGAAGGTTTTTAATATTGTGTTTCCTTTGACCATCATGGTTCAGGATGTTTTCTTCCTACAGTGATCAGAAATAAGCTAAAATCCCTCTTTGGTAATACACAATATAGTTCTTAATCATCTACTTATTCAGACATTTCCTCTATACAAATAAATGTAGAGTGAAACAGAATAATTATTCATTTAAAACCCAAATGTTTATGTTTTGGAAAATGCCTGTTTACCAGAATTTCTTCAAACAGAGTATTATCCAGCTGCAGGGAAGGTTTCCATTAAAATGTTTTTATATTCATTGCTTTCACTACTACAGCAGAGTGACCTTCTTTTGGGTAATGAGTGAATTAGGGGATCAGGTTACATCAAATCCTTCCTTCTATCTGTAACAGGAAGGCTGTGATGGTGTAAATTAGCTGATCAGCTGATCAAAAGTCATGATAACACCACAAGAAATGCAAAAGCTGTTGATCTCTATATGCAATGTAATGACAGATGTGTCGTTTAGAAAGATTTTTTTTAAAAAAACTTTATGTGATGGATAAGACTACAACACTGTGCAAGATAAAAATTGCACTTCCTAACTCCTTTGCAGTGAATTCCCTTACAGCAGCCTAGAAATACGTCCACAAAACAGCATGGCTGACAGCAATACTCTAGGCTGATCATCAATACTGTATGACTTTCACATGGTTGCTTTCTTGTCAGATAGTTGAATAATTTCCTGGTAGTGTCACCCTGAAGGAGGCTAATGTGCAAAACAACAGTCTGTCACTTCAGTGTAGCTCAGTAAATTTGGAGAAGTAGACAAAGACCAAGCTACAAATAATCCAGAATATGCTTGCTGTCCCTCCTGCATGCATTCAGCTGAGGCTCCACCTCTACCTCCTCCGATTCCTTGATATTTCTCTTAAACATACTTCACAGAGGTTATGTCTGCCTTTACCACCCACCATTTAACTCTCTAATCTCTTCTGAGCACCCAAGACATGCATTGTTTCTTCCCGGCTAAGTGGTCTCCATGTCCCTCTCCTAACTCACCTCCTTATCTGAGGGCCAGCTTTGCCTTGTGAAGTATGCCAGACACACACACGACCCATCATGACACCAAAAGCTGGAATTCATTTGATGATTTAAATTATTTTTTGCTGATAAAATATTTAACAGGAAGTTACTCATAGATAACATTTGGCATAATTCCTGGAAAAGTAATGAGTTTGTTCTTAAAACATGTAAATTATTAATGATGTTTTAGAAAGCACTGATCAGTGAGCCCTTCATGCTACTCAATACAATCAGAGGAAGTTAGGTTTTCCAATTCAAACCAAGATCAGTAACACACGGGAAACTATAAATAATAAGTATAAGTTTTCTTCTTCCAGCACAGCAACAGCACCAAAGTGAAGAGAAGCATTTTTTTCAAGCCAAAGCATGAAGAATTTTCTTCTTGGTAGAACCAAACTGTGGTATACTTTAGGTAGTGATAAGCTGATTTTTTTCAAGCTACAGTATGAGTGGAGAGGAAAATCACACAGCAGTTTAAAAAAGTAGAAATTAAAATGACTTTGTGAAATGCTGCTGATTATTTTGAAGTAAAATATCAAACTACAGAAGATATGAACTATGTGTGACTGTATCGGAAACTCACTTGTATTACTTACTATTTTTTAAGTAGTGCCTTAATCCCAGTGAAATCAGTAAGGACACAGCTCAGGAGACAATTCATAATGGGTACTTCTTGCTGTAAAATGTGATAATTTTTCATTTAACATAAAGATTATAAAATTAATTTCGTCAAGCAATAAACTAAGGTCTGATTTTTTCCTAAGATCATTTAGATCATTTAGATTCATCTATCTCCTTCACATTACAAGAAATAATTTATTGCCTAAAGATCAGCATTCTTCAAACTATCCTTGGACTTGTTCTAATGCAAATTGTGAGCTGTTCCTTTTAATATATGCCTTCTACTCTTCTATCAATAATGTAATTTTAACAGTCTGTCTTGTGAGTCAGGGCAGAACAATGTACCTAATATTGTTGTTAAAAATGTTCTCACTCTCTTTTTACAAGATCTCTAACTTTGATAAGAATATTTATGTCAAGGATTATGATTTTATTAAAAATATTTGGGTTGCCAAGTAGGTGGTCATGTATCCAGTTCATCCTAGAACTGACAATCTAGGCCTAATTTACATGTCAGTATCTGAGCTGAAAATGAACCTTTTCTTTCCCCAGCCCCTAGGAAAAAGCAATCATTTTCGGTTCCTGAAAGATTCAGGCAGGTATTTTGAGAACCAAGGGCTCAACAAATGCCATTCTTATGTGGGCATGGGAGGAATAAGAAACATCTGTTGCCCAAACATAGTTTTGGTCATTTCTTTCCCTCTGCTGTTTTTCGATGAACAGAGGCATCACACCCTTTCGCAAAGCCAGAGTTGTCAGAAAAGTCAGTCAGAAAAATAAATAATCTGGTATTAGAGTGACCACACTAAAGGCACTGTTTCTCTCTTGTCCTGAGTCTCAACAGGAGTGCTCTGTGCTACTGTCTGAGATTTCCTTCTGTAGATGGACCCTCTTCTGCCAAAAGAGGACTAGCTCCAAATTTACCTCCTAAACTAATAAATGTGAGTAGAGCTACAGCACAAGGTCAGGGTCAGGACTAGGTGGGCGTGACAGTAAAAGCCACAGGCTTCATCTTTTCTAAATAGACAGTTCAGACAGTTCCTGAAAGGGGGAAGGAGTGGTCACATGGATCAGTACTGGGGAGTTGTTGTTCGGGAAAAGCAAAGGAAGAAAAAAACCTGCTAAGGTGTAAGCAGCTGTAGCACGAGAGGGTTTATTTTCTCTGCTTGATTTGTTTATTTTTCTACAGTCCCCTCTGTCTTGACCCTCTCACTATATAACTACATGGTCGCTCTTTATGGCAGTTCTGGTCATATGCAGAAACCTGTTTTAACTGACCACCCAAGAGATCAGCGAATCTAACTCACCTTTAAGAGCTGTGTTTTATATAAAGACAGAAAAAAAAAAGTCCTTGAAAACCATGACAGGTCACTTTAAAATAATTGCCTAACAACATGGAAATTCAAGATTTCAGTTAACATTTAGTAGAACACTGTGATTGTACAACAAAAAGCTGGAAAGGACTTTTGAAAGGAACCAGAAGGATTTTTCCAGAAAATGTTGTTTCCCAATAACTAAACTTTTTCCTATGATGTGGCAAGACAAATAGCGTTGAAACAGAGGCACTCAAAATTGTGGGTTATTTTAGTTTTCAGTCAACATAAATGATGGCAATAGTTGATAGGAAATCTTTTTAGCCAAGCATGTCAACTGCTTGACATTGAAGTCTAACGAAGGTGAGAATTCTTCTGAGGTTTCCATTCTATATTTAAAATATTCTATCTTAGATTCATATTATGAGTTTACCAGTGATAGATAGTGGTGGAGGCACGGTTCCTCTTAAGCAAATGTGGCTATATTGCATGTTCTGTCTGGTAGAATATAAAACCTCCTTATCTTTTATACTTGGATCTGAAAGGTTAACAATTTAACAATAAAAAATATAAATAAAAGAATATGCAGACTATTGTGTTGCTATTTTATGTTAAGGGGTGAGGACTGAGCACAAATGCTGTAAGCTGGAATTTAAGACTAAGCAGTTTATTACTTCCTCACAAGGCAATATTCATTCTTTAAAAGAATATTTGTGGTGTAGAAAAAACTTATCACACTTATAAAATATGAATGCTACTAGTAACTTACTCAAAGAGAAGAAAACATTCCCTGAACAGCCAACATTCATTAAGACTAAACTTTTACTGCTCATCAGAGTGCTTCCTATATGAACTGCTGTCTTTTACTGTGCACCTGAAGACCTACATTTTTGGTTAGTTACAGTGAACTTTGGTATTTTTTCTATTCTAATTCATAGAGTCAGTACATACTGGAGAAGGTCCCTCAAATCCCCTTTCCTGTGGCTCTTTCATTCTCCTTTTATGTATTACAAGCTGTCTTTCCAAGTGGACTCCTTTATGATCTCTATTTCATGGGAGGAGCAGAGATTAACAATCAAATCAGTGCAAATCACTTCAGTTGCCTGGCTAGACTATGAGGCTTTCAGCTCTCAAACATCACTTGCATGTGGCTTATGCTTCCAGCAATCAGTAAAATGCATCTTTAAGGTCCTGTACTAAAAATTCTTGTAATGAGCAAGTAGTGATTGAAGCTGTGCCTAAAAACATCAAGAAAATTCTTTGTGGTTACATCTCCAAACTTAAACGCAAGGACCCAGAACAATCATTAAACCTCTGGTGCCCCCTATTTCTGGATAATTTGTGTTAAAAACAAAGCAAAACAAACAAAGAAACAAAAAAAACCCACAAAATAGGAGAAAAAATGAGAGAAAAAATCAGATGCCTCTTTTTCCACTGCTAATCTTTATAATGTACTGTCTTCTAGAGTTGTTTTCTCTTAAAACATATTCATCTCCTTCTTTTAGAATAAAGCATGAGTTAAGGAGTCTAGTTGCTTTCAGACAGGTTTTTAAGACTGAGATCAATAACTTCCTTTGCATACTACATATTTACTGTAAGTGCTTCACAGCATAGACACCAGAGAAGGCAGCTCAGTTACTGTGGAGAACTGAATGCATGTAGGAAAGGGATTAGGTGCTGATTCATACAGACAATTAGTACTTCAAAGAGAAGTTGACTTCTTGCTTTATATACACAGAACATGGGATAAAAGATTGTAGTTTGATGTCTTGTAATCTTTGTTTCTTCAGTGTTGATCAGGACAGCATGATATTGGAAAGTTTCTCGGAAGTTAAAAAGAGTCCTGCATTGGTTCCTAATGGAATGGAAGCACTAAGAGAAACAATGACGTTGTGTGAGCTGTACACACTAGCTTTCCTAAAGTATTTCAGGCCGCAGTGACTCTCTGGGACTCTGTCTGTTCAAGTCAGAGGTATTCTTAATCTCTGTGATGTGCTGATCAAACCTTGAATTGTCAGGTCAAATTATTTCCACCAAACCAGTTCTATTTATGATTAATTAAAATTTCTTCTTGGCTGCATACAGTCCTTTTTAATGTATAATCCCTTCATTGTGTAGTGATTGGGAGTATGAGCCCAATCCCTCAAATAAAAAAAACAAATTATTTCAGTGCATGTTATGCCTATGCTGAGATGTATTAAGTTCACCCACTTACGAAGGCCATAAGTAAATGAAGTAAATTCCACTCCAAAGTACAATTTAACTTATCTAATTTTCGAACTGTCTTCAGCACAGTTTAGTCTCTCTCTGAGTTGCTTGTTAGAGAAACATACAACTATAGGCTTTTTCACTGGCATGTTTCCAGTTTTGTGTACTAAACAGAAGAAATTTTTTAGTACCTACAGCTACGACAGTAATTATGTATAAGAACTTTTTGCAGATTGTTCATAGGATGTTTTAAAAGTAAAATTAAGCAAATAACTGTATGAAAAGAGTCCATTCAGATTATTTATTCATTGGATATCTATTAGTCTAGAACAATGAAAGAAAATTATATTACTCATCAAATTTACAACCTAGGTATAAATTTTCATAGCCTTTACATTGATTTGCACTGAGCATAATAAACATTGTTAACACCAATCTGCTTTGATGTGTGCCTGCTCATCTCAACTCTTCTAGCTCGTTTATATAGGTTTTCTTTCTTTGAAACTATGGGAAAAGTTTCTTCTTTTTTAGTTCATAGTTCACTGACATCACATCTTAGGAGTTTCCATGTCTTTGTATTCTATTCTTCAGTGTAACGATCAGAGTGATACTACAGTGCAGATAATGTTGTAAGAACTATGCCCTAGAATGCCAAAAAGTGGAATAGAGTTTTGATGCTCTCTGATTTTCAGTTGCAACATCACACTGTGGGTGCATTGTGTTTCTAGGTTTTGTTTCTGTTACTATTTAACAGTATAACTTGGAATTTTAATAGCTCCCAAATTCTACTGTTACCCATATCCAGTGCCAGTGTTGTGACAGCACTGTGATAACATGTTCTAAAGGACAGAAACAAGTAAGCACCTTTTCACTAATGTAAAATGTATATCAACACTCCTCTTGTGTTGATGAGAACAATTGACAGAGAATTTTACCTAGAAGGCAGGACTCACTATACAACATAGGAACAATTATTGATCTATGTAGTGCAACCAGTTCTTTGACTATGGAAGCTGAAGAGCTGTCTAACTTTCAGTATATTCATCTCCATTTGTTTCTCTTTCATCCTCAGTTATTCAGCAAAGATTCAGTTCTGCAGAAGAAGAGAACAATAAGGTGTGCCCAAATGCTTAGAACTAGCATTATTTCTTTGGCTTTAAAAGGGAGGGACATCTTGAAATCATTCAAATTGAGTCCTAGATTAAGAAACAGTCCTATAAATTTCAAACCCCCCAAAATATTAGAGGACCGCATAAAACTGTGAGGCTGCTGATACTTTCTCACTTAATCCAGTAATAGTATTTATTGTTTATATTCTATGTCTGCCAAGGTTTGTGCCTGAATTTCCTATACTGCTCTGATAAGCCTATTTGTTTCCCACAGCTCTTATAGTAGTTGCACAACAAATAAGCAATATATCAATATCACAGTACTACTAGGCCTAAACTATAATGAGGAATAATACTCAAGCACTCATGCTATAGTGTCATTGCAGTACCAGTCTCCTCTTTCATCCTGAATTGGTGTACACAGGTCAAATGACCTGTCTTTACTTCCAGCCTCTGAAAACAATGTCTACACTGCTTTCCTGGTCTGTGGTATTTTAGAAGAAACTCAAGATGTTCTCTTTAAATGTAGCTACACTTACCAACTTATGTCTACTTTGTTTCATTTCTGTTCTGATACATCTTCTGTCAAATCCTCGTGCACTTCTTTTCCGTGACAGAGTGAGATAAAAGTACCCAAATCTTGCCTCGGAATGGAATTGGGGCCTGGCACAAACAGTTCTGCTAAGCAGAAAATCCTACCTGATCTAGTAATTAAATTTACTTAAGAGGATTGTAGCGCTAGCATTTTTTTCCTGAATCTGGAAAAGTTTCAAGCAGGAGCTTTCAGCTGAGAAATAAACAATGCTGAGATGTTCAGCTGTATGACTTTAGTACAATACCTAAGATGACTATATCTACCTGGAGGTTTTGTTGAATTCTGCTCTCCTGAGATGATTTAACACTTGTGTAATACTTTGAGAGAGGATTCCCTTGAAAGTCTATTCCACCTTTATAACATTTCTTTGTTCAGTTAGTTGTCTTGAACTATTTTCTCCATTTTTTGATGCATTTTCTGAACAGGATCAAATGTTCAGTTTCATACTGTCACTAATTCATAAATCACAAGTGCTGAAGAACCATTAACCCTTTTACCACAGATCTCTATGCTCAGCAACATTTATCTCACCCATCAGTCTCATGGTAACTCAACTAAAAATCCAATTGGATAATCTGAGAATATATTTTTCTCTTCTCATACTAAGGAGCCCCTGCACTAAGTCAGCTCCTTTGGAGTCAGAGAAGTATAGTTTTGTTCTTCTCTTATCTAAAGCTCTATGAAAAGCCACAGAGCATCCTGGGTTTATAGTATCACTGAGGATCTCACCCTCTTACAAATTATGCTCCCACAAGAATTCTCAGTTCTTCACTCTCCTGCAACTTTTACCTACACATCTTACACAAACTGATGTTTCTAGGAAGACTAATAGCAGTAAATTAATCAGATATCTGATTAAATAAAATTATCTTTCTCCCTTCACTCCTCTCCCCAAAATAAGTAGCTTTGCTTTAGAAAGAGAATTTTGACCAAAAAACCCCATTTCTATTTACTGAAAAAAAGTGGACAGTTTTATGAAAAAGATGATAAGGTAGTTTTATTGAAAAACTACAACTATCATCACGCAAATCATGTTTAATATTTTAATGCTGTTAGCATGAAAAATGGGTTTGTGTTGAAAGCATAAGCAGGTAAACTGGGACTTCTGGTGTACTTCCTAAATTAGTCACAGTATTTGTTTGTGTACCATGGGTTTTGTTGCAGGGATATCATCCCTGGCTCTACATAGGCTAGCCGTGGAAATTAGGGAAAGACACACTACAGTGAAAGCTCCTCTGGTTCTGCATGAGACAATTCAGGCTTGAAAGCACCGTGACTGCACTTATGTACTGTTAGCTGCCAGAGTCTGCATTAATTTGGGACTCTCAAAACTGTTCTACATTCTGTTGTGGACCTGACCTTAGACATGTAAATACCTTTCTAGGTTTTTTTAAGACTAACATTCAATTTTCCTGCTTTCATTATATCCTTGGTTAGACCATTAAGCACTGCAATTTCCGTACTTTTTTGCTGATTGCCAGATCTATACCAGCCTGAACCACTGAATTACTCAGAATCAAGTCCCAGCAGGATTAACAAAAGATAAATTTCTGTGAATTACTCAGTTTCAGAAATTAATCAGTGAACACTTTCATGTCCAATACAAGAAAACCACGGGAGCAGATTGCTCAAGAAACAGGCTATCAAATTTTAGTCTCCAGGCCACATGAAGGATGTTTTTCTTCCACTTGGAGCTGAGACTAGAAATGTTAACATCTGCATAGAGTACTTGCCTGTGAAAATTTGCTGACATATCATAAGCAAAGATCTTTCCATAAGATGGTGAAAGGGACTCCATAAGACAAAGGCAAGGGTCCAACATGCATTGCAGCTGAATTCCTTTGTTTACATGTCCAGTTTTTTTGACTTTCTTGACATTTCACACCCTTGCACGTGTTACATCAGAGTTAGGGACCCCAGTATACTGGCATTTTGAGGCAGCTGGTGTATTTCCTTGGTTCATTCTCCAGGCATCAGGTTCTGTGTGGCTCCAGAACAAAGCTGGAGCCTTTGATGTGTATGTGAGCAGTAGAATCACATAATCTGATACATAAAATCTCATAATCGACATGTTCCAGTTTATTATACAAATGATCACTTCTGTTTAGCCTAGGCTATCCCTCTTTACAGATCCACAGTGGCAGAGCCTTCTCTCCACTTAGAACAGATAATCCTTGGCTCCAAAAGAAAAGAAGAGCGAGTTTATGCCAGAGTAATTCTTTCCCCTCACTGGTTGGTCTTCACTACTCTATTGATCGGAGTGGGTATGTGACCACAGTGAGAATTCCTACCTAAATCAGCATTGAGTTTAATACTCTTTAATCCCAACGTAGCCCAGTCTCACACTTCTTCTGGGTAGTGCCCTAAGCCCTGCATGATATGAAAAAAGGCAGGCACTAAGTAGCCTTTTTCATATAGCCCTGGCCCTGGACAAAGTTCACTCAGCAAACTGCTTCCAAGTGGACATATTCTCCTGACATGTTCTTTTGTTTTCCAGTACTGAACAAAGATATAAGCACCTAAATTAGACAGCATATATCCTGTAATAAAGCCTTTAGATCATTATCAGACTCAGAAAAGTCACTCATATAATATTGTATTGTAATTCAAGAAAAATCTCTAACAGCTTCACAGTGTTGCTTGGAGATTAATTTTAGGATGAAGAAGTGAAAAATATACAGCCCCTCAGCACAGTGGGATTTCTTTTCTGCTGTACCATCATTACTGTTAGACATCTTTGTTTTTATGCAATAAGACATTTTGTGCTGTTACAGGGTTTGTTTTTTTCCTTTTTTCTTGTCTTTCTTTCTTTCTTTTTTTTTTCTCCTGAGTCACACCTTTGTTACCAGAAAACAGGGCTTTTTCCTTTTCTGTACTTGAAACAACACTCCACTTAAGTTGCACAATGAATGTTTCCAAAGGACTGTGCTTAAATTTAACTACACATATTCCATTTGATTCAATTGGAAGTGTGCAGCTTAGAACTGTGCAACTCTTAGCATTAAGAGCGTGTGTTTCACCCAGTTAGCATTTCAGTGAACTAGATTTTGGAAAAACTTTGTGGCAATTTCTTTAAATCCTAGCAACAAATTCTCAGTTAAGCAGATGCTTTCTAAATAGATTCTTTAAAATTTTAATGTACTTCTGTGCATATTCATAATTTTAAAATTGAAAAATACTGGAGTGCATTTCTCACCTGCTTAGCCTCGTAATCTCTCTGCAAACAACAGGTTTATTGATTATAAAACCTCTGGGAAGTCGATCTTGCCAGGCTGTGTCTTTTCTATGAAAATGTGAAAAAAAAACCCTGAAAATTGATGACTTGGAAATAAGCCACCTTTTTAAGGGTTTTTTTTCAGTCAACATGTTTCCCCAGCAACCTAGGGCCTTGCTGTCTGGCAGAAGACAAGATTTCTTTGGTTCCATCATGATGCAAAGCTAAAAGAAGGAAGAGAGAG
The DNA here is from genome assembly GCA_033558185.1 of Dromococcyx pavoninus. Taxonomy (NCBI): domain Eukaryota; kingdom Metazoa; phylum Chordata; class Aves; order Cuculiformes; family Neomorphidae; genus Dromococcyx; species Dromococcyx pavoninus. The sequence goes on from JAUMJL010000155.1 coordinate 647,852, forward strand.
ACAAGCAATGAAAACTCACAATTTTATTATTTGAATATGGGAATTACCCTGAGCTGCAGCCAAGCCATGGGTCTTATCCACAGTGTCCTTCAACACTTATTCAAACCCTACTGTGCTGCAATACTTCATTTCCATTAATTAAATAATTACACCAAACTCTGTGTAAAGATGGTATTCAACTGAATTCAAGCATTCCAAAACAGTTATTCAGTAAAGCTAAAGCTCATGTTATTATGCCATGAATTGACAAAGATTCTATTTATTTCCCTAAAAGAATCTTTTATTTTTCACACTAGCATCACTTAAAGTCCCTTCTTAAAAAGAAAAATAATAATCCAACTGCAAAAAATCCAGCTGCCCCCAAACTGAAATTAATGAAATTTCACATAGGTGAAAAAAACTGAAGTCAGTGTACCACAACTATAGCTCTTTATTTAATATCATGAGCATGTTGTAATAATCTAGTACAGTTAATACATCTTAAAGATGGATTTCTGTGAAGTTGATTAAAAAAGGATTGTTGTTGCTTACATAACATGAAATACATGGTTATTAGTGGAAAAATGTGGTGCTTGAAGAAGTTTATGTAATAAGATTATGTCTTGGCTTTTTCTATGATCTGTCTTTGGTACGCACAGTCACAAAACACTTTTTGCCTTCACTCAGTCACATGGAGAAAAAAATAGTAATGGCTAAGAGAAATAGCATTGTAAAACCTCTCATTAGATGGCCAGTTGCAAAGAATTGCCTGGAAAGGGGAGAAAGGTGTCTGAAAAATGCATACGGAAGAATGAAACAGAAGACAAAAGTGCCTTGCAACAGAGTAGAGTGATGACAATCAATGAAGCAGGAGACAGTATCGTGTCTTTGAGGTATGTTCTTTAGTCTCTAAGACTCTCCTCCATCTCTATATACAACACAGATATAGGGCCGCCAAAACTTCATTGCCTAGCAGGAAAATCAGAGATGGAGGTGTCAGACAGTAGAGACAACAGTGACAGAGCTTAGAAAAATATGAACAGGACAGCTTATATACTAACCCACAAATGTCAGCTACCACGCTGTGAGGATGGGGAAGGAACTGATGTCCAGCAAAAAAAAAAAGTTCATTTCACTCATTACAGCATTTTATCCACCACATCTTGGTACTAGATGTATCTATGACCAAATGGACATTCTGACAGAAGTGGAAGATGGTAAAACCTAAAATAAGACTGTGTATTATATTTATAGACAGTTTGATAAATTTAGGAATGCCTAGGGACCTCTGAAGTGATGCACATTGTGACACAACCAGCTGTGACACCAGATGTGAACACCAGAGTCTTACACCTCTAACCATAATCTGAATTCCGAGCACTCCCCTTCTGTCTCATGTGAAATATGTCAAGGTTTTTTGGCAGAAATATATTCTTCTGCCAGACAAATTTTCACTTTAATATCTGTCAGATCATAATATGCAACATTTGGAGAAGCATTAAGCAAAAAGCAAAAGTAAAATGAAGAGGAAGGAGATATTAATGATCATAGGAGATACATAAAGGGAACAGATTTCTCCTTGTCATGCGGATCATGAGACATTTATGGTTTTTTGAAAAAGAGAAAACTGGGGACTAAGCATACATATCATATACGAGAAAAAAAGGAATAGTAATGACACAAGATTGGTGAAGCTGATCAGTACTGAATGAGAGGTCACTGAAAGAGATGAAAGTTTGAATCGTGTCAGGAGCAGATCAACAGAGCAATGAGGAAGTCAGTCATTTCAGAGAGAATTGTGAAATGAAGCACCCTGAACAGCGTTTTTCAGAGTTTTTTGTTTTTTTTTTAATTCCAGCGTATTCACAGATGTTCCATCAGAGAGCATGAAGAGGCAACAAGTGTCACAGATAATTACTTCAGACAGCTAGAACAATTAAGTGTAGAGCTGTGTGAAAGAGCTATAACTGATCTCATATGAGACAGATTAAATTCAACACTGAAGTCACCTGGAGAAAGTGACAACAAAGAGAAATTAATTTGGTCTAATTCACTGCAGAGTTTTCCACATATATCAGCTCTTCCACCAGAACTAGGCAAATATAACAGAGAAGCATCAGGACAGAAACTGAGAACAAACATATGATGTGTTCAGCTCCCACATACCACCTAAGGTTCAGGTTGCTTTATTTTGGAAGAGATGCTCAGAAAGGCAATAGGATAATCAGAGACACTGAACAGCACACAGCTTAGATGAAATTGACTTTAGAGATATGTTTTTCCTTTTATGCTTTCCTTTTTTCTCCAGAAATGATTGGAAAAAAAAACCAAACCTGTGACAAAACAGAAGTGAGTATTCAGTCCCATCAAACACATCCCTCTTGTTTCAGCTTGTGATTTAGATCCCTTCCCTTCCCTTCCCTTCCCTTCCCTTCCCTTCCCTTCCCTTCCCTTCCCTTCCCTTCCCTTCCCTTCCCTTCCCTTCCCTTCCCTTCCCTTCCCTTCCCTTCCCTTCCCTTCCCTTCCCTTCCCTTCCCTTCCCTTCCCTTCCCTTCCCTTCCCTTCCCTTCCCTTCCCTTCCCTTCCTCTCATGAGATTACCTTTTAAAACACAGATGATATAGTTAAAATAGCAATGATAACTTTCATTTGTCAGTGTAACAGCCCTTAAATTCTACTAGATTTTCTTTAAATTCTGTGACTTCAGCTGGGGTGTAGGCACGTCATTGCTACACCAATCCCTCACATAATTTAATATTCAGCTGTACCTCCCAGAGAATCTAAGGTAGCCTCCATCTTCAGTTTTATTTCCCTAAAACTGACGGTCTGCCTTACATATCTGGAGAAATGGAATAATTTTTTTTTTTTTAAGGCAATGTATTATAGAATTTCAATTTCCTTCCTAAGTTTTGATTTAAGCTATTCCAGTAAAACTACTAAAATCTTTCTCACTATTATTGCTCTTTACTTTCTGCTAAACATGCAAAGTTGCACCGGATAATGTTTTTTTGTTCAGAAGATTTGTATAGAGGTATTGTTCTCTTTAAAAAAGAGTCTTCCTCCTAGGGACAGATGCATTTCAAAAATTAGTAGAGCAATCCATTGAGACAATTATAGCTGATATGCAAACTTAGCAGAAATCAGAGATCTCTGATCAGCATGTAACTGAAGATTATGGATGTGTATTACTGTTGTGCATTTTCTGCAGAACAAGTAGAAGTGATTGTAGGCAGTGTTAAGAAAGGATTTCCTCTAAAGACAGCAAGGTATTAATGCCAAGGACCTGGAAGGACAACACTGTGTAAAGTTTCATTCACCTATCTAAAGAAAGATGATTTCAAATAGAAAGAAGTTCAAAGAAGGGCAGATATCATGATTAGGGAAGCGTATTGTCCAAGAGGAGACAACGACAATACAGCTTGTTTGGTCTAGCAGAACAAAAGTTGTGAAGATATATGATTACTGTGTATAAATGCATTGGTGAATAAACATACATGAGGGAGAAATGTTAATTAAAGGGTAACAGTTGCAGTAGAAAAAAACAGGTCTGAATCATCCAGGATTAAATACATTCTCAGAACTAAAAGAAGGTTTCCATCAGAACAATAAGGTTCTAGATGAGTTGTCTAACTACAGTGATGTGGAAAGATGAAACAATTAGTTTTATTCTCAGATTTAATCAGTTTATAACACGTGTTATGTAATTCTGTAGTGTGCAATAACAGGGAGTTAAGTGCCCTGAGGCATGTGTTCCTTTTCTGTCTTACAATACTTAAATGGTATACCCTCAGTGAAACTTATGCAAGAAATCTCTCTCTCCTAGTGCTCTTCATGCATCAAAAGAGGAAACATAGCTTTGAACAGTACTATAATAAAAAATGGCATCAAAATATAAATTTGAAATGGTGCAAGAATGGAAAATATCTGAATGCATCAAAGTGTTAAAAAAACCCTGGAAATACAAGACAATTCTACAAATAAATTTGTTTGTATGAAATAGATTGCATAAGAGAAGTTCAGAAAAACTGGAATCAATCAAGTCCAGCTTATCTCAAGCTGAGGGTAATAAGTATTCTGCAAAATTAGATAAATTTTTTATATCACTAAAATAAAGAATAGTAGATGCAGAAGCCTACTTCCCAATGAGTTTCAAAGAAAGACGATGATCCCTTAATTTATACTTCTCCAGCCTGGCTTTTTCTTCTGAAAATATCTGTCAGGAAACAAAAACTGAGAATAACCACGGTAACTATGTTTGCCATCCTTTTACTAATAAATAAATCACTTTTCCATTCAATTATGTGTGCTTTTCAGAGACAATCTCTATTTTTATTCTCTGCCCATATCTTTCATCAGGAAGCTTACAGATGTGGTCTTCAATTTACAGACAACTAGAGCATTGCTCTTTTTAAGATTAATTGAAGCAATCAGAATATTTCCTGCAACAGTTTGATACGAAGAGTTAGAGACTTTACAAAAGGTTAAAATAAATCTATTTTCACTTAGTCAAAAGAAAAAGTGAACTCAGTACAGTGTATCTATATTTGATGTTTTAGTATTAAATTCAATTTATTTTATTCCATCCCATCCAAAGGAGGATAATTTCCAGTGAGTTGCTGGAAACTAGGTGTTTTAAATAGTATTTTTAGAACTACTACCCTGTATTCGCTGAAGTTTTTCTAGTTTCATTATATTCTGCATTTCCTCTTAATTTCAATACAACGATGTGCAATCTAATGTGTAATCTAACATCAATCAAAAATTCTACAATTTCAGCAGGACTTGATCACAGAAATGGAATTTATTGTTATAAGATCAGAAAGAAATTATGGAGGGAAATATGGAGCAATGGGAATAAATAAGTGCATGGGAAAATGAGGAAATTCCAAAGATTACCTTTGTCACACAGGGCAAGGAGAGCATGAGGACAGAAAAAGACATGTGAGAAGGCATGGATTTTGACCCTACTGTAAAGGAGACAACTGAGGCTTTCAGATGCCAAGGTTCATCATTCTTCCGTTTCCTTTATCTTGATGAAGGCTATCTCATGCTTCTCCCTAAACATGTGTATCATGTCTTACACACTACCGATACCATATATTGCAATTACGTCCTAAAATAAAGGGTAAATATGCTAATTTCATGGTCTGCACAAATTAGTATTGAAAATTGTGAAAATAGCTGCATTACAATTCTCAACAACCAGATAATACCAAGCATGAAGAATAGGATATTTTATATCTCATTAATACCTGGGTATCATCCCCTCAACTCAGGTACTTAAAATAAGGTGTCTCTTCACCCTGAGTTTCCTTTGTAACACAGAGAAAGAAGTAGACACTTTGTGATTGGGCCAACCTAAAATGAAAGCCCTGTATTCAGTTTATCTGAAGGCTTAAGAAGCCAGTATAGAACTGACCAGCCTTCCAAATGTTAATAAAATGTAGTGTTCCTAAAAACAACATGAGAAATGTAAGGATTTATAGTCACAGATTACAAACTCATCTTCATATACAGATAAATAAGCATAAACTGTCTTATTTCCATTAGTAGAAGTTGATTAAATAAAATATGTATAAACCAGTTTAAGTCTCTGTGTTTAAGGATACTGATGTTTTATGACAAAAAGGTTGGACTGAAAGCATATTCAGGTACAGCCTTCACTTTAAAAGGCCAGTTATACAGTTACATAATGTAGAGCTGATCATCACCAGTGGTGTACTTTGCTCTTTAGATATAAGTCTGTAGGCAGCAAAATTCCCACGGGCATGATCAGAAAAGTTGTGTGAAAGATCTTAACATTTTGAGATTTTGCAACTTTATATGTGCTCTTTACAATGCAAGCAAGGCAAAAAGCATGGCAAAATCATTTCTATGTGGAAAGTACTTAAAAATTGCATAAATCTTTATGTCCCTTTAGAGTACTTTGTTTGAATTTTAAAAATCACTCAGGCCTTCTGGCCTGTGAAAAGCCAGTACGTGCAAAGGCTGATGGCTTTTGCATTTCTTGACACTGTAATGAAACATTATGCACTATAAATATCTTTTTACGTATTTTATTTATTGATTTAGGTACATTTTCTTCCTTTGAATCATTACTAAACAGAGGTGTTGTTTTCTGAATTGATTTTGCTGTCTCAGCTACATTGAGGCATTGACGCGTTTTTGGCTTCCATCTGAATGAACAATTTTCTGGTTAGACACACTGGATTTGGAGTTGAGTAAATAAAAGCTTTACTGTGTCCTTTCTCTTTCCTCACACAGCTCACAAAAGAGAACTAAATTCCATTCATCCTTTCAGTGGCCACTGTGGAATTTTTAGCAATGCAGTCCTGGCTGGGATGAAGAAACATGGCAAGAAATTGGAAGAAACACAAATAAGAATTCTTTATTTCCCATGGTTACTGCCCTGAAGATCTGTTGCCACTGGGGATGCATGTGAATTTCCTGCATTTTAACTACTTGTCTCTGCCATTGAATTGCTTTGGAAGTATAACGTGTTAGATATCAAAAGACAATTTAGCTTAATCCTGCTGAATCTGATGTGGTTAACTGTAAGTTATTTGAAAAAAGAGTATTTTGAGAGGTTCTTGACAATGTGAGCATAAAGGATAATTGAACAAGTTCCATGTGAAAAGTATTTTGAATAATATAAGCTTAACCATGGTTTAATAAAATGTTTTCACTGTAATCTTTGTGGATAGATGGAAAATTCTCTTCAGAGACTCTGGAGTACTACTTAGTTGTTTGTAAGGATGTAGTCAATGCATTAAAATTTATTTCATTTTTGATTTTGCTTGCTTTTTAATGTTACATAATGCTTTTACAGATAGCTCGTTCACAGTAAAAGCTACTAAGATGAGAAGATAAAACCAATTTAAATTTTACACATTTCCACAATAATATCCAAATGATGCCTACAATTTCAAGCTTCTCCACGATTTTGTGTATATATAGGCATACCTCTCTATCTCAGCTGTGTCTTCCCATTCTTTAAGACTTTTTCTTTCCTTCATTTTTATGTTGATCTGATGCACATGAACAGGAAATGATAAAAAAATCTATTCCTAGCACAGAAGTAGCTTTTCTATAAGTTTAAGCATAGTCATAAATTCAATGTAAGGCTTCACCTGTGCACTTATAAGACATGTAGATGCACAAGGGAAAGTATATAAAATCCTTTTAGGCATCAATTCAGGACCCATCTAAGACCAGACTGCTGTGACACACACAGCAAAATAGTCCAGTGATACTACTGGTAGGAAAAAGCATGACCAAAGTCCAGCAACCTTTCCCAAGTCATGACAGTACACCAGGAAAACAAGGTTCTGTACACAGTTTCTATATGCAGTTATAGCAGAGAACAGCATGGCTCATAGTGCACTGGAACTATTCTGACCTACCTGTCCTACCTGACTAGCTAACCATTGACAGCAGGGTTGAGTAGAGACAGTATACTCATTAATTTTGTCCACAAGAAGACCTGAAACATTTGTAATTCCACAGATAATTGATGCAAATGTGAAGTGATACAAAATAGTCAAAGAATTTCAGCTTTAAAATAAGCATATGAAAAACCATCACAGGTGATATTTTTTGAACTAAAAAGCAACCAAAAAAAGGAATTAAAGAAAAATTTTAATTTTTTTTGCCTTAAATATGAATCACATGTTTTGAAATTTGTTAAAGGATTCCATAAGTGAATTTGCAGACAGTTCATTCATTGAAAATTTTTGTCTATTTACAACATCCTAATTTACATCTCTAACCCCCTGATTAGAAAAGACACAAGCAACAGGGGTCATTTTAAAGTTGGTGTTTTGAACATTTTCTTTCAGCGCATTTGAAATGAACTCCTTCACTGGGATTTTCAATGAATTAGATAGGTAGGTAGATAGGTAGATAGATAGATAGATAGATAGATAGATAGATAGATAGATAGATAGATAGATTCTTACATAGATAGATAGATACATGGATAGATCATTAAATGATGTCTCATGGCAGTTCTGTTGAGCGAGGACTATTTAGTATGTAGCCTGTTAAACTGTGCTTAGTGTCTCAGTTTTTCTTTCCTCTTCTTTTTTTCACATTTTTATGACAAAATACAAACTTTGAATAAGAATAGAATTTTAAGATTCTGTTGCAAATCTGTGTTCTACTCCAGAGCTTAAATTCTTTGTTTGCTAAGAATTTTTGCAGCACCATCACTTGATTTTAATTAGGAGAGAAAGAATAATCCTGAGAAAGGAGGAGGCAGAAAGATGAAGGAACAGAAAATACTGGATTTGGAGGGGGAGTTACACTGAATTATTTATTTTTCTTTCATGCCATCCTACTCATTAACTTTGCCTTCTATTCACACATCCTTAATTTTTGCAGTGCAACAAACAGATATTATTGTTTTTCTATTGCTTGGGAGGTATTTTTTCAAAAGTAGAGAGGATAAAAATTATCAGGATATAGTGGGAACATAATACAACTGGAAAAAGAAAAATATCCCGAATTAAGTGATGAAGAGCAGATTAAAATAAAGTTATGGTGCAAACAGAAATGAAAGAAAATATACTATAAAGAATTCCTATTTTAACAATAAAATTCTTGAAAAATTAAGGGAATCAGTAAAAATTGGGTTTATTTGTGAGATCTAAAAACCTGCCTGAAAAAGAAGCTTGGAACTACTTTGAGCCGCAGATGCAAAACCAATACTAGTACTGCATGTAAAAGAAAAATTATTGAGAGGAAGAGACCCAAAACCGAACTAAATAACTAATCACTTCATGCTGAGAATCATGTAGTGCTAAGTTAAGAAGGAGTGAATAAACTCTTCTGTGTGATGTTTTATTGCAGCTGTTGAAATGTGGGTAAATGTTATATTCCTCAGATTAGGAACCCGTTTACCCATTTCTGGCCTTTATCGCATCACTGTAAAAAAGGGATATTCAAGGGAAGTTGGGAGTCTATGAGGAGCTGCAAGAACAGACTGAGTGAATAGAAAGCTGTGTCTTGAAGGTCAGAATGTGTAGGAGAAAAGTGAAACTTGCCAACTCTCAAGCTGAGCTGGACCTTGAAAAGGAAATTAAAACAAATGGTAAAAGATTATTAGCCACAAAAATAAAAAGATAACAAAGAAAGTGGAAGTGCTGTGGTAATTCAGCAAGTATAGAGGAAAAGACTAAAGTTAGTTTCGATAGGGTCAAAAAACTCCTTTGACACAGTTTTCAGGAACTACAGTGATTTAATGCATGGAGGCGAAGTCAAGGGACTAATGGGAATAAGAGCATGAAAATGGAAATTGCCATAAATGACAAGGAAATAACATTGAAAGAGCTTAATGCACTGAGGTCAGTGAACAAATAATCATCCACTCATACTGAGCCAAGCGATCAAGTTGAGCCTTGTCTCACTGTGACAGGTTAGAACATATTCTACAGCCATCTCTTTGCCTCTCCCTTCCCACTCTTGGTTCTTAAGCTATAGGGTTAGTCTTGGGTTTTTCTGTGCTGGACCTCATATATGTTTCTATGCACAACTATGTATTATTAGACTATTGTTATTGGCTCATATGACTAAAATCTCAGTGAAATTTGGGCTAAATCATTTCTACCTTGTGCTTTCTTTCCTGAACTGTAAGGTAAGGTTTAATGTTAACCAGACCTAAAAAACCTACTCTTCACGTTCTAGGCTCTCCAAGAAGTTCCATATGCAATTTCAGAGAACAATCTCACTAGTGGTTTGAAGGATTTCAGATACTACAGTGACAAGGGCTGAAGTCATCTATGTGTAGTTACATTTCAAAAGAAAAAGAAAAAAATGAAACAACCTATAGGACTTTCATTCTATTTAAAATTTTTATTCTTTTATAGTACAACAATGGAAGCAAATATAGAACTTCAGTTTTTCAAAGAAGATCTTGACCTTTTTAGTGGAATCATTGAAAAAATAAAAAAATTTAAAAAAACCCCATCTGTTTGGCTAAGAGGAAGAAAAAGATTTCCCCAGTGGCAAATTTAAAATGAAGAGGAAATTACATCCAAAGCATTAAGATGCAGAAAGCTGACCTGATTTTATCTGAACCTATATAAAATAGTTTAAGCATTAAAAGACAGGAAAAGGAATGTCTCCAAGGATGAGGAGGCAACAGAAAACAACCAAACGGAGCAAGAGCAAAAAAGATATATTGAGTAATATTTACATAAATAATAGGTTTGTATGTTCTCTTTTGAAACATTATATTATTGACATATTTTTTCTGCAGAATATGTGATTTGTTTTTAAGATACAACACTGTAAATAAATACATAAATAAACACATAAATAAATTGATAATGTCACATATCTTGCAGTGCCATCTTTAGGAATCTAAAATGTCTAATCCCAAGTAAGACATATTTTTATAATCAACGTAAGCAAAAATGTACCTCTGGACAAAACTATTCATGTCAGTATCTATCTAGGTCAGATTATCTGCCCTTTGAACACATTCATTTTTGTCTATAATGTGAGCCTAGTTTAACTTGTTTAAACATATACATTGAACTTTTAGTGGCCTAAAACTGAAACAGAAGAAACCCATGCAAACAAAATATACCACTGAATTAAAGGAAGAAATTTTTAATGAAGATCTTAACACGCTCACAAAACAAATGGAAGAAGCATCTAACCTGGGACAAATAGAATTCAGAAGCTCTCAAGAAAATAGTAATGGAGATGGCATAAAGCAATCATTTAGCCCCCTCTTCCCTGTCTCAGTTCAGGGTCTGAGACACCTGAAAATATAAATGGTAATTAATTAATTAATTGGTTTATATACCTATTACATGCCAGGTATGTAACTGCAAATGTGAAGCTTTTGTCATATGCTGTTATAATATCTTACTTCAGGGGTTTATATATAAAAGGCAACATGAACAAGATTAAATAAGGTTGTCTTATTCCCATTGCTCTGTCCTGAAAGCTTCTCCTTCATGTTCCACTCTCAGACTCCTCCAGACATTCAAATGAAATATGGATGCAACATCTGCTCTCATTTTCATCCTATAATATACCTCTCAAGTTCCAGAAAAGCCCTCACATTATATCAGATAGTTTAAACTAAAATAAAGACCTCCTTCCCCCCAACCCTCATTATGTTACAGTGCTATAGGGCAGCCCAGAGGGGCTGATGCACAAAGTGTTATGTTGTGCAGCCATAGCGTATTTACTCTACAGAGTTCTAGCCTTAAACAAGGTAGGTACACATAGTTTGCACCTCATTGGAGCCAGAGACCATTCCCTAAGGTGGATATATTTAACAGTGTAGAAAATGCTTATGTCTTTCTTATGCAGCTACAGGGGGAGATAATTGAAGCATTAAACAGAAAGCTCTAAGCAGAATCACTAAGAAAGTCCATTTGGACAGCAGACAAGGCCAAATATCTTAATAATTCCTGACTGCTGCATCTTGATTTTTTTCACAGGTCATTAGAGAACAACGAGGCTGGCCCATTTAATACCCATTTCATAGTCTGCTTGTCAGCAACTTTATGATATTTTTGGAAATATTTCCACTTACATTTCACATATCTGTGGTAAGGCTGTGGCTTATACAACTTGATATCGTTGTTTATTTACTTCTCCTAGTTTAAGTGGAATGAGTATTAAGACTTAGAGAAGAGCTAATGCAGTCTCTGACACTAGGGAAGTCAAGTAGCAAGTGCTAAGAAATAAAAATAACCGTGACAGTGCTTCAGTACTTATAAACAGTCACCAATGATTAAATACTCATTATGCATCTCTTAGTAAATAAAATTCTTTTTATATTTATACATCAGGAATATTACATCATAGAGATCTGATTGTATGCTCTAAAATACTGATGTAATGATAGATGATGTACAAAGATACTGAAAAATACAAAGTAAAAAGCTGTAGTCAAAATATCAATGTGCATTTAGGTCCAAATCCATAGAGGCAGGACAATTACAGTGATCCAAAATCAGTAAGGAACAAGTTTCAGATTCAAGTCCCTTAAGATTTAAAAAGTGTAACTTTTTTTGTTGTAAGAGGTTTGTAAGTAGCTGTAAACACTAAGCATTGTGTCTTACTACTTTGAACTAAGCACATACTAAATTACTACAGACTCCTTTCTGGTTTTCAGTCAGTGCAGTAGCCCTGTTCTTTCAAAGTAATTTGGAAGTCTACATGTATAAGGCTGCATATTCTATATTTCCATTTGCAGCTTTTATTTTCTTACAAATGTGGACTCCCATGCGTATCCTGTACACTTTTTCCAGGCCTTAGATTGAAATCAAGGTGTTGAGAATGATAATGCGGTCAAGCTGAAGAGAATAAAAGGATTGGCTTCATTATGCAGCATCTTGTTTTTCTTCAGCAATTCAAAATTGGGATCTAAACAATTTGCAGACAGACTTTGTGATTAAGTCGATTTATTTGTATTTTGAGAGGAAGAGAAACTCTTCAGAAAAAAAAGAAGTAACATCATGAATAAAAGACTTGACTATTCTTAATGGCCATTATCCTAAAGGGATATGATTATTTTCTCAAGACCAAGTAAAATCAAAATACTGTTATTTTCTTTTAAAGGTAACAGCTTTGTTACTTCTATATTTCTCTTTCAGATGTGCAACACATGTACAGTAGAAAATGCTTACTATTTAAAATGAAAATAAGTCATATGAGCAGTAACATTAATTTTAATTTGTGTGAAGAGTGACAGTTTTACTACAGCCATGAGAGCACAAGAACATGTACGTATTTTATACCTTCATTACAATATATAAAAAAAAGTTTCTAAAGAATATGGAAAGTATATGGCAAGAATAAAAATAGATTCCTCTTTATTAAACTCAGGAATTATTCTTACGTTTCAAATTACTTGTCACTGAAGCTACTGTCTGTGAATCCATGTACTGTTGCGCAGTGAAAATCAAGTACTGCTCAATTTGTATATGTATGTGCTTAACATGTTCCTTTATATCCTTTACATTTAAATGTATTGGTTTAGATACTGATACTGTATCTGACAACCCTCCTTCTTTTTTTATGCAGTTATTGATATTCTTCCATAAAGAGATATGACCTTCACTTAACATTCAGATACAAAATCAAACTGTCACTGACATCAGTATTTTTTCCCTTGGTGGATTTAAAGAGAAGAAAAAAATAACTAGAATCAATCAGGATTTCTTCTTAAATTCACTACAAACATGAAAAAATACAGGGAAAAAAGTTCTTTTCAAAATGACTTTTTGATTACATTCATTAAGACTATGTCTACTGATAATTAAAATAAGTTTGGAATGAAATATTAATGGCACATGAAGAAGAATTTCCCACCCCAGTTCCTTAAAAATATTTTTAAAAAAACCTCTAGATTCATATGTCACTCCTTCATGGACAAGATGTAAAATATAATATCGCATAGCATGTTGATTCAGTAATTTCAGGTTTTGGTTTTCTTCAACTGGAATTAAAAATTGTATATCTTTGACCATTTGGGTAGCAACAACATTTTAGGATATGATTCAGTTCACAGACTAGGTAGCCCAAATTTAGAAGCTTGCTTCAAACATTGTGATGTGGTTGTTTAATGACAATTGAGACTATCCATGTTATCCAAGACATTAGAACGAGGCAGTTTGACATGATGCAAGAAATGTCAAACTTCTCAGTCAGAATAATCATTTCCAGTAGACCTAGAAAATAAATTCAAAGAAGTCTAGAGAACTGTTCAGCTTGCTGAATTTAAGTTTTCATTTTATGAAGATGTACTACTTCATAGACGGCCTTGACTATTTTATTTAATACTGTGTTGACTAGATCTCTATTGACAGCACTGAAAGCTTAGACATAATGAAGTATAGATGTCTCAATTTGCAAGCTGAAGCCCATCTGTAGAGCTGGATCCAGTTGTCTAAGCGTAAGCATCCAGAAATCAATTTGTCTGAATTCAGTTGTGAGGAAACACAGAAGTCTATTGCTAATTTTCAGCCCAAGACATCTTAAATGGCACTAGATGTTTATGTTTAGGCAACTGGGTCCTGTTCTTAGTTAATTTTAATTTATCTTCATTCTGTGTCATTTGACTTTTAATGTTTTAAGTGGTTAAAACATAGTTTGTATGAAAATATCAACACCAGAACAGTGTACTTTAAATGTGTTATAATCTGAGTTTATGAAAAACATAAGGCTTTTTTTTATTAGCATGCTTGTTACTGGACAGCCATGTTTAATCCTGACTAAATGGCACCTTGGTCTAAACAGTTAGAAAAAACATTTTCTCAAACATTTAATTTTGCCAGTAAATAGATAGCCTCTGTTAGCATAAAGATAAAGCAAGTATGTTCTTTTACAACTCTAAGTCTTGTCTTTGTAAACAATAACTCCAAGAATTTCAGCTTGGCACTTTCAAAGAGTAACACATTCACAGAGACAATGAAAAGTAATTTTGGAGGCTGCCTTTGCAAATTACAAGGATGTTGCTTTGGTGTCCTCAGACCTCAAATCAGTGTCTTTCTAGTTCCCTGAGTAAAGGATAAAGATTACTTACACATTTCTGCTGTGTGTCTACATTAATTTTGAGACAAGGTCAATGCTCCTTTGCTATACCTTGAAACCTTATAGGAGGGAACCTTGCTGAGTAACTCCAACACTGAACATATTAGTTCCAGTCATCAGTCAAAGAATCTGTCAAATGAGGTACTGCAGCCTCATGTCTTGTTTTCCAGTATGTACAATTTTCTGTACAGTCCATCCCTGCTGCTACTGCTAAATAGGTTGATGGCTTACTTTTGTGGGTGTTCTTTGTTTGTTTGTTTTGTTCCTGAAAACAGAAGTAAAGATAGATAAAAATGCATAGTATTAGTGGATTCAGTTTTTAAATATATTCACCAACAGTTTCCAAGGTGCTTACAAAAGGGATTATGATTTATATCTCATTAGATGAACTTCAGGATAAAAATTATTATACACATCTGAATACACAGAGAAAAGTGGAATACTATATCACTGAATTTCTAAGCTGATGTTCTAAAGAAAGGATATAAAAATGACATTTTTTTTGTTAAAGATAAAGGATGTATGTGAACAGGACAAAGAATAATTTCAGCAAACAATAATGGAGGCTTATAAATGAAATGTGTTTACAGCAATATCCTTTTCCAGTCCGTCTGGCAGAGTAAACCTTGGCCAATGCAGATGGAAATGTTCTCCTTGCTGACTGCCTCTGATCTACCTTCAAGAAAACTATCTAGAGTAACATCTGTTAATGTCAGCAGGGATGACTCTTCTGTTATAATTGTATCAAGGTAGGATGTAAGTGCCTTAAATCATTATTAAAATGACTGATAACTTGCTCAAAGCACTGTGAGTTTCAGCTATCACTTAGAGATAATTTGTGGTACAGATGCCTCACCTTTTCTAAACCATTAATGCATCAAATATCCTCAGGAATGAATATTTTTGACAGCCTCAGAAGGGAAGATTAGTTTTCAGTAAACTAATAAACATAGTAATAGCTGTATTGTGTTTCATTCATAGAATCATAGAATTACCTGAGCTGGAAGGGACCCAGAAGGATCTTCGAGTCCAACTCCTATCCCTACACAGGACACTCCCAACCTTCACATCATATGACTGCGGGGATTGTCCAGATGCTTCTTGAATGCTAACAGACTCAGTGTCATGACTACTTCCCTAGGGAGCTGTTCCAGTGCTCCACCACCCACTGGGTGAAGAATCTTTCCCTAATATCCAGTCTAAACCTCCCCTGGCACATCTTCCGGCCACTCCCTCTAGTCCTATCATAGGTTGCAAGAGAGAAAGAGATCAGCATCTGTTTCACCTCCGTCCCTTGTGTGAAGGCAGTAAGCAGCTATGAGATCCCCTCTTAGTCTCTTCTCCAGGCTGAACAGACCAAGTGATTTCAGCCACTCCTCACACAACTTCCTTTCTAGACCCTTCACCAGCCTTGGGGCGGCTGGGAACTCTCCAGTAGTTTGATGTTCTTTTTATACTCTGGCACCCCAAACTGCACACAGTACTCGAGGTGGGGCTGCACCAGTGCAGAGCAGAGCGGGACAATCACCTCCCTCTCCCACTGGCAATGCTATACTTGATGCACCCCAGGACACAGTTGGCCCTCTTGGCTGCCAGGGCACGCTGTTGGCTCACGTTCAGCTTGTCATCAACCAGAACCCCTAGGTCCCTCTCTGTAAGGCTGCTCTCCAGCCTCTCAGACCCCAGTTTGTATGTGTATCCAGGGTTGTTGTGTCCCAGGTGCAGAACCTGCCACTTGCCCTTGTTAAACTTCATGCTGTTGGTGATTGTCCAGCTCTCCAATCTGTCAAGATCCCTCTACAGACCTCTTTGCCCCCAAGAGTGTAAACAGCTCCTCCCAGTTTTGTGTCTCTGGTAAACTTCATCAATAAAACTTCAAGTCCTTCATTCAGGTCATTTATGAATATATTGAAGAGCACTGGACCCAGGATAGATCCCCGTGGGACGCCACTAGTGACTGGGCACCAGCCCAATGTAACCCCATTCACTGTGACACTTTGAGCCCGACCCTTTCCAAGGAAATGAGTGTAAAAATACTGCTTTGCATTACTTAAATCATTAAAGAAATTTTAACCTGTGTCTTTTGAGCCAAGAACCTCTAGAAAAAAGTAATTTCAACAAACCAATCACAGTTAATAACTTTATTAACAAATATTACCATGTTAATTCTTCCTCAATTTTTCACAATCATCATTTCCTTCACTGGCTTTGTTTGAAATAATTCAGCATAAGCTTTCTACAAACAAATTTTGGGCCTGTAAATTATGAGAGCAATTCATAATGGTCATTCAGTCTTTGAACTGACTTGAATTAGATACATGTTTTATTAGTTGCTTCTGTTACATATCTGCATAAAGCTAGCACTTGCAGTAAGGTCTCTAATACGATCTATTTGCCTACCTGTATATAAATAAGCAAGTAAATAAATAAATATTCTTCCATATTCCACACTTTATAGTGTATATGAATTCTCATATCTGTATGGAAAATTTCACTCCCACTAATTTTCAGCACCAAATCTATGATGATACTCACAATGCAATGATATGACAGGAGGCATGGTTCCATATGCCAGAATAAGCAAAGAAGCTGCTTGGAAACCAGCTTTGTAGGAAAGAATTATTGTACACGTATATCTCTGGTTGTCTAAACCAAATCTTTAGATTGGATCACCTCTGAAATCAGCAGGTTGATTTTGAAAACTATTTTCTAAAACCGTTGCAACTCAGACTCATCTTCAGTCAGAACACATAAGTCAAATCAACCTCCAGGGAGAAATCTAGCTATAGTTACAAAAGGAAACAGTCATTAAGATTGTTCCTTTTAATCTGTTTTTACTGCTTTATTAATATTAGTTAATTTAGAATGAGACTCAGAGTATGTTAAAAGTTCTGGTGTGAGCCAAAACTGGCAACTTGGATTGAAGGTTCACAGGCACTGTGCAGGTATAACACTCTGCTTTTGGAGTTAGTCACAACAGGGACAAGATGAGCTTGCAGCCAAGAAAACTGCATATCTGAAAAATAATAAGCCCATGTATACTTGCTGTTTGCCTGTAAGTATATTAACATCAGGTTTTGCACTACAACATGTTCTTTAGTTAAAATCATCTTAGTCCCCAAATGCCAGAGCTTGGAAAACAGGCATCGGTCAGTCAGGATTTTATGCTCGTAAGAGTGATTTAAATTTACTTTAATCAAATGAAGAAAAGACCTTGTATGAAGTTGTACTGTGTTGTCTTCAAACAGAAAATATTTGTCTTAACAGGAATGAATTCTCTTTTCTATATCAAAAATGCCTGGTTTTTAGTTTTTCTTCTCATGAGTGGATATGTGTTTTGCTGTAGCTGTGTTAATGAATATTCTCTTCCGTGTTCAACCCCTTCTCTCTGACTTGAACAGAGGGGTACATGCAGAAGCCATTGCCATGGGCTTTATCAGGGCAACCAGATGAAAGTACCTGTATGAACAGGCACGCTCTGTCCCTTGACCTCATAGTCACGGTTCATTATGCTCCCGTGTGTCTTCTGTCAGGGAAATCCTGTAGCGATTTTCTGTTTGTATGCTGGTGTGTGCTCTTGCAAATCATGATTCCCCCCTCTTTGCTATTCATATACATACACAGGAAACCAGGTCTTAGTCTTCTGAAAAGAAAGCCGTCCAGAGGCAGTAAATACTAGGAGATACTGGAACACTGAATCTGAGTGTCAGAGTTAGTGTTCCATCTAGATGCTGCATTGCTTTGATAAATGCGTACAAAATTGATTGCAAGATGGAGAATTATAAACATTGCTGATATTTTTATAAACTGACATGCGAAAAGACCTATGTTTAATGTTAACTATTTATTTGCTCTTTATCCATTTACAACAAAAATTCTGTTCTAAAGGTTTATAAAAAAGGCATTGTAATCTCTTAATCACAAATGTGGTTTTGAATCTCTTTGTAATGTAGATAAGCATCAGATGGGGACTTCTCTGAGGAACATTAAACCTCAGCTCTTAATATATGTTCATTGTAGCTTCCAACAACTAACTGAAATATCTCAACAAACTGTAATTCTCTTAAGCATATCCATGTTTTAATATCTGAGAACATATAGACCAAGAAGTTTATCTCTTTCATACCTTTCTGATCATCTTATGCTGCAGCAAGGTGGACGGTGTTCACTCCACACACAGCTCTTGTGCCTGGAGCTGGCCTTAAGTGTTTATATCTTCCCCAAACTAGGTGTGCATAGGAGAGGTGGGTGTGTGCACAGTAGTCATTGATCACTTCCGAAAACAGGGCTAATATTGAATTGCAACGGTAGCCATTAGGTTAATTTTTTAGTTTTCAGAAGGATAGGTTGAAATTTTGATTTCCTCATCTGTTCAAGTTCTAATGCAACTGGACTCAACAATCTGGCAGGGCCTCAGACATCACCGAGCTATCTTAAATTCCTTCCATTTTGGGGATACTCTTTCTTCAGGGATCATTCCAGGTAGTGTATTGCTTGCATTACAGAAGTGCACCAAACCATTTTTCTTCTAAATATATTTCTTTAACTTCTTTAATGGTAAAGGTGTGGAGGAAGATGAGGAGGAAGGGGCAACTCTTGTTTACAATGTTCTTTAAAATATACAGCAAACCCAATTGCACTCTTAATTGTTTAGTGTTTTTTTGGCTGGCTAATTAGCTTCATGTAATATGCAGTAGATATTTTGCTAAAAAACATTTTATGTAGTTTACGAACAGTTTCTTCCTTCCAAATGCAGACTTTAACTGTGCTACAATGTTTTATAACTTCCACTCTTTTCGTATAGCTTGTCTCCAGCCTATAAACAGAAGTCTTAATGATTTTGATTGCTTCTAGCACCTTCTGTGAATTTAGAAGTAATGTTTCAGTGGTGTTGGACTGAAAGCTGGCACCTTCTGATGAACAACAGGTCCACAAAGTATGAAATAATGGTGAGTGAATTCCATGTACATGCTTACTATCAACAGATCATTAAGAAAGTAGTTAATTTTGCGTGAAAGCAGTCTTGTTTCAGCTGTGTCCAAATGGCTGGCAAATAAAGTAGATTAAATAACCAGGATAATCCTCTCAATTTAATTTTAAATACATACTTACAGTTACTTTAGATCATTTTTCACTCACAGAATAAGATGCATACTCTCCTTCAATTGCATTTCAGACTTAATAACAACTGCTGACCAGAAATAAAACAAAATTACACAATAAACATTGCTCAGAGAACAACTGTGCCAAAATTACTTTCATAGATTATGAAAGGAAGTAATTTAAATGTGTAGATGATTTACAGGCGGAAAGATGCCTTCACATTGACAGAATTTCTAGCACTTCAACTTTTTTTTTTGGCAGACCTTCAAGTTTTCATTAAACAGAGGAAGGAAGAGCTATCTTTTTCATTTATGTGTGGTTACTATATTTATATACCCCAGGCTAAGGGCCTGTTTTCACTCCTCTAGCAACACAATATTCATCAAAATTTCCTTAAATAGGCAGCTAAGCTTTCTTTCTGAAACAGAAGATCTTCACAAGCCAGGTTAACTTTAAACATTTTGGCCAAAAGATATATTTTGCATGTAAAGAACAACATATTTTGGGCACACTGCATTACTATACACATCCCTGGTCGTGGGAGGTATCAGAAAGGTGGTCATCACACACTCTACTCAGGAAGTTATCAGCAGGGAAAAATAGACTCCGAGGAACCCTAACCAGCTAGTATAAGTTTGAGCAGCTTTTCTTCTGCTCCGAAATATAGAATTATAGAGGAATCATCAACTATCTCTATGAATGAGGCAGCAGAAAGCACCTTAAAGTTGTGCCTTGCAAATGGTTGACAGATTTTTTTTTAGCTTTATTTTCAGTTGTTTCTTAGAGAAGCTTCATAAAATGCATTTTAAGAAAACAGAGAATTATAGAAGTATCACCTGCTTTGTCTACCTAGTTTTTTCAGTGTCCCATAGCTAGTTCACGGTTTTGTCATAGGGTTCCAGGTTGCAGGCTGACTTGTCCAAAAGCCTACAGCTAGTGAACTCTAAAAATGCAAAGGGGTTTACTTAGTAGCAGTTCTCCCTTTCTGTTGCAAGATAATATATTGTGGTTTGATAGAATTTGACTAAAAGCAATGTAATGTGGTCTGAAAATCTACAAATTTACATCCATCCACCTATTTGGGTACTGCAAGACAATATAGCTGCATTAGTGTGATATTGAGCCTACATTAATTAGTGTAGTTGAGATATAGAATTATTAGATCAATTACAAAACTACATGAACACTGTTACATACTTTTCAGGATCTGAGCTTACTTTTCCATATGACATTGTGCAAAACAAGATGTAGGCCATTTAGCGCATCACCAGTGGCCTAGAAGATTCATTGTGTCCTGCAGACGTGGTCAGACTAAATATCAGGAACAAACCATGACTTACTTATTCTAAGCAATTACTCAAAGAGTTCAAGGTAAAGCATAAATGTAACTAGAACTGAGGGCATAAAAAATTAAAATATAAAAAGACTTATGTGTCTATTTACACAGATTATGCAGACAGAATTTATACAGCAGTTACTCTAAAGAATTGAAAGGAATTAAATGAAAAATATGTAATTATCAAACATTGTATACAGTTCTAAAGTGCTTACATTGAAAAAAAAACCAGTCTGTATGAAACCACTTTTGCCACAGGGAAAAAGACCAATGTAATTCCAGCTGAAATGAGAAAATATATCTTTTTTCTATTTCACAACAAATTATTGATTTAGAAAAATAAGTTAGAGTTCTTACTGAATCTACCCAGTACAATTAAACTTTTTGTCCAATAAACTAAAAGCTCTCAAATTTTTGATATATACAATTCTTGCCTCTATTTTGAAAGCAGAAACCCTTCATGGCTGATGAAAATAGTTTTATAGTCAGGACTACTATTTGAAAATGTAATGAGACAGGCTGAACTTTGAAACTAATTTCTGTTTTACAAGAAGAAAAAAGGAAATAGGGTGTGATTTTTTTTCTAAACATCTTGAAATCCTTGGTATGGCTCCGGTGCTTCAAAGGACAAACATGTGATGTAACTAACATTTTGAAAATGCATTTATGTGCAAAAGATAAGACTTTAGAGCCCTTTTAAAGTGGTAAATAGACAAATCCTGAGAAAGGATCACATGTTCATATGGATGTTCATAGCCTACCACAAAAACAACAAGTCTTTCTTGGTGAAGTACTAAAATATTTTTTCTGCATAAAAATTTGACCTTCAACAAAACAACACAAAATTGAGTACTTTCTCCACAAACTAGGAAAATGTTTTGTTTTGCTTTGGTTTTGCTTTGTTTTGTTTCCAACTGGACTTATAAAGAAAGAAAACATTTACCTTTGAGGCAATATGAAGAATTTTTATTTTATTAAATTAGAGAAAGCCTGAATATCATCTGTATGATTCTGTAATTATACCTGAAACAGCACAAAAATCTGCTACTATTCACTGAACCTTGCTACTGAAGGAAACTGAATAGATCATTCATTCTATGGTTCAGGAGAGTCATTTCAAATCTGTGTACCACATGTAAAATTAGTTCTGACCTTGTCAGCCACAAGCATGTCCTTCAGACATGGATCATTAAATTCAATCCTTAGCGCTCCAGGGAAAAGAGCTAAAAATTAGGGTTTCCTTATATTGCATTCTATGATCACTCACCAAAATCATGTATTTGCTTTGATTTTCCAAATAGATCCATCATTTATACCCTTGACATATGAAAGTTGTGACTGATATCATTCTGAAGAAGATAACTTCCTCAAAACAAAACCTAAACCATTAGTCTAGTCCATGTCTAATCTTTATCTTCATGTCAGCTCATAAACAAGACAAGCTTAAAAAGGGCAGGTACAGTGGCATAGATCAATCCTTGTTGCATTCTTTCCTGTGCAGCTAGACATCTTATGCTGCTAATGTGTAAAGAAGTTGAACAGAATCCTGTCCCAACCTTACTATGTCTTCCTCTTCATTAACATATTAGTACTTCTTATGAACACAGAAATGAGTGGGCCTTTCCAGGCTGTTGAATGGAAACAACCAAGAAGCAAAGTACAAGGCACTTAATTTTTCACAGTGCTTTTAGTTATCTCACTCCCTTTCTTTGGGATCATTCCTAACAGAAATCTTAAAGACTGTAAAAGTGCCTTACCTACCCTCAGCAGTATGGATACAGATCAATCCATGATGTTTCAACTTTTTCAAAAGAACTGGTCTCTGTTTATATCTAGGAAGATGTAGAGAAAATATTCCCCTCACCAGCTTTGGTCATGAAAAGTTAGATTATGGTTGAAGGTAGCTGTCTGGGGTTTCATTGCTGCGAAGACAAGAATCTCCCAAGACAGAGGCTTTTACCACCCTGAGATAGGCACCTGTAACTTTCAGGTTAAAAAAAAATTTGAAGGGGACATTCTCTGCTTAATAATGTAAGGAGAATTCAGATTTCAGAAAGATACCCAATTTTCATATAGCTAGATTTACGTGGTTCGTACTAAAGAGGCTTTAAGGAGATACACTGTCCCAAAGAGCAAATACTTTATTCTAACTCAAAAAATATTGTCCAAATAACTAGTTAAAAGTTGCTTTATGATCTCAGTTACTGTTGAGGGAAAAAAAGTTCAGAAGAAAACCCGTGTAGAAAAGAAACAAATTTGTCTCCTCCAGCTTGCTCTCCCCTGAATAGTCCTTGCAGAATTTCTCCAGCAGGACATTTACCTGGCCAATATGTTTGGGTTCCACCATGCTGAGCCAAGACATTTTTACATTTTTTTTTCTGAGAACATGCTGCAACACTGGCAGTTGACCTTTTTGGCATATCTTCCTGTACAAACGCACTGTACAGTCTGCTACAGGCACCTAAATCCGGTTGCTCCAATAATTAAGGCCCACGTGTTCCAGATCTCTAACGTATTTCTCATCCTCCCTAATTCACACACACACAAAAACAAAATGGGAAAAGAATTTAAAATTCCAACCCCAAAACATGCCATTTTCAGCAGTAGCTAGATAACTCCTCTAGAGTATTGCACACTCACCGTGCACAAGTTCAGTGGAACAACTGTAATATGCTTGGGGATCAATTACAGACAACCCCTAACAACAGGGAACTACTACGTTTCAAAGTCACAGCTCCTTCTGTGTCCTGAGAATGTGAGACTGGGATTTTGGTTATATTTTGCAATAGTCTAAGCCAAGTATGTCATTAGTAAACTGCACATTCATTTGGCTGACCTACCTTCTGATCTTTACATCAGGACAAACTCCGGCCTTCAGTGGACTTGGAGCAGAGGGTGAATGTGGTTAGTCTTTTTTATGGAGAAGCAAGAAAATTCATGTTGGCTTCTTCATGTTGGCATCTACATGTTGGTTTATCTGTGTCAATCTAACTGGATGTTAATCTGCAATGTTGAACTTCTTCCTTTTTTGGCAATGCAATCTGGGAGTATTCATTATCTCACTAGTAAGGAAATAGAACTTCTATGTATTTTTATGTAAAAAGTAGTTTCTACACTATTAAAATATCTAACAATTTTGGTGCAGAAATTCTTCTAAAGCTGATATTATGAAATAGCCTTGGTGGATCATAATTACTGCAGACAACCAAGAAAACATTTAGGTAACCTTTGAAAAATGAGAGATGCAATTTTAACAAGTAGTACTTGCAATTTACAATTTGAAAAATACAGTATTTGGCTCTGCATCAGTGAGGCTGGAAGAATCATTTTATCATAAGTTTCTACCCTCATGATGAGAGGACATTGATTTATTCCACCATAAATCAAGACTCCTGTTGTGCTATGAATGAAGGATTTGTAAGGTTTTGGCCTTTAAAAGTGGTTGGGAGAGTAAAGGAGAGAACATGAAAGTTTGCAGTAAGGGAGGTAGAGAATCATGGTTGCAAATAAACACAGAGCAAAGCTAACAAGCAGTGTAAGAGGACACAACCAAGTAAAATTTAATTCATTTATGCCAGCATTTCACCTTATCTTTCAACATGGAACTGAAGGGGAAAGTCTAGCTTATCCACTTAATTTACATAATATCACAGACAATGGTATCATGTGGTGTCTCATATGTATTTAGCAAGACGACTCCAACGCATGGATGTGCACAAGTGTTTACCTTGAAACTGTGAAAATTTCAATCCATAAAATGAGGTTCATGGGAATGCAGTATATTTGAGAGGAGACCCCACAGCATTCAAACATGAGAGGATATTGTATTACAAGGTATGAGTAAGATAATACGACAAAGGTATGAATAATGCCTTTAAAATTAACACTTGCTCAACCATATTTAAAAAGACAAGAATTAACATTTTCAAAAGCATATTGGTTAAATTTTAGGGTCAACTATGACTCCATAGCCCTTAATTATTTCCATCCAATTAATAATTATGACTTGTTGCTTGGTCCTTAGATAGGCTCTAATATAAAACATAAGACTGAAATCCTCTATTACACAAAGCGATTAACAGATATATATGAGGGAATTTTCATCGCAGAGAATTTGCAGTTTAACTAAGAAAGACCAAGGATGATTGTGCCTTTGTGTCTTCCAGGTTTACCATTGCTTCAATTGAAAAATAACACTCTTATTCCTCCTCTCCACTTTGATTTTTAAAACATTTTTCGGAAAACTTATTTTTTCCATGTCAAAAGTACAACAAGATGTTTAGTACTCCTCTCAACACTAATACTTGTTGTCTTTAATAAATACTAGTAGAAAATATGTAGGGTTTCTTTGGTTGGTTGATGTTTTTTTCAACAAAGACTTGTTCAATTAACAGAGGAAGGCCTAGAATTTAGAGCTACCAGACAATATTCAGCATAAAAAGTTGACTTCTTCTGAAAAACTACATGTGTTCATGATGCATTTTTCATTTTGTGCAGAGACAGAGGCCACTTTTGGACAATCCAGCAAAAACAATTATGAAAAATTGTGTATAATAAATAGGAATTTAAATGAGAAGAGATACAGAGAAGGGTGGAAATCCAGGAAAGATCAGGGAAGGCAGAGCTTGTCATATGAAAGGGGACTAAAATCAACAAGGTTTGTTTAATCTAGAAAAAAATGAGAGGTGGTATGATTGTTTTTTTATGTATAAATAAAAGGTAAAAGAGGTAAAATAGAGATGAAGAAGAAACAAAAGAGAACTCTGGCACAGAGTGAGCAAGTAAATGTTGTCACAGATAGTTTTATTTTGGAATTAAAATTAGATCTCTAACAATCTCAAAGCAGAAGAACCTCTAAACTTTAACCAGAAAAGGGGTCTGGGATCAGATTTGGTTCATTTTGGTTCAGATCTAACTTTCAATATTGCATTGCTGTTAGAGCTTCAAATTAATGATGTCCAGAGCTACCTTCTAGCATAAATTACTTTTGTTCTTTCTCTAGGATGGAGTGCCTACTGAGATCAGCCTCCACAATCCAGAAACTTCCTGATAATGGTCTTATGACCATGTCAATTTCCAATCAATTTTCATTGTGACAGACTTCCCAGCTCTAAATGGATCTGACAATAACCACCAGAGAAGACTCTCAGAACATTTTCTTAAAACTTGTGACAATTCTGATTCAAGCTGCTATTTCGTCATTTGCTTATATTTCAGATGAGTGCCTTAACTACCTCACTACTGTCTCAATATTCATTTATTGTCAAGTGGTGAGGTCTACAGCAAGACCCAAGCTTGCTGTGTTCTGTTTATGAAGCTAATCTCCTAATTTTCCAGAGTGAAAGACCTAGCGGAACACTTTTTAACTCCCTCCCCGCTGACATTTTGATCATGACCCAGCCACTATTTCAACTTACTGTAGATGTTCAACATTAAATAAGTAAAATATTATGAGGAATATAAGTTGGAATCCCTCTTCAAAATCGAAAGTTTGCACAGGATTGAAATGTGACACTGAGAGGTCTTAATGTTGCGAACAGATTCTATTCCATGAGTTGCTGTCATTCACTATCATGTTATTATAACTATGCTTTGATAAATGATTTTTATCTTCACCCAGACAGTGATAAGGAGATATGGATTCAATCTTATAATGAAGTCTGTAGTAAAAGTTAATTGAATCACTTCCAGGCTCAGCTACCATCAGTAAGATGTTTCAACTTGTACAGTTTAATATGCTCATCATCGATTCGACTATAATGGTCTTCCAAAGATAGCTCATTTATAGTTGTTTATTTAACATTTATCTTGTCATAGATATATCCTTCCCCAAATTCTTCAAAACAATTATCTCAATTAGTACGTTCAGTAGAATTTTTTTTTCAGTATTTTTCTTTCCATTTTCACTAAGTTTCACTTATTGGGATTGTGTTTGTCATGCATGACAAGGACAATTATGAAGGTTCCATAGACAAATATATGCTCTAAATTCTTTTCAGGCTGGATTCTAAATTTACCATTCTGGTGGGCAAATTTAGAACAGAATTCATGAAGCCAAAAAAGGATTAGACAAGAATAAACATGATTATGGCCCTGAAATGTAGTAGGTAGAGATGTGAAGTATGTCAGGAATCCTAGGTTCCCAGTGCACTGGGAGGCACTAGTCTGTTCTTTACCAGATAAGAAGTGAACTAACCACAAGTGTCTTTGAAACTACACTAAGCATCAGGTCAAAGTGACCAAAAAAAAAAGCTAAAACCAGGAAATAGACTGGTACATGTACACCTTTATCATACATTAGACATTATACCAAGGACATGAATCAGTTAGGCACACTTTGGTTCTTAGAAGAATTTGAGTCATTCTCATGTACCTTAGACTTTGAAATGGAGCTGGTACACACAGCACAATGGAAGACCCAGTCCTCCTGGAGAGTAGTTGGAGGCCAGGCAGGATACAATGATTGTTGAAATGGCACTAAGAATACATGAGAAGGCAACTGAATCAAGCCCTGAATCTCTAATTTGGGGAAATTTCTTTGCCTTCAATATGCTGTAGTCTAAGAAAAAGACACACAACCTGTTAGCTACTCCTACTGTTGAGATGGGAAACCTGACGCATGCACCATCTCCTCTTCTGGAACAGTTGATGAAGAAACTGGAGACAGAACTGGATGGAAGAAGTGGGAATAGAGACAATCTGGTGGGCTTAGAGAGCTTTCAGAGTGGGAGAGTAGATTGGGAGAACGAAGCAGACTTTTTCTTGAGGGAGGTCAAAATCACCACACAAAATCTTAAGGATACATAGCATTGTATCTGATGTTGACAGCATCAGTGCAGTTGTTCCTGCTCAAATGCATCTGACAACATGGTACTGGAAGATATCAATGAAAGAGCTGCTATCTGTTTAGTCACTCTGTTCTTTTCCTTGTCTTCTTAATCTCATAATATTTGGGTACATTATCAGGATTTTGTGTTCATTCGTGATGTATGACATTTATGTTTATGTTGCAATAGACACTTCTGACTTCTTTTCTAGAGACAGGAGGAAAGTTTTTTGAGGCTCTAGAAGTAGCTTTAGGAGAAATTTATTTAGAGTTTACTGGTAGCTGAAATACACAGAAAGTATACAGCTCTTGGGATAAGAGACAAAAAAAAAGTCCTGAAAATAAGTGTCTGAAACACACACTGATACCTGTCAGTACACATAGCCCATTACCCAAAGCACAGTTCTCTAGACATTCTGTTTTGAAAAAAAAACCCCACAGGTACGTTTCGTTTGTCATTTTTTTTAAGTTACTTTACTTGAAGAATAAGATTAGTTGTTGATTTTTTTAATTTTCTAATTCAGTGGGAGTAAGTGGCAAACATTACTTGCCAATGAGGGATGGAAGAAACAATCTCAGGGACACTTGGAAACTCATATCCCACTTATCAGAGGCCCGGTTCTTTACGGACAGGACCAGACTTCGGAGAATGTAGCCCTGCCACATTAGTGACATGCCATTTTTCACTGTTTTAAAAGTAAAAATATCAGAAGTGCAAGCCTTAGCCACAAGTCAGTGTTACAGAACTTAGAACACAATATTTTGCTCTGTATTCTATATTCAAATTATGTAGCACATTCAATTCCAATTCAAATTGTCTTTTACAGCTCTGAACAGTTCTGTCTATCTATTGTTTTCAATTCTCCCTTTTTTGGCTTTTCTGGGCTGTAAAATTCCCTTCTTTCTGAGTTGGAAGCACTCTAGTAGAGTGATTTTCTGTTTACTTGTCCTCCTTTTATCTTTGCACAGTCTTATTTTCAATCTGCCCGCCGTATGTAGAAGTTTCTCGGTCTTTTTCTACATCAAACAGCTTCCATTCCACACTCAACTGCCTCTATTTTACACATATTCAGAGCATGAAGTACTTTTGCAGCAATAGACCACCAGGTATAAACGACTAACCGTTACCTGTGGGCAGTGCATTATGCAGAAAAAACATGCTAAGATGGCAAAGTCTCAGAGGCTGGCTCCATGCAGAGTAGTACATGAGCAAGGATGCACTGCCTCCAAGGATAGCTCAGTACATGTTTGACTGGTTTTGGACACTGAGCTAAAAATCCCTGCTAGAATTGAGCTGGCTTTCCAACGAGTCATTCTGACTTGTCTGAAACACACACTGCACTACCTATGCCATGCAAGTTCTCCCATTCCCCCCGCCCTAGCACCCCGGATAATGAGTATGACAGTGTTCTGTTTTGATCTTGTATCCATAGCTACCCATATCTTATCTATAAGAAAGGCATGCATAATATATGTAGTGTATCTTTTCCTTGCATTAGGATGGAAATAGACCAAATAATCTTGTAGGTATTTTCCATTGCAACAGACTGAAATTATAGCTGAAAAAGGGGGAAAGAGATACTTTGAGAAAATGTACAATTTTATTGTGCAACATGAAAAATTATGTTTAAAAAATAAATTTTTCTGGCAATTTTTATATTTTCCTATCAAGACACAAATCCAATATTCCAATTTTCAGGAGCGAATCACTCCCAAAATGTGTTGCTATGTGTGTATCTCTCAGGCATAGTTTAGCTGAGATGTTTTCTTATGAAAATATACCAGTATCAGGCTGGCATGAAATACAACTGAGTTCTAGTTGTGAGATTAATTCCTGAAGATTCAAAAAAAAATCATCATGACAGATTTATAGCACAAAAACTCTGAAGGATATTTATCAAACATACTTAAACAGACTTTGAATTACCTGCTAGCTAATTAGAAAAGGCTCCAAAGCTGGCCACTGTAGAAGACTTCTCAATAAATTGTTTTCAAAGCCTAGGGCAGGTTGTAGTCGTTATGTTTCCTTTACACTCCACACAAGATGGTCTTTGTTTAGTAGGCTGCATGTTACATGTATCCTTTCACGTTTCCCTAATGCTTTTATTTATTTATTTAATTTATTTCTTTATGTATTTGAATTTTTAATGCTGTGCTGTTGCATTATTGGGCCATGTGGACATTTTTAGAATGGCTACTAGCTCTCTCTGTCACTGGCCCCACCCAAAACTCAGTATTTCAGCTTATAAGGAAAAAAAATTACAAAGAAAAAAAATGAAGAGTGAAGAAAATACAAGGAAAGGGAGAAAGAGGCAAATGAAGCAAGAAAGGATGAGGGGTAAAACTGAATGCCAAAAAAAAAGACAAAGGAGAATACAAATCTAAAATCTACAGATCCATGAAACAGAAGACTATCAAAATGGAAATAAATGTAAAGAAAGTTAAAAATATAGTTGTTTATATGACTCTGCTGACATTCCTGAACCTGCTTAATAATAATCTTAATTTAATAAAAATTTTAGAAAGTATTTAAGCATTTGCAAGACTAATTTGTATGCAAAAGGAATGTGCAAAGCACCCAGCGAGGTCTTTTTTGCTAAATAACTGGGGGTTTGGCATGCTAAAAAGTGATGTGCTGTGCACTGAAACTCTCTCATCTGCAGTCATCTTTTGGTAAGTTCCAGACATGAACAAGATACGAGCCTGACTGGATATGAACACAGAGACCCTGCTTTCTTCAGTTAACACCATATCTGTGCACTAAGTCACTCTTCATTCTTTTAAGGAATTCCTTTATCCCACAACACTTTTTCCTTACCTTCCTCCCACTCTGCCCTAAGCTTCTTTAGTAAGCCCTGACTTACACTTACATGTACTTACATTGGACTCATTGCCGAAGAGAGGAACGATTGTCTAGGTCCAACCTACCAGGGCATCCAGAACTGCTTCATTTCGTGTTTTACCACTGAATTTCATTCAAAGTGAAGTTCAGTATTGTTCAGTTTTAAAGTCTGTAAAACCATATAATTCTGATCAGTAATCAGCACTACTTTGCCTGATGATAGATTAGAAAACTCATCTTTAGAATAGCATCTTAAAATATAAGATCCCTTCAAGTCAAAGTATTTT
This sequence comes from Dromococcyx pavoninus, assembly GCA_033558185.1. Classification (NCBI taxonomy): domain Eukaryota; kingdom Metazoa; phylum Chordata; class Aves; order Cuculiformes; family Neomorphidae; genus Dromococcyx; species Dromococcyx pavoninus. Next base: position 678,783 of record JAUMJL010000155.1, read on the forward strand.
CTGCCTCTAATCATTTATATCTCATTGATATATTCTTTTTTTTATAAAAGTTTTCCAGTTAAAAACAAGATTATTTGAAGCAAATATTGCATCTCTCTAAAAAATACCCCAAATCATCACTGAAAGAAATTCAAAGCACAGCTAAGCATCAGGGAACAGAGAGGAAATATGTGTGTCTTGCAGCACAACTATGAAAAAAGTTGGCAAATCTGTGACATCATAATCTACTAATTATTTACACACTTAGGAAAATATTAGAATTTATTAGGGTCTATTCAAGATACGGAAAATATTCCACAAGTGAGGCAACTTAAGAGAAGTGGAGTACAAAATGAATTATTAAGGTTATTACTTCAAGAATAAATATAAATATTTTCCACATTTCACTACACCAACTACAGTATATGCATGAATATACATCTTAAATACTGGCATTCATGGAGTCTGTGCATACGTAATAGGTATCCTATCTATTTTAGGAATTTTGAAAGAACAAGTTGCTTTGGCATCTAATTACTTTTCATATTTATGCAAGTTTAAGGAGTAAAAGAAACTTACTATATGTCTTCCATGTTTGCTAGTACAGTATTTAAACTGAAAACTGTATGCAGGAACTTTGGTAACTGCCATAACAATTGATGTTGGTATATTCTGAATGTTTATATTATTAGAGATAAATGTCACAGAAGAAATGAGTCAACCTGGAGTACTCCACAGTAATCTTATGTTTTCATTAAGAATCAAGCTAATTTACATTTTACAAGGCTTAATCTTGACCTTAGGGTTTTAGAAAACTGGAAAAAGAACCCACAATATTAGAATATTTTTTTAGCATTTGTTCTTCTAAATAAAAGAACAAGTGACAGTGTCAGAAAAGCAAACAGCTCCAGTGTCTTTACTGTGATTACTATTTCCTTTTTAATCTATAACAGTGATGGTTGCCCTGATTATGAATCCCAGCCCATGCCATTCCTTCTTGCCGTTTCCCCCCTCTCCTGCCCTTCCCCAACAGGCATGCAAGCTCATTTTGGCTGTTTGTGTTCAGACAAGACTACATATTCAAATGAAGTGGTGAATTGGAGAGACTATAAGAGCAGAAATGCAGGGATGAGGACAATGATAGTATCTATTTTTAGTCACACAGTTTGATCCAAAAGAAGACATGTTAAGAGATCTTACTGTTTTCACTGCTCTATCTGCTGTCAGTGGCTGCTTGTGTGACTTCATAGAACAGAGCATAACATTCAGGTATAGCAGTTGGTACAAATAGGTTTTTATTAAGTAGCGAGTATTGTTCAAATAGGACAGAATTGCCTGTTAAAAAATTATTTCCTTGATGAACTGTCATCCTAAATAGTTAATAAAAACATACTTAAACACAGATTGCCACTTGCTTGGCAAAACAGAAGTTGTGGTTGTTACTGGCATTTCTGTTCGACACTCTACAGAGCTCAAGTTAAATATCCAAATTCATTGGTCAGACTAGTTAACTATGCCTGGAACCACCTGTTTGCATCCAGCCCAAGTGGAAGAGAATGGACTATTTCCATACAACTCAGTTCTCACCCTCCCACACAGGGAATCGGCATCAAAGGTGCCTGCAGGGAATGGGCTCTGTCTATGTTAACTCCTAAGCTAACTCACAATCAGGAACTTTTTCAGGACATCTTCATTGAGCTCAGGCCAAATTTGTACCTAGTGATGGGACAAGTAGTTGAAAAGTAAGGAAATTTTATTTCCTTTGCACCACCTGCAGAGCACAGGCAGAATGGAGGCGTTTTCCTGAAAGGCTCAAGAGCCATAAAAATAGTCCAGACTGTGCCTAAACTGGAAGTTAAGTGCATGTCCCAGTTGTGGCAGCCCAGTGAGGACCCTGTTCCCACTGGAGTTCCTGAAGGCTTTTTCCTGTGGCCACACAGCTGATTTCTTCCATCAGCAAGAAAGACGATTACCAGAGGGGCAGGGGAAATACATGCAAACAGAGGGTTAAAATTAGAAAACTTGAAAACAAAGCAAAAAATAAGTCTTTGGGGAAAGGAAAAGGGAGAGCAAAATTTGGCATTCCAGAATGGATTATTACTTCTTTCTTTTCCTCATTTAAAAATCTAAAACTGTCAGCGCAGCCTTGTACTAACCATGAACCTGCAGTAATAGCAGCTTTGTGGATTTTCCAGACAATTGGGCAGCAGAAAGTCACCTGATCCATCTTTGAGACCTGGTGAGAACCAGCAAGTATAATAGGCTGCAAAACACCTGAAGCTGCTGGCATCGCGAACACTTCCTGCCTAATTCTGTTGGACAACAGACACAAAGCCGGCCCTGTAATTACATCCCACCCTGATCTACATTTGCAGTCATGTAATTAATACTTCCTCTGTAAAGCAATGGAGTAATTTAGAGAGCAGGTTTTCAACCTTAGTCTGGGAAAACTGAGAGACTGTGAGCTCTGCTTGAGCATTTTAGCTAGAGGGAAATGCTTTTCTGGTTCCATTTGCTCACAGAAACTGTAATTAGATGCTCAGAGCTCTCTTTGTTCTAGGAGAGAAGAAAATGATACTTCCTTCCTGTTTAAAAGCTACAAGCGGGAGCGGGTGGGGGGAGCTTTTACTTATTCAGGAGACTTTAAGAGAGTAATAAATGTAGATGGCCTTGCAGACTCAGCTGGCTGAGAAAGTGTTGTGTTATCCCACAGGGAAAGATTTAGCTTATTGTTGAGGGGTTAAAATTATTCTTCTCATAAATCATTATGTTTTATCAGTAGGCATAGCAAAATCCCATATAGATTCTATACAGAAAAAAACACTTTTACATTGTTTATCATGCTATTTCCCCCCCTTAAACTTTTACAGAACTGTTTTTGCATCTGCCTCAGATTTCCTTCTCACAGTATATTATATACAGAAGGTGGGGGGAAATCATGATGGTGAGGATTCTAGGATACTTGAAAAAGAAAAACTATACAGAACAACTTTCGGAAGTCAGCAGTACTGGAAATGAAGACTAAGGTAAAAATCCTCAGGATCCTAATTTGGGGCTTAGATATTTCTACTTCACTCCCACTTTAGATGGAAAACATCAGACCCAAGACTGAGTCCAGGCAAATAATTACTACAGATAGTCTTATTATTGTATTTACATTGTAGCGAAGTAGTGGTTGCTTTTTCACATGGATTACCTGCAAAAAAATACCAAACATGAACCACACTTCAAATATATAGAGTGGTTCCTTGTACAATTCCCTCCATACCTTTTATATGCTTTGGTAACATCATTCATTCAATATCAAGAAGGTACAACCTGCTTGCTTCAAAGGGCCTCCAATTTCCATCAGGGGCAGGGGATGCACAGCTGGGCTAAGTTCAGGCTTTTCATTGCAAGGGCAATGAAGATAAACGAAGAGGTTCATGAAGTTCTCCAGGCTTCAAATTATTCCTGAAGTAAAGATACAATCTTTACCTTTTCAAACATAAAGTTTTCTGCATAATTAGTGGTTAAAAATACAATCCATTACTTCACAGTAGCCCATACAGCACAACTTCAATGGGATTCAGGCATTTAAGTTCCAGAGCGCCCTCTAAAAATCCTTGGCCAAATGCCCAAGAAGCACTTACTCCAAAGCCTACGTATTCTGTTATAGCACATAGCTAAAGAGGATATATTCTGTGCTGATCCAAACAGTTGAGTGTCTGCTCAACTCCTTGAACTTACAAACTAGGCAGGTCTTTACAACTAGAAGGACAGAGGTCTCTCCCTGTGCTAAGACCACAGCCAAAACTTACACAAAGAATTGTACTGATTTAAAAAAGTAGCCAGATGTGGTTCCTACTGTTTTTATAATAACTTTATAACAAAAGCAGTTGCCCAGGAAGCAGAAGGTCTGGATTCAAATCTCTCCTCAACCTGCAGGGATTTGATTCAGTAGGCATGCTACCCACAGAGCCACGCAGTAGTCAGGAGAGGAGATATGATCCACCTGTTCAACTGAAGCTGTATATCTCTCCAGACAGCAATGAAAAAACACTGAGAGGAGCATTAGGCAAGAGCAGTTTGACCCTGTAGCCTATTGATTAGATCACCCTTCTGTAACTGATTCCAAAAAACAAAGCTAACCAAACCGTAGAAAACTCTGTTGAACTTTGCATTAGACATGTTGCCCCACTCAAGAGTCTAAGTTTGTATTCTTGGGACTATAAGAGAAACAGGGAGAGAAAAGCATGCTAATTCTTTGTTTACATTTGGCTATAATTCTAAATCTTTTAGTGATAACATTCTTTCAAGAGAAATAATTCTACTGTTTTAAAATTACCTTCCTGGCCTAAAATAAGAGCCATACTTTCTGGAAATTATTGAATCAGAAGAAACTGCCTACAGGAAATCAACATTGCTCAGCTGATACATTTAATACAAGTAACCTACTACCTTTGTGTTCCTAAGTTTGTTTTTCAGAAAACAGGTACAAAAAAAAGCACTTAAACATTTCTTCTGCTTGGTAAAAGGATATTCATGAAGATTATTCTGTCTCTATGTACTTCAACATAAATTTTATATATGCAGGCAGGTAACTAAGTATTTCTAAAGTAATCAGTAGCACACACTTTCAGCACTAAGCCAGCACATTGATATGTGAAATTGATACATTGAAACTCTACTGCAAATGAAAGAGATTCACTTTCAACCCTTTTAAATTTTGAATGGAGTTTTCATAGCAGAGTCACATTCACAGCTCTCTCAGTGATCTCATTTTAATATTTGATTTAAAATAATAAAGCATCTGAAACTACAAAAATGACCTGGTTTGTAGATTTTGTTCAATATAGTTGGAAAAATACATTTGCAAACATTTCAGTGAAGTTTGGATAATAATATGTGTTTCAAGGTTGTTAATAAAAACTTGATCTCTCAAGCCTCAGCAAGACAGGACAGACCATTTGGCCCTTATGTCCATGTCAATCTTTCTTTCCCCTTTCATTGGCTTTTTCCTTCTCCTTACACTCCTCATATTCCATATTCAAGAGAAATTATAATTTTCTTTCATCGGAAATGTAGTTTTCAATGCACCACGAAATGTCAACACAGACACAACAAAACAAGGATGGCTTGCAATTTTTAACATTTTTGAGATCCAAATATATGTGATCCATTTCCTAAAAACAACTAAGTCCATTTTCTTATCAAAAAATAAATATGACAGACATAAAAGCAACTTAACTGTTGCCCTCAAGCTTTTTAAAGGACAGACTGTAAGGTAACAAGAAAAAAAAATAATGCACTATCACTCAATAGGGCATGTGTAAATTTTACTTACTTCGTTAATTTAAGATTGTCGGTTTTCATTTTTACTTCCTAATCAGATCATATGCAGGCAGCTTTTTTTTTAACAGGGATTTCAACTAAACAAGGAAATGTGACTTCATAAAATGATACTCATAGCATAGAACACTTCTAATCCTCTTCCAGGGAAAAAAGTAAATTATATGTGGTTGAAACATCTGATTGTGCACTCACAGACATTGTTTCCATTTTAATGTTTTCAGGAAGCAAATTAATGAGCATATTTGCTTCATTGGCAAAAATGAAATTAGCAATTTCTTCCACAAAGTGTTTTCTGAGTTACAGGAGTTCTCTCTTTCCTTTCTTTTCTTCAGTGGAGTTGTTGCATATTCAAAATAAAATTGATGAATATTGGGAGAAAGAGTAGTTCTAAAGCACGTGAACCAGAGAGGATATGCAGTTCAGTACTGTGTGCTGGAACACATTTATGGTATCTGAAATATTTAGTCTCTTGATCTCTGTTTCAAATAGTGATAGATTTTCAAGGGTGTGAGTTCAGTTTAGAATTCTCTAAAATAGTGTCATTAATCTCAGATTTCGTGTGTAGTTAAGACATTAGTAAGAGAAGGTTTCTACAATAATCCCCTCTTACAAAATCTTAATTTGCATAGAGAGATCAGAGAAAGGTGGAGTGTTATGTGACAGTGTCTTTAAAATTATCATGTTATTGAAAGGTAAATGGGAATAATATTTTCATTTATTTGTGTTCTGAAACATGAGTTTTCAAAATCTCTAGGATGAGGATAAGCAACATAGTGAGGATCACAGACTCACACCAAAATCCCATGCGTAATCCACAAAAAGCCCCTGTAGCCACTAGCATAATTGCTTATGTGGAAAACAAGTATTAGGAAAGTATCACTAAAGCAACTTAGCAACTGAAAGCAAAAGAGTTAGCACAGTGTAACTAGCCAACCCTCCACATGCTGCCGTTGGAAAAGCACTAACTTAGAATAAAACTTCACAGTGTGATTTATACGTTTGCACTGGTTCTCTGCATGTGACAGATGGAGCATTTCCTTTTGTGAGCAGTTTGGTTAGCTCCTTCAGCATATTTCTTTATTATATGAATCTCACTGAAACAAGAGCAACTATAGTACCACTGAATGTGTCTGAACAGAAGAACACTACATAGTGATGCGCAAAAAAAAATATTTCCTCTCAGGGCACTCTTTAGAAAGGCATCAAAGACTAACAAGAAAAAGACAAACCAAAGGAAGAATTTGTCACAGTTCCCTTCCTTTGGAATAAGTGGAAGATTTTGTCTTCACATGTCAAGGTCACCACGAGTTCCACAGAAATCCGATAAGAATCATAGAATCATAGAAATATTTAGGTTGGAAAAGAACTTTAAGAACATCAAATCCAACTGTAAAACTAACACTGCCAAGTCCACCACTAACCCGTGTGGGCCCATGTCTGCATAAGAGCTCCATGCTTCTGAAGCAAGCTAATCAACTCCCTGATCTGTGACCAAAGTACTTCAAATAGACCTGTACTTCCAGATCTTCAGCCAACCACTGTATGGCCCTGGCTGCTGACTTTCCCCATCTGTTGGATCCAAAATACATGGTTTCACCTTCAAAATATGTTTGTTTTCAGTAGATTTATGAAAGCTCCATTTCCTCCAGACTTTAACCTTTCCATCCCCTAGTGTGTTCATGCTCATTATTGGACCCATGGCATTCTTCCAAAGGAGATGCCAGATACAGTGACAAAATAGAACAAGTTTATTTTTTAGTAATAGTCCAGTAAACTGGTTAAAAAATCAGTTATTATCACCTGGTATCTAATGTAGTACATTCTTGCCCAACTCCATTAATTTCATAGGGTATCCAGCTCTCATCTCTCTCTGAATGGATTTAAAACCCTAATATACTCAAAAAAATCTATACAGTTACGGGTCATATGAGATTTTTGCAGAATTTTTACTCATCTTATCTTTGGCACATCTTCCACTTAAACAAAAGGAGAGGGCTTCCTGGGAAGCAACTAACTTTGTTCCATACAGGAGAAGGGAATTCATTGTGGGAAAGAATGCAGTTACCAAAGAAAATTATTTTCCTTTGGAACCTCTGTCACTCTCACCCTTAACCCATAAGTTCAGAGGCAGACAGTGGAGTACACAGTCCTGAAAGAAACAAAGACTTTTTTCCCAAGAGCTTCTGCAAAAGAATCTGATTTAAATCAACAACCAAAAATGGATTTCTGGATTAAGCACATGACTTTAATTAAATCCTTGCAAGTTTATTTTTCATCTGACATTGTGTGTATGATCCTCTTGATGCTTAGAGAAAACATTCCACTCATCAACTATTCTCATCCATCTGGCAACTCATCTCTATCTTGTTATCAGTCCTGTTTAAATGAACATGTTCTGCCACCTTCATTATAGCCATTTCCTGCATGGGCACCAAGAGTCTTGGGCACTGAGAGAGCTAACTTGTGCTCCCTCTTCTGACTATCTGGTTGGTCGTGTGGCTACAAATCACAAATTGGGGCCAAAAATTTGACTATAAGCTGGAAGCCAATCCACTGTTACAGAGTACACCATGTTCACGCATTAGGAAACACGACAGTAATTGCAAAGTCCAGAACAGGAATAGAACTGCAAGTAAGTACAGTAAAATATCTATTTGTCTGTTTTTGTGGAAAAATGTCCAGGAAAATGCAAAGAACTATAAAGCATTGAAATGGCAGGAAAAAGGAAGACTAATTTGAATCACATGAGGGGCTTGCTTGAGTTAGAAGCAAAGACATCTTGGGCTCGAAGAGAGAGACAGAACCCTTGAGGGTCTTGGCAAGAGCAGAAGATCAGCCTAGGTCCTCCGAATATTTCCTTGAGATTTCTGCACTGATTTTAGAAGGATTATTCCAAAATTGCTACCTTAGGCACATAAATGAGGCACCTAAAATCTAACACATGGAGTGCTCTTAAGTCCAGTACTGGATGGTAGGTACTATACTAATGCTGTTTATTTCCTATTTAATTTGCATCGTTTGATCTCTTTCCTTTCTGATTTTAAATTGGGATAGAAAGTATGACTACAATATTTTTAACTTTCTGTGCTTTACATGATGACACTGATGGAATCTGTCAATCACTAGTTTATGTTTCTTTTTCCAGCATATGCCAGTTGCAATCTCTGTAACTCTTCAAGACTCAGTCCTTTTATGGGCAGGCATACTGTCAGCGATGCAATCTATTGTGTATTCTGACTTGTATGGCTTGTGAAATTAACCAAGTTTATGACACTCAGCAGCAGATGAAGCCAAAGTCAGACGTGGAATGTAAGGGTACCAGATGTCCCAATTTTCATGGGACATTCCCACATTTAAATAAAACTCCCACATCCTGTTGACAGGAACCATTGTCTCAAGACCTGCACACACAGCACCCTCCTCCCCTCACTTGCAGGGTGAGAGCAATACATGTGGGACTTCCCTCCCTCCTACTCTGGGAGTGTCTCAGATTCCTGCAGCTGCAGCACCTGCAACCAGAGATAGAGAATAATGGAGAGAGGGTTTGGAGAGAGGGGGAAGGGGACAGCACAGAAAAGAGAGGGGAAGAGAAAATCAGGCAAACAAAGAAGGAAGAAAAGAAGTTTAGGAAGAACAGCAGGAAGAAATAAATAGGTGAGAAAACAAGAAGTAATATTGCTTAAAAAAGAAAAAAATGATTTAACAACAGAAGGAAGATGGGGGAAAAGGGTAAGCATGCAAATATAAAAAGAAAGGAAGGGAGACACAAGCACAGTAGAAAAGAGAGCTGAAAGGAGATGGAATGATATAAGAAAAAGAGAAAAACCAAACATCAAGATGTCAAACAGAAAGACAAAGAAGGGAAAATGAGGGAGAAATCCAGTCATGTCAAAAGCAGAAACTCTCCCTGCACACAGGTAATTCATACAAAGTTCCATGGTGTTCCGTTCTTTCCACTCTCACTTCTTTCCACATTTTTGCAGAGACTGCACAATATTTTGTGCTGGAGCGGCTGTAGTGGGGAGCTGCCAGGGACACATATGAGAGCACTGAGCAGCTCCACACAGCACAGGAATTGCCATGAACTCCCAAGGCTGCCTTGCAAGCAGCTGCTATTGAAACAGCTATACAGTTTAATGATTTCTTTCCAGATTCTGTTGGATAACAGAAGAGTGAGGGGGGGCAGGTTGGAACTGGAGGCTGAAACCAAAGGTGCAAAGAAAGGCCAGCCAAATTTTGAAGTATATGTTGTGTTGACATGACTAAATGTAGCTCTTTCCCTGGTCTCCCATAGGCTTCCCTTTTGTGTAATAATCATCATTTCTTGACATATTTGAAAAAGCATCTTTTGCTTTCTTATTGTCAGTTCAATTATCTCTCCCCATGAGAATCCCAGGGAGGAGATATAGTTTGCTGCAGTCCCACTTGCTTTACTTCATGGAGTTTCCTTATTCCATTCTAAAACAAAGGAGATGTGGATTGAGAAAAACTCTCATCTGTGCACAGAAATTGGATTTTGCAGATCCAGCGCACATCAGTTGAAGGCTATCAGCCTCACAGGCTTACCAGTTTTCTTCAGACATCCTTGTTATAAGAGTGCCAACTGGGCTATAAAGAGCATGTGTTTCTTAGGAGAAACTTCAATTCTTCAGTCAGGAGAAAAGAATAATAATATGGTATGCAATATAGTTAAGAATAAATGTGAAATATTTAATATTCCCCACTTCTAATCAGGGCAAAGAAATGGTGTTGATTAAAAGCTGTACTTCAGTTCAAAGTCAAGTTTGCCCACCCATGTGGCTTGTCAGCTGCATCAATTCTGCCTGCTGGGTGCAAAGGCCACAGGTGAACCTTACTCCCTTTTTCTTGTCTTCTACCCCACAAAGCCTGAAATTCCTTAATCTGAGAGCCAGCTGCCTTTATGGAGGCTCGAGTTTAAGGGAGGCCAGTGTGCAGTGTGTGGGGAGGGTGGAAGACAAAGAAGCTGCAATCCAAAACCAGACTTGGTCCCAAAACTTCCAAGATGCTATAGACATGCCCACTTCTTTTTGTCCATCCTGGCACATGGGAATGGATGAAATTCCAACTTTTTATTTCTTTCAGTAGTCCTCTTTGTGAACTAAGCTGAAGACCATCCTCTTAATCTGTGGATTCTAACATATGCCTGCCAAGCAATGTTTAAAAATCACCTTCCCTCACAGGTTTGGGTGAGTGTGCTTGCATGAAGGAAAGCAACCTTAGGTGCTTGAGGCCACATATATCTCAGCTACAGCGAGACTATGTTCTGTGGAATACCTACCCATTTGGCTTGTTAGCTACAATACAACATGAAGAGCCAGTGTTCAGCTAATATCTATCATGACACTGAAGCAGGGACAGATCTTACCCTGAGGACAGCTGGGTCAGACCCCTCCCGAACTGTATGATCTTTGATGGAACCTTTCCAGGTTTCTGGTTGGTTTAGTCTGGTTTGGGTGAGTAGGGAGGGTTGTGCATTACCCAGCACGACAACAAATCAGACTACGAACGTACAACAGAATAGGAAGAGTATTGCATGTCCATGGTAGCTCCCAGTGAGGATTCCCCCAGTTGTCCCCAGTCTTACAGAAACTGATTTGCAGGAATATGGACTAAACAGAAAAGTGATGCGTAGGAGAAACGTAGAGGGTCCCAAGACACTGCCCACACTTTTATTTCTATTTCTAGCCTAGTGGTCGCTTTTGACTATTTAAATTTTCTTCACCTTTCCTTTTCATAACAAAGCTGAATACAGCAAATATTGTTGTTGAAAATAAATTTAGCAAAAATGTTAGAGAGGTCTCCTGCTTTCATGGACTGGCTTTTGGTGGGCACCTTGCCAGCTTTCCTTAAGCTCACAGTGACGATTACGTGGTAACCTGAAGTGGATACAGAGGGCTTCAAAGGAAAACGTTACAAGGGTCCTCTACAAGTCAATGAACATTTTTCTTTTTTTCCAATATATGACATTGAATACTTTCCTTTTGTTAGTATCCTCTTAATAATACTTATCTTATATTGTTCCTCTTTTCAATAATATTATTCTCTTAACCTCCCATTGCATTTTATGTGCAGGTGCACACAAATATCACAGACATACACGTGATTTTCTGGTAACATCTGCACCATCTAAAAAGCTACCGCTGCACTGAAGTATTATTTTCCACATACCTTTAACCACCTTTTCCATCCATGTATTCTTAGTTCATAAGCAAACACTCTCTCAGTCAGCTTAAACTGCATTGTTTAAAAGACGCTTTGTTACCAAGTAGCCCAGGCTGCTCTTTTTAGATAATCTATCATCACTAAGTTATTTGTCTTTCCAACAACTTCTTCTACTATCTACAACATTTTCCAAAATTAAATGTATTTTGTTTAAAACCACAACTCTTAAATCTTGATCTTAATTTGCCATCATCAGGTGACAATGAACTCGGACCTCTGTGACATTGTTTTGGGAATATTTACCAGCTTGTTTAAAGATATGTTTTGCAATCTGTTGACCAGATTTCTGCATGGCTAATCTTGTCTCTCTTGATTTTCCTTTGTTGCAAATTTTCAGATATCATGAGAAACAAAGTCAAACATAGTACAAATATAATTTTTTGTCAGAAAGGCAGCCTGGAAATGCAGACCTATGTGCTCATTGGAAAATTTTCTCTGTTCCTGAAGTACATTGACTGGAGTTAATACTGCAAAAATCCTTTAATTCTTTAGTGACTGCTTCACACATAAGCCTCTTGCTTAGAATCAGTATCAAGTTATAATTATGTGTGTCATAAATTTTCTCTTTTAAATATTAGAACAACATTAGGTTTTTTAAGTGTCCTGTAAAATCCTCCATTTTGTAAGGCTCATTTAAGATCAAATGAAAGTCTGAAAGAACTCATCTACCAATTCCTTTAATACTCTTGGCTACAATCTATGGGATCTAAAAGTGTTTCACTCTCAATTTTGTCATTTAAAGCTTGCATCTGCTACTGATTGAATAGAATGTACTTCATTAGCATTGCAAGAAATTAACAAATTCTTCTACTTCAAATTCAGAACAGAAATATTTACTGAATACATCTGACACTGTTATACGACTGAGAACCACTATTGATTAAATATGTTTGCTCTTCCTGAATGGCTAAAGTATTTTTTGTGTCAGATAGGACCTATGTCATAGGTAGGGTTATTTCTAATAATTTAAATAATTCTTATACAAACAAGATATGTTTGCATTATTTTTTAAAAAAGTTTTTAACTTTACCTTCCCTTTTCTACTGGCTGTATTCTTCGTTGTAGTCTGTAATGCTTTGCTTTTATTTTATCTGTTGGTTCATCCCATTTTTGAGGGATTTTTCCTTCACTGTGCATTTTTAAATTAGATTTCAACAAAATAAATTATTTTTTTTATTATAAAATTGACCTTTGAAGACATAGGATCTAACAAACAACTTATTAATAACGGGGGTGTCTTTCAATATTGTCAACAATTGCTTTCAACTTTGGGAAATTAGCTTTCAAATAAGCCAAGTGTTTTCACCACTAGCCTAGGTCATTCTTTGGCTACATATAAAATACGAACCAGATTATTAATTGTGTTAAGAAAATTCTGATTTCTATTTAAATGTTTAATCCACCATTTTCCATCCTAATAAAATTATACATGACATAACTGTAGTCAGTTCTACTCTTCCTGTCTGTTTCTGTAACTTTCAGGTATTCATAATGCAATGTAGTCATGACTTCATGAGACTTCAAGGTAAGTCAAATCCTACATGATAATGTAATTTATTTTTTTTACATTTTATTTGGAGCTCTTTGTGGAGCTTCTAATGTTATTATCTAGCTGATAACATACATATCTATTCCAAATCAATACTTAATTTTATGAATAATCACTAAATACTTTGACTCACAAGCTCAAAACAGATTTCGCTTAATTCACTTGTTTCAGATTTTGCCAAATCTGTTTCGAAAATTATACAGCTAGAATAAAATTACATATTTTTAATTCTGTCAGTGAAGGCATTCCTTTAAAAGATTATTATAGGTGTCTGATACTGAACCTATTTTCCTTTCAGAATGATCCTTGTACTAAGCTAAGGACAGAACAGCCTGTAAAGAAATACACTACTTCCTTTAGGTATTTAACTGTTTTCCATTTCAGTCTATATTTTCTCAAAACCTCAGATTAAAATATTGATTCAACCAACAAAAATCAATTGTCTATGCAACAGATCTAATTCAATTTGTAGTGAATAAGAAAATTGTGCCTTTTACCTCATCTTCCTTACGTCAAGGACTGCTTGCAATAGGGAGTTCATGCTGGCAAGTGCTTAGATCTGTGAGAAATTCCATTAAAGTCAGTGAGACAGTGGTGCAGACTGTCATCAACGTACAAGAAAGAACTCTATGCAACAGGTTTTACACATAATTAATATACAAATTTTAGATTACACGTTCACAAAACATTTGTTTAATTCCTTTAAGCTGCCTGCATCACGTACTGTGGTATCTATTCCCTCAGAGGATGACAGATTTCTAAAACATAAAGTCAAAGAACAGTGAACTATTTTGCTTAAGTAAAGCTATTTCAATTCCTTAGGTATGCATACAAAAGAATAAACATTTTTCCAGATTTCTAACTTACACCATTTTTTTGCTTGATTATTCTTAAATTACTAATAGAAGATCATGAAAGGGGCCAAATAAAAAAAAATTGTAAAAATTTCAAATGATAACAATTTAAGCCATGACTGTACAAGAGCACAGTTTCTATTTTCACAAGTAAAATCTTGCCTAGAAAATAGTAAGTTTCTAAAATTCGTGTGCTATCTCTTCAAAATTCAATGAAATTTCAGACCATTGTTTTTCAGACCCCATCCCCAAAAATGTACCTTTAGATATCTACACTTTAATGAAAATGCACAAAAATTCATCAGAATGATGTTAAAAACATACAACTAAACTAATAAATGGAGTGAGAGCTAAGAAATGCATGTGGACTGTCATACTTTGCAAGCAAAGACTTGCAGAGCCCTTCATCATCAAAACAGATCCTGCCAAACAAGATAAGATCTGCCATACTCTAGCCAAATTGGTAAAATAAATGTAGAAATCAGGAACGTAATGTGATGTGACTAATCCTGAGATCTAATGTATCAGTAGGAAAATGAAAGAAAGTGTTTGTGATACACTGTAGATTGAAGGTAGAAACACTAAAGACTTCTTTTCTCCGTCATGTCTTACAAAGAGCTTTGAAAATTCATACATATTTCTGATTTACTTCATAAAGTTTACAGTAGGTTTTCAATTTTTTATTATTATATTTTATTAATTTTGGATGCCTCAGTCTGAATTTTCTGAAGAAATTACTGCTTGGTTTCAGATTTAGATTTTTTAGAGACCTAAGTTATTTGGCATTAGAGTAGGAAAGCAGATTGTTCACAGAGTTCAAAACGCCAGGTGCTAAACTCCTATGAAAGTCTGACCACTAGAGACGCAAAAAACACCCTTTCAGAAATATATCTTCCCTGCAAGGATTCTACAAAATGCTGGATCATTATTTAAATTGATCTTTGAAATTATACAGATACACATGGTAGAAAACTTGGAAGGCCTTCAGGGCCTGTTCGAACAAAGAGCAGAAATCTCAGGGCATTTTTCTGCCCTGAAGGTCTCCTTGTGGCAGGGCACAGCTGTGCTGTGTTGGAGGGGCACTGGGGGGCATTCTGTCCCTGCAGAACAGTTGCCCCTCAGGGGTTACCACACCATCCGTGCCGAGAGAACAACGAATGTGTTACTTCACATGCTTTAGCAAAAGATTTTATTTTCTTAAGTAGTAATAAACTGAAAAAAAAAAAGTAGTGCATTTTTACATACTCTTTCCTAGAAGTTCAACATCAGCAGAAAGAGGCAATTTCTTTCACTGTGTCAATGGATCTAGTTTGAAAAAGAGAAAAGCTTTCAGTTGGACCTGTTAGTCTAATCAAAGATATCAGGCCTTGCTGCATTCATACAAAGGGGAGCATTCTTTATGACAATATCGCTGTTTGCTATTTTTCATATTATTTGGTCCAACTGACATCATTGGCAAAACATACTTTTAAACTTGTTGGTTTTTTACAGCTATCTGTATTTTTATATTAAACTATATTAATCTGTTAAATGAACCTCTCCCCCCCTTTTAAGCTTAGATCAACACATTCATTTCTGCATATCCATTTATTACGTCTTTTGCATAGTTATATCTTTGCTAGTTTAATTTTTTATCCTAGATACAATTTTATTTAATGTCTTAATACATTTTATAAGACTTTAATAAGACTGTATTGTAAAAAGTTGAGCTACATTGACAATATTACAGCTTGCAATTTCAAATTGAGCAGGTTGTAATTCAAAAAAAAAGAAGATTCAAGATTGAGCTTAGAGGGCTAACTCACAGAATGCAAAATAAAATCTGAGAACTATTTAATCTGGTTTTTATCTCAGCATTAGATTTTTTTAGCATTACTCTTTTTAAATCATAATACTACATATGTTTTATTTTGAATGCAAGAATGAAATGCATTGTCTTTATGTAGGTCTTGAGTTTTCCATCAGGATCTCAGAAACAGTGAGTAGGATCTGACACATCTCATTATTCATTATTTCTTTTTTTATTGTAGTTGGTCACAAAATTTTGCACAAGGTTATTGCTAGTAATATCATTTTATCGCTGTGCTTACTTTTAAGGTAGAAGTCTGTTTTGCATCTGTGGAAAAAGTACAGCCTGAGTGCCCATAAACTGAGGACATAGCTAATTACCTGGGTAATTTATTTTATGAATTTACACTAAAATAATTAAGGAGCACTACCAGACTCCAGCAAGTGTTCTTCCTACTGAGGCTGCAAATTAGCTAGAAAAGGTTTCTTAAACTGGCACACTGAAAGATCTGGGTTTACAATATGTTGTTTGAATGTGTTCTGGTTGAAACAGCAACTGACAGTCTGATGGATAGCCTCTATTTCTCCCCTTATTGTCACAAATTACTTTCAGGATGCTCGTAATAACAGAGTGGTAGACTCCTATAAAAGGTGCAACTCTCCAGCTGGGCTTTCACCATGAAAATCTTTGTTGTATAAGTGGAAATCATTTTGCTGAACATTTAAATCCAGCATCCTAGAGCACTGTGCCGTGCAGAAGACAGGTAGTGAGAACAGAATAAAGAGCATTTCACCTCTCTGTTCCTAGCAAAAGCTCAGGCTCAGTAAACAACGACTGCTATTTCTATACAGAGACTTTTCAGTTCCCTATGTAAAATGAGTTTAAGCTAACCATTTGTTAATGATTACCCTAAAATCTCTTCCATTAATAGGCCTCTAAGTACCCTGAAGAGCGCTTCACATTAACATATGGACTACAAAACTCAGATTCAGAACAAACAAAAAGGAAGTGATTCTTCAAATGAGATGTATTTTTGTTGTTGATCTCCTTACCATATGATTCAAAAAGCAAGTAGAAAAAAAGGAGGGGGGGGAGGAGAAGGAAGGAATCCATCAAGAGCCATTAAAAACAAAGATATCTCTGTCCAATTCTGTGTGGTTTTCCTTTTGAAGTATTTATTTTGTATTATAAAAGACCTGTGTCTGCAAAGACTTACATTGCAATAGACATGGAATATATTGCAGGATATATTTGCTTGTTCGTATGTCATATTCTTGCCCAGGTGTCTGATGTCTTTCACAGTTAACTGCAGGGTGAATCCTTACTTTGACCTAGTGTGGATAGTCTTGTGTTATTACACATTTGCCTTATGTTGTCAAGCTGAAAACATCTACCTTCTTCAAAGCATACTCAAACTGTGTGTATTACAAAGTTATAATTTCAGTTTCCTAGAAATTACATTTTTACCCTTTTGCTCTTTCTTTCACTTTTAAAGTAGGTACCTAGTGTCTTTTTCTTCTTTTGAAGACATTGCAGAAAGAAACGAAACAGTAAGATAAATTGTGCTGGCTTAGTTCTAAGATGGCCACTAGCTAAGTAAAGGTTGATTTCTTCAGCTAGTTGTAGCTGTTTCTGTATCACAACACCCAGGCAGGATTTTCTGATCCTAGCCTGAGAAGCTTACAGAAACCAAATCCCAGTTTCATACTGACTACTTGACTGATTGTCAACACGTAAGTTGTCATTAGCTCTCCCTTTCCTTACCTGTCCCTGCATGATCATGAAAAGAAATAAAAACATGCATTTCATGAGGGAGAATAGTGCAGGATACATGACCAGGGGTTCATCCAGGGCTCATCCAGGGCTCATCTGTGCCCAGGCAGTTGTGCACTTACATAGTTATGAAGCCCTAGTAACAGGTCCTTGATTTTTCTTCTCAGGACTCCAAATGCATACAAAATTGCAGGATTACTGTGACCTAGGCAATTGGTCACGTCACTGGAGTTTTTTTAAAATAATTCTGTCTTCTGACAGCAAATAAACCGGATAATTTACTATTCAAATGTAAATAAAAACACAGAACAGATAGGAAGTATAAAGACTTGACTCAGCTGCCTAAGCACAGGCATGAAATGTCTTTTGAGATAACTTAGAACATCATGCTGCCTGTCTTATTCAAAAGAATATCTGATTTTGAATCTTGATTTTGACACACGTCGCTATTACCCGGAGGAAATCATTCAATTTTCTGCCTTAGCTTTCCTATCTAACAGGATTAGTTCTGCTATATATCTATGACAGTAAAACAGGATGGTTACAGTGACAGTCTACTTAACAAGTACGCTGCTCAATTTTCACTGGGAATTGTGGTTTGTTTGTTTGATAAGTATGCATTACAGTGCACAAACCCCTTCCATTAAATTTGAATACATTTTAGCAACTGTATATGGCTGTTTCTCCATATAATAAGGCAGGTAGGTTTTAAAACTTCAGAACTGATATCCTTGTGGTCACAAAGGACAGATGTGGTAGTGCTGAGAAAGACCTTAGAAAATCATCTTCGTCTCAGTTCTGTAGCATGTAATATACAATGTGTACACAAAGCCATGGACTTTTCATAAGAGCCTCGGGAGATATATAAAACTGAGCACCACTGGATATAACATCTGCAAAATGCAGAAAAGACCAAAACCTGCCAGAAGAATTATTAATCATACTCCAGGAGTCTTCAGGCAGATGTCATACCTGTTAGGGAATTGCAAAGCACAAAATAGTACAGCTTGATTTCCAGTAAAGCTACAATGTGATTCTGCATCTGAGAAAATTATTAAGATAACAATAGCAAACAATAGCAATAGATGCCTCATGATGCCTCAGAAGAGCAACTTTTACAGACATCTGTAAAGAAAACTTTATTTTGTTGGACACAAAGTCCACACAGTCTAAAGTACACACTAGATCTGCAGTGAGCAGCATATTCCTGACTGTTTTCAAGACAGCATAATTATCCTACAAATGGAAACCAATATGAAAAGCAAGTTACCATAAAGCAATAGGAATAGATATCCTATAAGTTCAGAAACAAACATGAAAAACCCATAACAAGTTAAAATCAGACTAAGGTCTACTGCAAATAACCATGACAATTCTCCCCTTCTTAACTGTAGGACACAGAAGATGATAGGCAACAATTCCTTTCAGAATTTGGAGTGAACAAATGTCAAACAAGAAACATCTAGGCCTGATTTTTTAATAGAACTTGACCTGAAGGTGTTTAACAGTGGCAGTAATTCAAATTGAGGCACCAGATTTTGAGAGGTGGTGAGAAATGAAACAACTCTTTTATTTTTATTTTTTTCATGAGGAAATTGAACTGGTTAAGATACTTTGAGTAAAGAAAGCTTCTACCCATGTCTGAGGAATAGCTATTAAGAAAACATTTCATTGTGAAGTGCAGGAAAGATTAGCGTTTCAGTAAGACTGTTAATACTAAAAAGCAGTCATTGAAGCTGAATAGCTTTAAAAATTTATGCTTTGGCTGAATTTCATGATCTTCATAATCTTCCATATCAGTTTTTTTTTTTCCTCACTTAATATTTTTTTAAACAGAAGTACAATATTTAGATACCTCTTTGCAGAATATTTAATTTGCTGTATTTGACATAAATAGATCTAATTTGTGTGTCTATTTATAACATTATCTTATAAGACACTTTCTCCTTGAAGGAAATTTAACATCAGCTGCAGATATATCTTTGATACACATGATTGTAACAGGTTTCCCCACTACTTGCAACACAGTCACACCACATGACAGTGGCAAACCAATACCAGAGGTCTGTACGTGAACAGATATGTTGTGCCGTCTTCTTTTGAAATACCTGCATCTAACATGTGAGACAGAGGAGGTGGAGTGAACCTGCATCAAGGAGCAGGAAAAAAATGGTATGTGATAGTGCTACAGCTTCTTTTGCCACCTGGTATTTCCCTTTGGGCTTGCACACATCTAAAATAAGAATTACGCTGTGAGATATGCAACTACTGAGGTATTTATCATTTAACCATACATGCTTTGGATGAACAGTCCAAATGTTCTCAGGTCAAGGACACTAAAGCACATCAGTTGCAAAAGGGAAAAATTCTGAGTAGTAACCTAGAGCAAACTGTGTTGCAGTGTGTATGCATAACAGAGCAGGCTACTCATTCAAAACCAGGGAAGTATGAGAAGATCAACCATTTCCCCTAGAGATTAATCTACCTCCTTGTGAACAAGGTGACAACAATTCTGGATTCTTCTTACCACTATTTTCATGTTAACCTTAATTTGTAACGTGTCTATGGCTTGATAAGAATAGGCCTTTCTGATAAATTTTTTTAACCACCAGGATGTATTTGACTTCTTTCCTCTCAAACTGTTTTTTTTGCCATGTGTTTTACATTTGTTTATCTGATCTGGTAGGATGGACAAATGATAAAGACTGCAAATTGTAGAATCACCTGGAATCTTTGAAAGAAACAGAAAAGCACATTCCCTCATATTTTTAGTGGGTGAACGTAGAGGGAGCACACAAAAGGTCACATGCAGAAGGTCTCACCTGCTCAGGGAAACGATGAGGAGTCTAACAAGCACTGAAAGGTAAGTACTGCCTCCATGAACTGTGGCCAGAAACATTTACTTGCATTGTTACGAATTTGGATGAGATGGATAATGGTTGTTCACACAGGTAAAGATTTTCTTACACAAGCATGCAGGCATGTCTCTTCAGCAGCTCATATCAAGTGTACCATACCAGTTTTGAAGGCCAGTTATATGTTGGAATATAATCAGTGAATCAGACACTGTGACTAGTTCCACATATAAGAAAGAAAAATCTAAGTTTCCGCCCTAAAAGTCTTGCAGTTTAAAAGCCTGATCCTTGTCTGGAATGAAAATAGTGTCGAAACAGTATTTTACTTTCAACAGGACACATGCAGAATCAGGACAGTAACATTTTTTAATAACTTTTTTAAAATATATGCATTTATACTTATATAAATATAAAATGCATACTATAAATACAATGTATCTTAATATATGTATATTGTATACTTTGAAGTTATATATTTGCATTGATTTATGTGTTTAAGTTTCAGGGGATGTACCAAGCTGAAGTACCTTGTTTTAATGTAGGGAACAAAAGCTTTCTTTCCTCGTCCATTAAACTGCAAGGAATCAATGTATTAATGACAGTTAAGACACTAAGTAGCAATTATTCCCGTATCTGCTCATTTTAGGCAACCTCAGCCTTATCTCTTACTTCCTTCAAGATAGGATAAAATACAGAGTCAGGTATTATAAGCTGAATCTATAGATTTTCTTCTAGCATTTTACTGCTGCACTTAGCACTAAAACAAGTTACAGGCAACCACAGCAGGGGAATTTATGACCTTACAAATGGAGGCTGCATGTGATAAATACCACACTATCAGTTTTTTAGGTAAGTAATATGTGCTCTTGTAAAACCTATACTGAAAGCTGAGTAATTTATGAAGTAAAAGAAGCCTGGCTTCTTTAACCTCTCATGCTAATTTACTTCAAGATAACATGAGGATAGATTTGTGTACCACCCTCTCCTGGTATTTTTAATTGCTATGTCCTCTCTCTTTCATTAGTGTATCCTATTTCTTCCATTTATCATGTAAAAGGAGTGAATGTTATTTCACCTTTAAAACTGAAATCCTTCTTCCTGATACAGGCTGATGGTTTCCAACCTCTTTTTTTTGAAAGGGAAAAAAAAAAAGGAAATTGCTTTTCTGGACGGTAGCCATGCTGAAGTCTTTTAGTAAAGGTAAAGCATCCTAATGAATGACTTGCTTTTGAAAGAACAAGGGACAATCCTTGCAGTCATTCAGTATAAGCACTAACAGAAGGAAAAAATAAAAAAGAAAGTGAAAAAAAATAGCTTCCCATGTGTACTGCAGCACATATCACACCCCGCTTGGAAGACTTTGGTTTCAGCCAACCAGCCTTCTGAATCTGGTTCATTAAAAGGAGAAAAGACTGAGGTCCAAACTATATTCAGCTGACTTGTGAGTAACAGGAATGGTTCTTGATATCACTTAGAAGAGAAGCCTTAGGAGGGCAGGTTGTCTCTGAGCCCTTCCCCTAACTACAAAGAGGAAGTTTGCTGGAGTGTGTGCAAAGAAAGGCAACAAATCTGGTCAAGGGTCTCGAGTACAAGTCTTATGAGGAGCAACTGAGGGAAGTGGGGGTGTTTATTCTGCAGAAGAGGAGACCTTATCTCCTGAAAGGAAGCTGTAGTGGGATGGGTGTCCACCTCTTCTCCTAATTAATAAGTGATAGGATGAGAGGAAATGGTGTCAAGTCACACCAGGAAAAGTTTAAACTAAATATTAGAAATGTTACTTCACTGAAAGGGTTCTTAAGCATTGGAACACGCTGTCCATGGAAGTGATTGGGTCACCATCCCCAGAAATATCTTAAAGACATGTAGATGTAGCACTTAGGAACATGGTTTAGTGGTGGACTTGGCAGTGTTAGGTTTATGGTTAGAGCCAATGATCCTAAAGGTCTTTTCCAACCTAAACAATTATGTGATTCTGTGATTTTTCTTGTGATCCTAAAAGTTTAAGTCTTTACAGATGGAAATTCTTGTGTTTCTATAGCATGATCATACCTTGAAAATGTTATTTATCTATTTAAGAAAGGCAAGACTGGTCTAATAAAAGACATTAGCTCCAAACTCTGCCTTGCCAATATCCTTAGATCATCACAGCTACAACCACACTCTACAGACACTACGGACACTACAGACACAACAAACACTCTGTCTGTTTAGAAATAGAATGGTCCTTTTCAACTACCAGCACTTTACCACCAACTAAATAATGATTGTTATTTCGTGTACTTGTAGTGCATAATTGTTTAACGTTAAGATCCAGTTAATGTGTTATAAAGCTATTAACACTACAACCTTTGGAAAAAAACAAAGCCCTGGTCTTTAGGAAGCCCATTGACAGCCGTAGCTTCTTAGAAAGGAACTGCATCGAGCAGCCACAGGCTTGCTTTTGTGGCTGGTTTTGGCACACAGAGCTCTTTGCAGCCATCATCCCTGGCCCTTCTACTGGCGCTGCTGCCCAGCCCTCTGCCAGTACTCTCCCTCAGCCTGCTGCATTGAAAAGATGCAGTAACAGAAATGTCAGTCTGTAACGCTAACCATGACATTCACTTTTGGTGTCAGTTTGATGGAGTTTAGAACTGTTCATGCAACAGATCTCTCATCTGTCGGTCTCACAAGGACATCTCTAATACCCTACGGTCTCTCAAACACCACTTCTCCTGTCTTAGACAATCAACTTATGTCCCTGGTTTGTACCTGCAAAGAAGTCTGCATGGGATTCAGTTCAAGCATAAGCAAACACATATACTGATCAGCTGTGTAGCACTGGAGATACCACCAGTGACTGTAACTGAATTTGGGTATCTCATTCCCTAACATCTAGACACAATTCACTAACTACAACCTGCAGCTGAAAACCAACCCTAGCATATTTCTTTGTTACCTGCTGAGTTGACTCAGAGCTGAATGGTTACTGCCAGATGTGAAAACCAGTGGAGCACTGACTAGATGCTCTCCTATTCTGTAAGTATTCCCCGCCTGTAAATCAGCTCTGTGCTCTTAATTATTAAAGAAAGAGTTCTCCAAGAATTCTTCTTGCTTTTAGGAACCAAGAAATAGCAGTAAAGTAGTTCTGAGCCTTGTTGCAGAATTTAAGCTGCAGGATGACTGGTCTGTTGAAAGGAACATTATTTTAACCACAGGAGTAGAGAGTAGAAGCATATATTGCAAGAAGATGCCTGGAATATTGTTTCTCCACCTACTGCCTGAAGAAGTGCCATGACAAAGTCTTGCTACTTGACTTTCTGTCAGGGCCCTCCATTCTTGCAACAAGGAGTATTAATATTTACCTGACACATAACAGATGAGCAAAAAGTGATAGTTGAGGCAGTCATCCTGACAGCAGTGTTCTGCATCTCTTGATATTTCTTTGCCAAG
The DNA here is from genome assembly GCA_033558185.1 of Dromococcyx pavoninus. NCBI lineage: Eukaryota > Metazoa > Chordata > Aves > Cuculiformes > Neomorphidae > Dromococcyx > Dromococcyx pavoninus. The sequence goes on from JAUMJL010000155.1 coordinate 702,588, forward strand.
AACTAGAAAGTATCACTGGTACCTCCCCACACGTGTTGTGTAGAGTTACAAAAAGCTGATGTGGCACTTAATTAATTTGGGATTTATCAACAGTCATTTAAAAGATAAGAAGTGTCTAAAATATTGTATAGGTTGTTACACCTACTCTAAATCCATCCTGTAATTTTAAAATCTACAGATGTAGTCAGGAAGACATTCAGACATGCTTTGTAGAAGCAGATTAGACAGCTTTGAAGGCTGCACACTTAAGCATGTGTAAATACAAGTGTCTCTGACTACAGAGATAACAACTGTGAAAGTACCTAAGGCAGGTGCCATCCGATTCTTCTGTCACCTAGTAAAAGAGGAAATAAACCAACAGAAACTCAAGAACAAGGAAGTAAGAACACTGACTCTGGCTCAACTGCTACTTGAATTGGTCTTACAAGAGGACCATTCTTATTTTTAGAGTACTTCTTGCATAATGGTAATGAGGAAAATCTCTTTTATTCTTTTTCTTTTCTATTTTTTTATTTTTTCTTTCTCTTCTTTTTCTTCTTTTTCTTTTTATTTTCTTCTGCTTTTGCTTTTGCTCTTGCTTCCTTCATTTTCACTTTTTCTCTTTCACTTTTTCTGAATTATTAACTATATCAAACAAGAGATGATCAAACAAATAATGAATTTAGAAGGTGGTTGACTTATGTTACCAGTTTTCTACATAATCCAAAGAAATATTATGTTAAATGATGTAGTATATTTTAGAAAGAGAACATAATGCATATATCATTTAATCTTGCCATTAAGTTGTACGACAAAAAGCAGGATCTCAAAATTCTCACGTTTTGCTTTTTGTGCTTAGCAACACAGTATATTTCAGTTAGCATTTGACTAAACAGTTACTCCTGTTTTGGTCAGTGATATTTGTCTTCTAAAGATGGAGATAGAAACAAGTGAAAGAAAGTTCACTTTTATTCTGGAGACAATCATGCTTGCAATTTTTCAATTGAGACTTTTGACAGATATGGTCCTGCTTCATGTACTGTACAGTAAGCAAGATTTTTTTTTGGAAATTTTTTTTTTTCAAATTTCTGGATAGTAAAATAACATCAGTTAACCATGTGTTATTGCCAGGCATACATTCTCTTGGTCTAAACAAACATCCAGAAAATCAAGATATTTTAGGTTCTTCCCCATTATCATTCTTTTTCTACTTTTAGGATATGTTTTCTTATCAGCACAGGATTGTGTTTACCAAAATGTGAGGTAGGAAGCAAAGCTGGGGCAGGAAACTGTAGCCCACTCTGTGCTTTCCATCACACCGGGAGATACTGCCTTATGTCTGGTTGTACCAGGACATGTTTTCTTTCTCCAAGCAAAAATATCCTCCCAGTAGAACTGATTTCCAGATTGCTGTCAATCCAACAGGAGTAGTAGCATGGAATAAGATGCTTAGCATCTGGAAGAACTCAACACTTTTTGTGCAAGATTGACCTGCTCAGCCTCAAGAAGTCCAGCACATATTAGGCATACACGTGTCCTGTGGAGTTTTAACACCTCAAAGATACATTAGGCTTATTGCACTTAGGCTGCAAACACTGAGATAAGGATATGTCACAAGAACTTCACTTTTGGTCAGTGAAATTTGTCTTCTAAAGGTGAAGACAGGAAGAAGAAAGGTCTGAAAGGAGCCCCAAAAGATACTGTATTTGGAAGGAGAATATAATGAAGTAAAGGGCTGAGTGAATTTCAGATAGTCATATCACACAAGAATGGGTTAGGCACAGCATTCTACAAAAAAAATACAAGAGAAATCTTTCTCCATCGAGTATTTTGTTTACACAATATCTTTACGGCATTTAAAAAAATCTTCAGACACTTTCAAATGTCTTTAAAAACATATGGTCACTGTTTACAGGTCCTTCCTATAAAACCAAGCTATGTTTTTTATCAAAACCATTATTTTTGAGTATTCAGACCAACAGAAAGTTGAAGATTATTATTTTTTGTAAAATTTTTTTGAGCAATTTGTAAGATCCTTATTTTTTCAGTCTATCTGTTAGAATATTATAGCTTATTATCATACTATTAACCCTGTGAGAAAATAAATTCTCTCTTTAATACAAAAATTTCATTTTCCTGCAGGAAAAACTTATGTTCCTTTTTCAGGATACTGAACTTTAAATTAAAAATACTATTATTTAAAGAAATATGTCTTTATTAACGGGCCAGATCAGAAGCTGTCCCCCTAGCAAACTACTTAACCTCTTATTTAGATTCTGTCTACTTTAATGATACTTAATAACTGTTTCAGCATTTTGCTGAACTGAGGTCTCGTTTAACATTTTTTTTTTAAGAATTCATTAAAAATGTCTTTTCTCTTTAGTCGTTCTCAGTTGTATTCATGTCACTGGAATCCTAATGTTAAAGCTTGGAAGCTGCATTAAAGAGAAGACATCATTTAGTTGAATTTCTATGAGATTTCTGAAATTGGTTTTCTGTGAAAAATGTAACACACTAACAACATGTCACAAATAATTTATAGCAGCCTGCTTGGAGTGACTGGAAAAACTTGCTCCTCAAAAGCTAGTTAATGTATATGATTTTTATTGATGACAGAGGACTTGGAATAAACAACACTCTTTTGTTTCATTAAAAAGATAGATAAATGGCATTAAGAAATGCTATTTAAAGCATGTAGATACGTTTTCTCCTCTTTTTCTTTTAATGTTACCTCTTTCTTAGCCTTCTCTGATGTTTGGATATATCCAGAGATATATTTTATGCAAAACCTATGCATCATTTTGACAGTTGATACTTAGTAAAGAAAATGTACATACCATTTATACAGTAAACCTTGAGAGACAAATGTCTAAGAGCTGCAGGTTCATAAGTTCATGAGAAATGTTTTATTACACTAACATTCTTGTTTTAAGTGTGTCTAAAATTTCAGCAAACCTAATTTCTGCCCTAAGCTAAAGCTCCTTTGTGATTTACAAATAAGGGCAAATCGACGTCTGATATGATTGCTGTAATGGAGACAAACAGGAAGGAGGAATATCTTGGTACTTGAAGACCTGGAGCAAAACCCACTTACCAGCCAGAAATATAATCCTCAACAGGGCTAGACGGAAAGGAAATAAATCAGTCTATTGGGATTTGTGCTGTTTGTACCTCTTTTCAAACCAAGCTAGTACATTAAAAGATCTTTCTTCTTTCAGGTTATTTCTGTATATCATAAACTATTAATGGGTACTGTAAAACTCAGCTATCCATTAAGACCAGACTAAATACCATTGCAGATTCTCATATTAGCATACCGTGTCCCAGATAAAACTAAACCAGCACTCTTCCAGTTAGCATAGCTTAAAAAGACCACTTTCATAATCCATTATTTCCACTCTCAACCTTCAGAAGATGTTGTCTAATGCCCTTTTCTCATCCTCTCTCTCTTCCCCTGTCCTGCCCTCTCTCTGTTTGTCATATGCATTGACTTACACATGGACAGAGAAACACATTTGTGCATGCTCCTACAGATTTACATATAACACCTCCTTACTATTCCTTTGAATATGTCCTAATACTAATGTTCCTTTGATAGGAAAAATGCTTCTTATTGAACAGCATGTGTTGTTTCTCCCTACAGGTTTAGAGAAGATGTTCTTGACCAAGTCTCATGTAAGTGAAAAAGTCCTACATGAGCTAGATGATTTTGCAATATACCACAAACAGACAGAAGCCTGTCAAAAATTTCTATAGAAATATTTTGGCACAGTCATGTCCAATTTATCTGAGAGCACCACATTTTTCAAAGCACTGTAATACCCTTTTGTTTCCAGAAGTTGAGGTGAAAGCAGTTTCCCCCTCTGAATCAGAAAGGATTTTTAGAGAAAATAGACAGATAAAATAAGCACTGAACTTTATTTTAGACATTGATGACTTCCTCTGGTTAAAGTTGACCAGCATATCACTATTTTGATGAAGAAGCCTTCTCCATGCCTATATGGCAGTGTGTTGATAGAGAAACACTCATTTAAAAAAGAAATGTACAAAGCCTGAAAATACTACATCCTTCCTAGTAGGAACACCTGCACTATAAGGAACACATTAACTTTATGAAAGAAATTATATGTACAAGAATACATGACAACTAACTTTTAACTGCAACATTGGCAGAGTTGCATATTCCTCTACCAGGAATGCTTTCCTAAATTGATCTAGACTCTGTCAGTCATCCTTTGAAGCCAGAAATGTAGAAAAGGAAGAAAAACAATTAACATGAAAATATGTTCTGTCACATTCTGTTCAGAATTCATGCAGTTTTCACAATTTTACCTTCATGTTTTACTACTTGCAAATACAGTTGAAGTTAACAGAAATAGGAAAGACCCTCCAAAAAAACCCATGGAAACATTATTGTTCTTTTCCAAAAGCCATGAAACTATATACAACAATGAACTTAGGAAAGTGAATACTGAAGTTCAGGTCTTGAACAAAAAAGTGTTAGTTTGAAACATCTAGCAGAGAGTTTTAGGCAAGGAACAATGTTTAGATTAGTGACATACAATTTATTTATGAACCTACTAAAATTACATGGAATGTGTGGTGGAGATTTTTCCGATTCATTCAGAACAAAAAGCACAAAATTACATCCAATGAAAAAAAAATCAAATTGAAAAATTACTCAAAAGACAGGGTATACATTGAAAAATGCAGGCTGGAGGTCAGGATTGCTCCTTTGGTCTCTCTGTTACAGAAGTGGTTATTAAATACTTCCATAGTTTCTGTCCTCACCTACATAGAAATTCCTTGCAAAGCATAAAGACTGCTTGTATTTCTATTAACAACCGTGACCACAAGCCAGGTTCCTTAAGATATTCAGCAACAACAGATATCATAGCATCAACCTTTTTGTCATAATATGGAAAATGAAATGCAAGGTGAACTCTTGGATAATTCCATTTTTCTTTAGTCTACAAGCCATTTCTGACATGAAATGTGAAGGCCTTACAAGGATGAAAATATAATAGTTTCCTTTGAAATTGGTCCATTATATTAATCACATTCTTAATAACCAAATTTGCAATAACTTGAGTGATTTCTGATCTTAAATAATCCTTTTGCTCTTATTTAACACAGATAGTTGTTGATCTCTTTCTCCTTTTAAAGTTTAACTTTCTGAATAAAATGAGTAAATGCTGAATAAAAAGTTGGGAGATACAAGAAAGCCTGAGGTAGACATGATAATTTGACTGAATTTTTGCCTAGTCTCCTTTTCTTCTAAATGTTCTTAGTAAAGGTGCTTCATCATCTGCATATCCTTTAAGCAATAGTTTCTTTCCTAGTTACCAAAGTTTGGTGTCCATCCCTCACCTTTTAAGCAATGGATTTTCAGTGTGAAACCAAGTGCAACCTCCCTCCTATGAGTTATGTTAGGATGCCAAACTGTGCACGTGTTGTATTAGTAGGAGACTCTAAACAATGTGCTGTGTTTTATTTTTATTTGATCAGTACGCATGTATTTCCCTTTTGCCTCAGAGCTAAGGGTTATTGTGTATTCTACTGGAGAGGCTAACATGGCTGGTTGCCATCTTTAGGATGAGGTCCACATCATTTGCTGTAAGTGAAGGATTGACATGTGGCATCAATCCATATTTATTTAAGGATTTGGGATGTCACAGGCTTTCAGATTCTTCTACCACAAACTCTCTGCTGAAATCCTACTTAATGCCCTGTATGAAATAAATATCTTTAAAGTTTTATCAATATGATAGTGAGCAATTTCTGCATGAAGTAGCAAACGTACCAATGCAGATATTTTGTTCTCCATTCTTCCATGTCCATATCAAAATTCCTTATATAAATATGCCCACACCTAAATCTGCCCCATCTTGTTGACCTGCGTGTAGAATTCCCATGCTGGCTCGTGTAAATGTAACCCAGCCACGAAAGCAATTTGCTCGTGAGTCACAGCCTTGCAAACATTGAGGTAATTGCTAAAACATCTCTTGTTAGATTGCAATTAGGGTATTAAATCCTGATATCTTGCTGAACTAAGCTGGAGAACAAAATTCTGAAGGGTTTTATTCCTTTCTGGAGGTTTTTAAGCATAGGCTTAATAGCTTAATCCTGTAGATATGAAAATTAATATGGTTCTTATCAGCTATGAAAAATAACTTTCCATTGCAATACAGCGGTAAATGTGATCACTTTTAAATTAGTGATATGATCAGCTAGGAAGGAAATTCAGCTTCTGAAGAGATCCCAGGAAATCTATCAGAAACAAATCTGTATCTTGTTTTCTTTTTATGAGCTCTCCTTCTTTTAGATATTAACATTGCCTAAAAAAATGTAGCATTTGTTTTGTATTTCCATAAGAAAACCCTCCCTTCGCACTCAGGCAGATATAATTTTCTGGAAGAACATTACTTTCTTTTAACTATTTTTTTTTAAATCAGAAGAAGAAAGTTTTAATACAGATTTGAAGCAAGCTGATACAGCGTTGCAGGTGGCTGAGGACAGCGTTTTCCAAATATGAGGGGCATCAGGAGAAAAAAGTACAGAAATGCTTACTTGCGATTGTAACTAACACAGGTAGAACTGTAGTGTTGCAGCCAGTGGGACTAAAAGTCCCTTTCCAGATACTAAGAGAGAGAGGGACGACTAGGGAGACAAAGCTGTGAGACACTCTTATAGAAGAGTAAGAATGTGTTTTCGAACCAAGGCCAACTGTATGACGTTCAAGAAGGCTAAGTGTTGGGTCCAACAGTGGGGCCACAACAATCCCATGCAATGCTACAAGCTGGGGGAGGACTAGTTGCAAAGTTGCCCAGAGGAAAATAAGGTGGGGGTATTGGTCGACAGCCAGCTAAACGTGAGCCAGCAGTGTGCCCAGATGGCCAAAGAGGCCAATAACATCCTGGCTTGTATCAGAAATAATATGGCCAGCAGGAGTTGAGAAGTGATCGTCCCTCTGTACCCAGAGCTGGTGAGGCTACATTTCAAATTCTGTGTTCAGTTTGAGGCCCCTCAGAACAAGAAGGACTTTGAGATGCTGGAGCACATGCAAAGAAGAGCAATGAAGCTGGTGAAAGATCTAGAGCACAAGTCTTATGTGAAGCAATTATGAAACTAGAGTTGTTTAGTCTGGAGAAAAGGAGGTTGAGGGGAGACCTTATCACTCTTTAGCACTAGGTAAAGTCATAACGAGGCAGGTGTTGGTGTCTTCTCCTAAGTAACAAGTGGAAAGATGAAAGGAAAGGGCATCAAGTTTTGCCAGGGGAAGTCTAGACTGGATATTAGGAAAAATTATTTCACTGAAAGGATTGTCAAGCACTGAAACAGTCTGCCCAGGGAAGTGGTTGAGTCACCATTGCTGGAGGGATTTAAAAGACATGTAGTTGTGGTGTGTAGTGACATGGCTTAATGCTGAACTTGGCTGTGTTAGGTTCGCAACTGATTTAGATGAACTTAAAGGTCTTTTCCAACCTAAACGATTCTATGATTCTATTTAAGACAATAAAGGAGGTAGAGGCAGTGGCAGTATGGCTAAATCAGCCACAGTCTAGAAAAAATATCTTCAATGGACCCTTGAAATAAAATACTGAAATATGGCTGCATATAATTTCCAACAATTTTATCACTGGCACAGTGATACACTAGCAAAGTAGAGAACCACAGACATGGAAGAGGGGAAAACTTTTTATTTTAAAGCACAGGGAAAAAAAGACAGTACTTTTAGTGAAACTGTGTAGGACTAATACAACCTTACATGTGGTTACACATCTGTTTCTAAGTATTTGTAGGACAGAGGGCAGTATGGTTCTGCACAGAGTATGTCTTCAAGTATTCTGGCTGCAGAAGAAGCTATTCTGTGCAAGTTTAGGCAATGCATGAAGCAATGTTCATAGGTCCTTATAATGTGTCAGGTTTTTCTGCTGAACGTATTACATGGACACCATTGTACGATAAAAGTATTCCCTAATAGAAGTATGGACTTTCTTTAATGAATATCCTCCCTTCTAAACCCAACTCGTGTACAATAACTGCATATGATGTAGAAAGAACATCTTTGGCATACATATATGCTACTGCAAGAATCTGGTACATTTTGTTTCATTATATTTAAGCCAGATAGCCAGAAGTGGCCAGGAATTTCATTTGGATACTGTCCAACCATTGTTAATCATGAAAGACATGGTACAACAAGTTGGCATTTGTATATGTGAATAGTGGAATATTTCTTTAATTATGTACAAAAAATCCTAAATGAACCAGTTTTCTATCCTTACAAAGTGCCCCTTCTGCACGCATTCCAACTCCCATTGAAGTCAAAGGAAAGCCTCCCATTGATTTCAGTGGGAGTCAGATGAGTCTTATGAAATTCTGTTGCATGATAGCTCCTGACTTCCTTGAAGCCTGTTGCAAATTTGCTCTTGACATGCAAAATGCTTGCCTCACAGCCTGTAATGCTATAAAGCTGTTCTGAGGACTGTTACTTATCTGGCACCAAAAAAAAATACTCAGATAAGACGGACTGGCTTTAGAAAATGTTTCATATCTGCCCCAGAATTAGAATTAAGAGCCTAGGAAAATTAATAAATACCCTACTGTCTTTACACAAGACTGGAGAAAGAAACATTTACTGCTTTTACAAGGGTGTGTGAAGAAGTTTTGTTGAAAATTCTTTCCTCTCAGACCATTATTATGCCATTGTTAAGAGCTAAGCTAAGAATTTTGAGAAACGTCAGCAAAATAAGTTACAGAAAGACTCTTTCCTGCCGTTAAAATATATTGTAACAAGCCTTAGTATCAATGATGTACTAGCATTTTTTCAGAGTTCATTGCAGAATAAATGCATTTCATAACTTCAAAACATAAAGAACATACTAGAATATTTAATTATGTTCAAAGGTCCTAAATGAATAATTATTTCACCTCTAAAGGGGACACTTTTGTATCTGATCCAGTTCTCACAAAATCCAAAGTATAAGTAGTGTTAAAGAAGGATGAAAACTGCATATTGTTTAAGATACATAGGCTTAAGCAGGCATGTAAATGATGCATAGGTAGAAATCAGTCAAAACACTTTATAAAAGCCTTTACATGGTTTTGCCAAACTATCACATCATAGCAGTCAAGAACTATGGCTACTAATTCCTTTCTTAAAGGAATAACTGTTTCTAGCACTTAATATTAAGTTTATTTTGTCTTATCCCAGTTGTCTTTACTCCCTTTCCATCTCTATGGGAAGTGCACAGCATCTCTTGAAGGTTTTTTATTATTTGTATGATCTGAGAAGTGTTTTTACAGTGTCTCCAAATAGTTCCATCTCTAAACATTTGAGAGATTATGCTGGGGGTAAGCGTGGAGGGAGAAGGGAAGAGGCAAGCGAGAATAAGATGAGTTAGATTTTTCTTCTGAGATACTGAAAGAGCAAGGAGCATGATGTGTGACAGAAGAGAATAGGTAAGGCCTACTACATAAAATAGTACTTTTTATCTTTTTTTTTTTTTTGAAGAAAAAAGGCATAGTATAAACAGCCAAGGACAGCAGTTTTTAGTAAAAACAGAGATTTCTTCTGTCCCTCTTCTCTTACACAGTACTAATTGATCTTGTTACAATGTTAAGAGAATTTTTATTTTATGACTTTTTTTGCAGACTATGATTTTTGTACAAGCTACAAAAAAAAGATTTTCCTAAGCTAAAATTTTAATTGTACCTCTTAGACTGTAGACCTTTTCTCTCACCCTAGGAATGACGTATCTCCCCATATTTTTGAGCTGTGAATAGAAGAGACGTGAAATAAATGCCAAAGAGTTGGGGAAACTAAGAGGAGACAGGAGAAGCCTAGTAAGTTTTCCCCAGTCAGCTCCTTACAACCCATCCTACATGTGACAGAGAAGCTCACTCCTCCTTGAGCTTTATTTACCTTTTACTTTGTTGCTTAGCTGTTTGCCGTATTTTCTCTCTGTCTTTGCCTTTGTAGTACATCTCCAGTTTAATTACATCTATCAAATAAGCCTAGAACTGTTCTATGGCATTGGAGCCAACTAGAACAGCATGTTTTACATCCATATTATTAAGCTCTCTTACCCTCCAGAACACAGTGATCACTTCTAAACTGCTTATTGAAAACAATCGCTGATGATGCTGGTATTTGAATCCTAGCCAGAAGCTTTATGGGGGAATAGAAGTGAACCAGGGCTAAAGCCATTCCGCTGACCATTCTGACATTGTAACAACACAAAAGATACACTTCCAGTACTGAGTTACCTGACATCGCTCAATTTATGTAATGGACCTGTTCCAAAATCCCCTGCAGCCGGTGGAAAGATTGCCATTCACTCTGCTTTTCTTTTGCTACCCTTCTGCTTCTGTTTCCCACTTTGTATAATAGCATGAAGAGAGGGAAACAGAAACATTGTTCTATGAATTATCACACTTAACAAATTGTTTTTACTTTGCACACCCACAAGCCAAACAATCACTTAGTACCTCTTTGCATCTCATCACAATAATGATAAGGAAATCAAATGGCAGTTCGGTGTGAGCTAAGATTTTTGTACCTACATTAGTGCCAGTCCTGTAAATCTTCAGTGCGCCTTACTATCTTGTGAGTTCTGGATTTCTCTGGGAAAGTCACAGATGTGATGAACACAGGCATTGTACAACGAACACCTAGAGATGAAATGTCTGCACTCTACACTAGTAACTTCCTCATGTTCCACATTTCTTATTTTAAGGGTACAACATGTAGAAATGTTTTAAATGGAAAAGACCTAACTACAGATTTGGAGCAGTTTACTTTCCAGAAAGTGACTGCAAGAACCTGTTTTGTCAGTAGGCTTGCTACCAATTCTAAATATACTAATTGTCACAAAAGCCCACAATAAAGCTTCCAAAAAAAATTTAAGGTAATTCCACTAGAGTATACAAAAGATTAGGAGAAGAGTATTCAAAGATGAGGAAATTAGACCTCCTATATTTTGCTTTCTATTTCTTAAATTTTTTTTCCAAATGAAATGAAGTAGATATCTTTAAACAAAATGAATTGAATGTTTGTTAATATTCATCTGCTGTGCTGCTCAATAGGGTGATTAAAACATTCATTATTTTGTCTTTGCTCTGAGCATGATGTTATTTATAAACTTAATCTAAATCAAACTGTATGGAATTTTGCTACATGAGATTTAAATTTCATAGCTTGAAAATGTTGAGTTTGTATAAATGCTTAATGACAACTTAACACATCATGGTACATCCTATGGCACAGGAAATCCAAAATGACAACACTATGCTTGAAGAACAAGGTGGAAGTAAAACCATGCTGTTGCGTTTATTCCATGGATAAAAATGTACCTAACATTGCAAACTCTCAAGAATAAGATGAACTTAATTTTGAAAGAAGGGCTACTACATACACGGAAGGAATGTTTCTGCCTTCGAATCCTTGATCCCCCATTAATTTGCCTTGGAATCTGAAGATCTTGGCTGAACTTTTGTATTCCCTCTACTCACAGGCAATAATAGAATACTAAAAAATCAGAATCAAATATTCAGTAGAATTTTTCTACCCTAGGAAGGGTAACTGCAGTGAAGAACTGAACTTTGTCTCCAGAACCTTTGGCTTCAGGGGCAACAACAGCTAATTTATATGATCATAATTCCACTTAGTTTGGAGAAGGAGCAGGATAGTATTCCCTGCTTCCCACAGATTCTCTGTGTATTTTCAGTTGAGACCATAGGTTTAGAGCAAAAAAGCACAGAATCTTCTTACCTAACACAGCACTGACATCATCTCAAAGAAGTGCAGCAGTTAACAACAATGATGATATTTGGTGAACGTATGGAAAATAATTCCAGATTAACTTTCAGCTTGACCTCAGACCTGTCTCTTCATCATCATCTGGTGATGCTGCGTCATGATCTGGACCTGGTCACTGTCTCAAATCTGTTCTGCTTGCCTTGCTGTAACATGGGTTTGAGCCACAACCGACTGTGTTATTGCCCTCAGTTCCTGCCCTTTAAGGAGCTGCTGGCTCTCAGTGACAGCTTGTTTGCCAGGATCCAGAATAAGTTCAACATTTACTTTCAACCTAACAAATCAAGAGGAATATTTTTAAGTTGGATTTGTAAATTTACAGAAGAACATAAGTAAAATTAGTGGGTAACACAGTTTGTTAGGCTCATCTTGAATTAAAAAGATGTACTGGAGCTTCACTTCAGGTTTTCAATATAAGCACAAAAAACTTTGTCGAGTGAACCTAACAGAATAAAATTGGTTGTGGTGTGTGCTCATGTAGTGCTATCATCTTGATGATTTCTTATTCCCTATGTACAATGCTCATTATAAACTACACCTAAGCATACAAAAACCTGTTATTCTTTAGTTCAAATGTTGCATATCCTTGCATTTCATGGGTACATTCCTTTTGTGCTTTTCAAATTTTATTTTAACACTTGGCTATAAATCTGCATGAACATTTGAGGAGAGAAAAGAATAACATTTATGACTTGCAGATAAATTCTCTAACATCTTGACCTCTCTCAAAGAGCAAGATCACCTTAAACTCTCTAGAAAGCTTCCAGTGACAAAGAAAAATAATTAAGTTCTCTTCCTACAAACACAGGATGTAAATAGTGTGGAAGCATCTGAAGATACTTTCCATCTGCTGTGATGAAATATAAGTATTTCACAACCTTGGAAGAAGTTCTTGTTATCTATATATCAGTGTTATTACAGTTGATTAATCTTGTCCTTGATATTTAACCAAACTCTAGAGTGATTCTTTCCTCCCACTTCCAGGCAATACTGGTCTGCAGTATGGAATACACATGAACACAAACAGCCTACAAATTACTTTTTGGTGTATATTTAGTATATAGGTCATTATTACTGTACCAAACAACTTTGTAAGTAAATGCGCAGGTATTAGTTGCACACTGTAATGTTCCTATCAAAAGCTGTGCCTAGAGTCTCCTTTATTCTTTTATTTCCTTATTATTAGAATATAAACACAATTGGACAAAGCCAGAGTTATGGGAAATGATTATGGAGGGAAAATTTATTGGCCAAATCTTATGCTTTACTAAGAGCCAGACAAGGAAATTAGAACATACTTGACTCAGCCAAGCTCTTCATTCAATGGAATCCCATGACTTCCTCCAGGAAGTGTTTCCTCCACTGTCAGAAACACTGCAATGGCTAAGCCAGCTGAGGCTACTGTTACCTCCAGTGTCACCCAACAAGTGCATACAATGATGCTACATTACACTGGAATTTACAATAATAATATGTCTTTGTTTCCTGAACTTTTTAAATAGAACTCTTTGAACTGTAGCATGGAATATAGATTGCTTATAAGTTTATTTTCATGGAAGACTTAAGAAGACAGAGAAAGGAGGTGTAAATTATAAAGGAAAAACTGATAACCATCAGTGTGTTTGATTAGCATAGTTCACTTATCAGTTATGATCTGGATAAATTCTCTTCTTTGCTAAAATTCTTTTCTGTTTCTCAGACTATTGCCTTCAGACTAAATTCTAATCAAGGAAGTCTTCACAGAAGAAAATGAGCAGTACTGGGCCATGTTTTTGGTGTATGCAGCTGTTGAATAACAGTTTCCCAAGAGAAGTCTTTTAACTTGAAGAAGTTTAACTTGAATTATTACAAAACTTTGGTTTAATGAACACAGATTAAATTAATAGTCTTTCTGAAATTATATTTCTTAGTTTTGGAGAATAAAAATAATACTACTGAGACACAATACACAAGACTTTCTCAAAATTCCTTAACACAGTCTTCCTCTCTTCTTTCCCTGAAATGATCTTTGGCAACTGTTAATTGCCTACCAATCACATATATGTCACAAAGTATTTGTAATGAGCAAACTGAATTAAAATACAGTACATGCCTAATACATGCCTATAATATGCCTAACAAGTACATGTTAGGTAACCTCTGTTTTAAGGGTTGACTCTATTTTGACTTTCCACAAATTTCACACAATTTCATCTTCTCTGAAAAATAACTGTAAGGACAATATCTGATTTTTCTACAGAAAAGGTATGAGAATTAGTATAACCAGCAGTTGATGCTGTTGTTGCAAATTTAAACACAAAGATGACAACAGAACATACAAGTAGAACCCTTTGAAAAGAGTTTCTGGCCTGTACTAGGCTGCCTTTTAGCATCAATTAAAAATAATTCAGATTTTCCTTTCTCAGTGTTTCCTAGTCCATTTAGAAAAAAAACAAAACCACCCCTTTACAGCAAAGAAGAGAGGGTAGTATCCTTGAAGGAAGGGTTATAGTTACAATCAATGATCAGCAAATGGGCCATGTTAAAAGGCAACAAGGCTATGATTGCACAGAATAACAAAAGACTGCAAAAAGAATGTAGAAATAAACACGACAGTTCTCTCAAAACTTCAGTTGTTCTTAAAATGTTGTCTACAGTCTTTGGTTTCTGCTGTTGCAAATAAAACAGGCAATTTATGATTTTTACTACGCTGTAAACGTATCATATATTTAAGGAACTAACTTACTGAGCACTTCCTTTAGAGTTCCTCCAGAAAGTAAAAAAAAACAAATAAACCAACACTTCCCCCCAAAAAAAACATAACCCATCCTGTTCTTTGTAAGAATGGGGGTTCTTACAAAGTGAATGAGGTAAACAGACTTACCAAGGGCAATGGAAAAGTCTTATTTCTTTGCATCTGTATTTCCTCTAGGTATTTCAGAATGATAATCCAACATAAATTTTCTCAGAACTAACTCATCCACCTCTTCTACCTCTTTGAGACCTCCCATTATATAAAGCAATCCTTTCAGATAGCATAGCCTCTTATTAATGTCTTATATTAAAATTCCTCCTCCAGCAGGTTTGCTATTCCAATAAACACACTGCTTCTTAAGACCTAAACCCATCAGCCTGATACAAGTGTAGAGCACAGCATCCTGACAGACCAGAGCATGACTATTTGCTTCACTCCCACAACAGTACCAATAATTAAATGTGCTTTAAATTGTTCTCTAGCTCTGAGGCCCAGCAGCATGGAACTGCCCAGGTCTGTTAAGTTCTCCCACTGTCTGAAACACCATGGCCACAATGAGGCTGCCAATTGGGAATGGTCCCCAATCTGTGTAAATACCTAGCCCTAAGCCTGGGAAATGACTGGCAAATTGAGAGATGCCCTGGCCAAAACTGTGAGAGGGAGTGTTATGACAATGTAAAAGAATAAACAGAGAAATTCCAGTGCATAGGAAAATTCCCTGTTACTGCTTGATTTACTAGTACCCTGTAACTGTAACATTCAATGACCCGTAAGTCCTTGAGAAATACTTAGAGACAGGCAAATGAGAGGTAACATTTAAGCTCATTCCCATAAAAATTGATGAGGAACATCCATGTCAAGAATAAAAAGTTTCCCATAAAGGATCAAAAGCAACTGTCTCCAGGCAGTCATAACACCATGTATTACGAACACAGCTTGTGTTAAATGTCCTTGACTTGGCCCTTTCCTCCTCTGTAAATGAAGTTGTAAAAATATGGGAGTAATAATAAAAAGGTACACTCGTTTTTGCTTAACATCAGTAAACCAAGACAGATATTACATTTGTACTTAAAACTTGTAATTAAAAATTAGAACTACTTTCACCAATGTCAGTGACATTTCATCAGGACTAATACTCATATTCAAGGACACATCTGAAAGCATACTGTTGCACGAGCTACTTAAGCCCATCTTAGATTATGATGCCTCTACAAAGGGGGAGATGTTCAGGCACTTCATTTGCATCAGCACTAACCTCTGCTTGGTGGAACAGCAGCAGTATGACTTGATATGGCTGAAAATAATATTAACATAAAAATGATGTTAACTAATAGTAGATAATTAATCTAATGTGGTTGACTGCACACTGAGGAGCAATGTAGTTGTAGCATATGAAGGATGTCAAGGTCACCCCTTTTATGTCCTAAAGACCTCTGATCTTCTCTCACTTTGATCTTCTTTAAATGTCATATTTGTAAATTCAGCTCTTTCTACCTGGACTGCCTGGAGCAAAACTCTATTTTAGCAAATTATCATAAGAGAATACTAGAAAAAAAGGATAGGATTTTATTGAAATTTGACCATTTAAAATACATTTGGATTCAATGTTGATTTTATTGATGTTTAACAATTAAAACACATTTGCAATCAATGTTGCAAACAAAGCTTTAAATATGACATATCTCTGACTAATACCTTTTTAAACCTCAATCTTAAAATATTTGTTACACAAATGACAGGCAAGGTCAAGAGTAAATAGCACTTTATAAACTCAGGTTGAGACATAAAACAAGAATTCGTAAACCCAGTATAAATGAAAATGTTCAACAAGTTTTCTGCATCTCTGCTGTACTCTATGGAGATAACAAGAGAAGACTGTGATTTTAACTGGTCCAATAAATCAAATTGTATTATGGTAAAGGAACATAAAAGCTAGATCAAAAACACTCTGCTTAATGGGTCTGTCAGTATCAACACTGAGACAGCAGTAGCAGTCCCTGCAGCAGAGCAGTCAACACCAGGAACAGAGGTTGCCATATGCAAGGCAATCCTTTTAGCACTTCTGTTTATTGGTTTCCAAAGACCTTCATCAATTAAAGCTTCATCAATGTCAAGAACTCTTTAGAAACGTAGGTAAAACCATAATGCCTTTGAAAAATAGAGGAAAAAAACCCCACATCATTCCTTCCCCTGTGTGTAAATGTTGAAATGGAGTTTCCAGCATCCTTTCTCGTAAATTCTTCTCTTCATTTTGTAATCAAGCTCTGAATGACTTTATTACTTTGTGCTATCTACTGGTTCTGTCTTGTTTTACAATGATTTATAGGTGCAAGTAAAAAAACAAAGTAATATGGTGATATATCCCTGGCAAGCAGGTAGGAAAATGAGTGTATTTGAACATCACAAAAGTTTGCTTCATTCTCAAACTAAGAGAAAGAATTTTTGTACATGAAGTACCTCTTCTTTTATTTCTTTCAGTGGCATCATCGCCTTATTGCCTAAAACTTGCTTTTAAGAATCACCTTGACTCTGAACTCTGAAGCAGCCTTGTCTTCTTGACTGCAGAGATGCTCTGAACCGGTCTTGGAAATATCCCTGCTGCAGCAATCTCTAACACTGGTATGTCCACCTACCTAAGGAATTTGCAGGACCCCTGTTCCAAAAGCATGGTAGTACCCCAGGCCACCGTCTGAAACAGGAGTACTGCAGTAGTCATTTTACTGATGGGCAAAAGCTTTACACAGAAGCTGCTTTCCCCTAAATCAGGCAGGAAGTTTGCAATAGGGCAGTGAAGCAAAGCTAACCCTGGCACATCTCAGGTTAACACTGCAGCACTCAGCTCCCAAGACTTTGCTAATGCATTTGTAAAAACCTCTGAACCCTCTACCTCCCAAGCACTCTACAAGATCAGCTTGCCTGGAATCTGTCCTCCACACAGCAGAACCAAGTCCATCTTGAAATGTGAGGGATGCAGTCAGATTTCTAAGGCTATGTCTATATTGCTGAATAAAATCAGGTCAGAGAGCAACCTCAAACACTGGAGCCCTGGTTGTCCAAAGTAGATCCCTAGTCCTGAGCCATCCATACTGCCTCATGATCAATCCACAGCTCTCTTTGACTTCATGTTTAGGCAGCTCCCCAGTGACCAGTTACGTTATGGTAAACAGCTTTTCCTTAACCACCAGGAAAGCATATTAGAGCCCATGCTCCACTCAGTAAGATAAGGACAAAATCCAGGCATTCTCTCCTCCTTGCCCTAAGGTCCCCAAATACAACAAAATGCTTGATAGTGTCATATGCCCCTACAGTGTTAATACAACATCATAGAGTATGCTCACCTCCTAAGAAGTATTTATACATTTCTGTGCTGCAAAATATATTCTATTATTTCTCCATAAAGGCATCTAACCTTCCAAAGCTCGTTCTGCACTGTTTCAGCAGCCAAGCCTCAGGCTTCATCACTGTAAAAGTAAGTGTCTGTTCTAAGCAGCTGTATCATCATAAGTGAGGAGCACGTTCCATTTCCCAAGTCACATGACATGCTGCAGCTGCAGTATGATTGCAGACTGGTATGTACAATCCCCACATCCCAGTTTCCCTGAAAATCAAAGTTGTTCTCACAGCCTAGGTAGGAGCAAGTGCAAATTCTAATCAAAGGACAATTTGGATAATTGGTAGGACTTCAGTATACATCACAGCATGCAACAGGAAAGAAGTGTGAATATAGCCTTAGAATCTACAAAATATTGAGAAGTTTGTTAAAGCAACAACAAACAGAAATGATAAGTTCCTACCATGTAAGAGAAACTAGGTCTTATTGTGGAACACATATTTATGCCTATTTCACAGGCAGTTTATGCAGTGTTCTCAGAGCTCCAGATTAAAATCTTCCTAGAAACACAGACTCTGCTTGTTATCTCTCTCTTCTAGGGTCTGGTATTGCTGTTAAATTTAAAAAAAAAAAAAATTGGTGTAGTGCTTATAGTTGCAGCCAAGCCTCCATTATAAAATAACAATGACATCAAATGAGAACACTAACAAAAATCCAGAAGAATAAGTGAAGCATACAAACATCTTCCTGCTTTGTTTTGAAGAGAAACCATAATTTAATGACTGAGAATCTATAAAGGGACGGCTACCAAATGGAAAAAAAAAACAGAACATGGGCAGTGTTTGGAATTACCAAATGCAGGACAAAAATGTAGAGCAAAGGGAGCTGAAATTGCAAATGGATGTAAAGCAAAATCAGACTTTATGAATAAGTTGTTCCAGTGTACAGTCGTAAGTGCTAGACACAGCCTTGGCTAAAATACACAAACAGAGCTGTCATTGGAGTTCTTCATCAATCAGGTCACTTGGAAAAGCACAAGCAGTTATAAATCAAACAAGTCACGTGTTTGTGGGCATATTCCACACAGAGGGTGCATTAAAATAGGCCTGCAAGGACATGATTACAATAGCCAAGAAACTGAGCTTTTTGTTTTTTTTTATTTTCTAAGGTTTGGAAAGCACCTAGAACTTTATGGTTGCTACCCAAAAGCACATAGTTACCATAACAACAGCAAATGCGTAAGGGCTAAAAAGGACAGCCAAGACAAAGAAAAAAAAAAAAAAGGTGGGGTCAGATTTGAGACACTGTTATGGAACATAAGAATGCAATTTTATCAAGGTAAGGGTTCTAAATTAGATTTACTCTATAAAAAGTTAAATGGTGATGGAACTCACTCAAATTTAAATCAGTTTTGGATTTCTACCAGCATCTTAACATTGGTACACAGATACAGAACGAACAGTGACAGGCTCATTTCCACTTCTAGGTTTTGAGTGTTGGTAGCTCTATGGCTCTGATGGATAACTGCACGTATAAGATAAGAAAGTAGGAAAAAATAATTATTATAAAAAATCACATGGTAGTCTCCAGAATAGTAGAGTAACCTGGAAAGAAAACTTGGCAGGACATGTTCCTGTAACTATGAAAACAGGACAGATATCAACAGATTCTCTTTTGTAGTACTGTCACTGTTTTGATAAAAAGGCTGCATTTCAATGCTAACATTTAAAACTGGAGGCACAAAGATGATTGTCAGTGAAAGCATGTGCAAAAAAATAATTAAAATCAAATAGCCATAGAAAAATTAGACTTTACTGAATTCTTCAGCAGGCAGAACTGCTGTGTGCATTGACATATGTCATTTTATTTAGTATAGGTAAAATGAAAGATCTACAGGCATTAAAAATATTATATAATGCTGCATATTGTATTAAACTACTTTCTTCAGTGTCCATAACGTGATGAAAGCTCCTTAGGCACAGCAGCATGTAACGAAAACCCTCCAGAACCCTAAAGCTAGAAAGATGCTCTTCTGGTTTACAGTGCTCCTTCCTATCATCTGAGCTCTGCTGCTGAACATAGCCTAAACAGAGATATGACCAAATTAAAGTGCTGCAAGAACTTGTGTACGGGCACCTTTGAGTCTAGCATGAAAGCAAATAGACTCAGTTACTTCATTACAAAACATTGTAATCCTATCAATCATCTACATTTTTGCACAACAGTATAGCATTTACAGCATTCACACCACAGATGGGGAATCTGGGTTCAGCTCCTTGTTCAGCCTAAGAGGATTGAAACCTACATCTTTTACCTCCAAGGCAACTGCACCAGTTTTTAGACTAGGCATGTTCTATCTAGTCCTTAGTCATTCACCAGAATCAAGAATTGAAATCCTGTCATACTTAATTTAGTAGAAGTATTGCAACTGAATTCTAGTAGCCAGGGTATCATCCAAGTGGTCTGCTCATTAGGAGTCAGAAAGAAATTATGGAAGCTTCAGCCAAAATAACTAAACAAAGTTAGTGTCATTTTTCAATTAAAACCAAAAGTTCTGTTCTGTATTGTATCATGCAGGGAGATGCCACCAAAGTGGAGCACAGAACCTCTACTTCGTTCAGACCGTTTTCTTTATAGAGCTGAACTGTGGAGGTTACTCATCAGGATTTTAGAAGAACATCATCAAAATTCAGTACCTACTAACTATTTTGTGCCAATTCCTCCAGACCATAATGTTCTATCAAATCGCCAGCTTTGGTTGCTGAACTTCATTGTTTAGTTCTATTACAACTAGCTTTAGAAATCTAAACAAGGAGTACTTGGTAAATGCTTGGAGAGCAAAGAGGAAAACTGGTATGTTCTAGAAAGCGTCGTTTGTAATTCAAAGAGAGAAGTTTAGATATTTGTGTTTGAAAAAAAGTGGGCATTCTTTGTAATGTAATGTTTCCACAAAAAAGGGTTCAGTGTTTAATATACATCCAGAACTTATTTTTTTCTCTTCCTGGAGAGTTCCAAGAAAATTAAAGATTTCAATCTAACTCCACAAGAAAACGTTATTTTCTGAATGGCAGCCAGAATGTTCACATTGGTTTGCCAAAAAATAGAAAATTATCTTTATAGTCCAAATATAACAGAAACTATGAAGTAAGTTCTGATAAATCATATTAGACGATATCAGCCGATCTCTGGGTAATATTTAGAGGTAGTGCTCCTGTTTGTTATTTTTTAACAAAAATATATTTAATTAAATATTGTTTCAGTGTACCAAAGAGTTTCTTTGCTACAATAGCACACAATAGCAGGGGTGTTACTTCATCATTCCTTTTATTCTTACCCTTCCATGTCTTTCCTTTATCCATGAAAACAACATACTCTACAACTCTGTTTTCCTTTAACAAAACCCAGGCTTAACCCCAATTGTTGTCATGTGCCTTCATTTCAGTTGGTACTGGTTTTGTTTTTCTTGGACCCAGCAAAAGCTAAGCATATTGAAACATAGCTTATTTCATGTCCAAATATATTGTGCTACACATACTAGCTGATTGGGTGTTGTTTTCTCTAAACACTGAAAAGATTTCCTCTTGTTGTTTCAGGATATTTCTAAAACGTGTCTCTAAGCTTAGGGCTAGGGTTTGATTAATGCATGATTTCCTCTTTAAAATTAGAAACAGGAATCATGAGTGATGGTTAATAATTTTCATTTGCTCTTCTGCTCTGTTTTCCAAGCAGTCTAATTAAGGCCTGGTTCCCAAGCTTGATTAGGCTTCTTTTACATCTGACTGCAGTTTGCAGATAGTGCTTCCAGGCAGGAACTCATGCTTATTTGCAGTAAATGGGAACAATCTGGGAAGGAACAAGAAGATTGAGTTGTTGAGGTTTTTTCCCCCTTCTTTAATTAGAGAAATTGTAGTGTCTTTTGCAGGAATCAACAACATCATTTAACTATAAATGTCAGAAGGGGAGACACAGTAATGAGACCCCAAATCACGTTTGCTGAACTGCCTGTTGTAGTCATGTCACTAGAGACAGATGTTTTACACTTTTACTAAGTCTGTTGGATTGCAGGGCAGTCAGTACATGCTGTCTCAATTTCACATGTACCATGAGAGTTGTAAAAGGTCTGTACAAACATCCTAGTTAGTCACTAGGTCTCGACCTGGTTCCTCCTCAGGATGTTGTGCAGTGCTGCCTACACATCCTAGCAGTGGGGAAGATGCCTCTCCTACTGCCTAACAACTACCCCAACTTGTTCCTAAAACAAGTTCCCATCCTACTACCATATGATACTACACATGTGGCTAGATGTGATGCACAGTGACCGACTTCAGAGACTTGCTCAGTCCTTAGAAAAGAGGAGAGTTACTCCTCCTCGCTCTAGTCATACAGTGTCAAGACACATCAATTTACTACTTCCAACTACTTTTCCTTCTCTGCAGTGGCACAACTCTCATCTGTGTGCTCCCTCCGTCAGACAGTGCTCTCAGAAAGTGAAACCTCTGCTTACCACACAACTCTGACTCCGTCTTGATTACTGAGCAATGATTCTTGTACTTTTTAAAAGATGTTTGCCAGTAACAATGTATCAAAAAGATCAGCAGCACCAAAGTGCTTTTAATTACACATTCCTTTCTTCAATAAATTCCTTGTTCTGACACAGACACACTTTCTACATTATTGTTAATCCTGTATGCTTTGGGATTTTTATGTAGTATCTTAATGTAGTTGCTGAATGTTGACAGGAGAAGGAGAACAGTTAATGTAAGTACTTTTTTCTTTCCTACAAGGAATCTGTTTAAAGGATAAATGCACTTAAGCCTTTTGCATAAATAAAAATAAACATTATCACTATTAACTAGATCTAGATGATACAAATGGTGTCCATATACTTTACCTAAAGGGGTTGTTCCTAGAGTAAGATCTAGATAACATTCTTCCTAATGACAGAAACAGACTGGGACAGATTTAGAGGTATTGCATTCCAGAGGAAAATGATTTAATGGCAATTGCTGCAGCCTACTATGAGATGAAGTGGGCATCGAGATAAAATATGGTCTTGGGACCTTCATTTTAGGAACAGAGCTTTGGCCTCAAGATAATTTCAATCACTACTTTTCTTTCCAGTACCAAGTTACATTAATATAATGGGAGGTTTTGATGAAAGGTAGAGGCAGGCTCAGTTTTCTCCTTTTCTCCCTAAGGCTAGTGGTAACAGTAGTCCCAGAGAAAGAGGGAGATCAAGACCCTGTTTTCTATGCAGTTTGTTCATTTGATCCAATAAACTAAACTGTAATCCAGGGCTCAGGGAAATACCAATCCAAGGACCAAATTCTCCTTTCTTCTTTACAGGATACAAATGAAGCTATTTCTTGTTTCTTGTCTCTCTCAACATCATCACCTGTTCCCTGAAATTAACTCAGGGCTGTCTGAATGAGAGTGTACCTAACAGATTAAGCCTTTTTTGTGACTTAGGCGAAGCATAGAAGAAGTATAAATTAATCACTTGTGCACCCAACTTTCTTTCCCAGGTGAAGGCCATATTCAGGGGCACATTCAAGCGCTATTGCAGTATTAAGGGTCTCTAATGTTTACATACTGCTTGTAAGGAGGCAATGGAAGTTATTCTGTGGTGGTTTTGTGTCTGACACCCACCAAAGTTAGATATTAGACAGAATTTAGACATTAAACAGATGCCAAAAAATCTCAGAATTCAACATCACTATTACTTTAACCTCTCTTTCCTTTTTTTTTTTGATTCATTGCTTCTCTTTTCTTTCTCCAGATAAACATATATTATTTAAATCTAATTTTATGAAAAAGCCCACAATTAAAATGTGTTTTTAGATATACCAAGAGAAAGCTACAGAGCCGTTCCACAGTATTTGTGCACAGAAGAATGAGAACAAATTTTATTACACATATCTTCATGTTTATTGGTTTATTTTGGTAAAAGAACAATATGATTACCATGACAGGGCTATATTTTAGACAGAAGAGAACAAATAGAATAGGAAATTAAGTTCTTCTTGTGCTGGAAGGGGAAATTGAATGAAAAAGCAGTTGTTAAACATTTTGGGTGACTTGTCGAAAGATTAATAAATTGTGTTATTGTGTTCAGAACTTACATTTACCATCTAAATGTCTAAGTGGTTTTCCGGCTAACAGTTTGGGGTGTGCTTGGAGAAAATAAACCATCTTACTCTTGGACAACTCAAACACATAAGTTCTAGGCAACAAAGGTATTATATACTTTGCCAATACATTTCACACACTGCACTCTTCTTCTCTTTAACAGGTACAAACCGAAGACTATATTTTATGCTTTGTTATTTATCTACTTGGTCTTCTTTACATCACTAAGTCGTAAGTCAAAATTACTTATATCTGGAAGAAGACTATGTCCCAAGTTATGTTTGGTCTTTTGGTATGTAAGGACATAATTCATTTAAATTAAATATTTTATCCTAGAGCTTGGCACGTGAATTAGGATTGGTCCTGGGGTGAGGCTGGTAATTTTGCTTGTTATTAAAGTTGCCCAACACTTCCCATTATAAAGCCTGTTTTCAGCTGCATACTACTTTGCCAAACCTTGAATGTTTGGACTGAAATTTTTCAGGCCAGGTGTCTGCCTCAGGTGGAAATATTTCAGAAAATTTCATGCAAAATGTAACAACTGTTGCTGAGAATGAGTTTAAAGAAAATCTGTTGTTTAGCAATGTTGAAAAAAAATACTGGAGACCTTTTCCTGAAGAAGTTCAAGGTATTTTAAACATAAAGCAGAAGCTTGAAGTTTGGAATGACCAGAAAGTGGAGGGGGGAAGCTACCTTTCTGTCAGTGATGTATGTCTGCACAGAAATGTCCAAACTTCAAAACTTTCAAGTCTCCCTTTTTGACATGTTCAACAGGGGCTCGTATGTTCTAATCTCTGCTGAAGTTCATTTGCTTGGTTTTTTTTCTGCTCTTCAGGTTATTACCTGGAGCTAAAAGCAGCCAATGGAAATATTAGGGAAAGAGACATGTTACATCAAACAGAGCCTAAATTCAGCCATTACAATACTTTGAATGTTGAGTCCTCACTGGATATGACCTAGTTCCTCATTAAACTTCCTGCTGGCGCAAATGAGCATGTGCTTTCCTGAGGGAGCAATGAAGCTAATTAGAACCACAGTGGAAGCATCCAGCCTCTGCAGTGACTGTTTCTTCAGTCCATCCTAGGTGTGTACAAGGGCAGTGACACTGGAAAAACTCAGGCACTGGTAACTTGGACATGTGGAGCAGAGGCAGTCTGGAGCTAAGAAGACTGGGAGGGTATATGGAGGTGTAGAAAAAATGGAGATATGAGGAGTGGAAGCAGGGCAGAAGGAGTAAGCAAGGTAAGCAAAAATAATGGATATGGAAACCAGGCAAATCTGGAGAAAAAAAGGTGAGAAAAAAAGGTAAGAAAAAAACAAAAAACTAGTAAAAAGGAAGCAGAGTGGGATAGAGGTAGAAAAACAAGCTTGCTGGAGTGAAGGAGATAAAGAAAGAGCTGGAAAACTCATCCTGAACATGGAGAACAGTAAGACAGATGAATGATAGAGATTAACTATAAACATAGGCCTGGAGAAGAAGGGATCTTGGACCAAGTTCCAAAAACTAGGAAAGATCGTGGCACGCAGACATAGCAAAGGGGACTAAACTTAGGAGGATGGGATAGAAAGGACTGTAGGTGCTTAGTAGCATTTTCTCCAGGGCCTGCAGCTCATCTGGTGGCTACTGAGTGTGCCAGTAAAATTCAAGATGTCACGACATGGATTCAAGCACCATCTCACAACCAAGCTACCTAATCATTATTAATTACCTTCCCTGACACAATTTTGGTCTAAGTACTAGCCTCCCAGACCATTCCCAGGCATAGGTCAGGGATAGCACAAGCTACAGATTGCTCACAGTTGTTAATACAGATGAAGGCAACCTTCACAGAGGCAAAAGACTGTTTAGCTACATATGTGCAAAATGTGCCATGCCACACACCCAGGTCCAGAGAATGGGCTTTGGTTCACATTATTTACTAGTATAGACATTGCCTAAGGCTATAACTGTACTGTTAAATGAAAAAGGGCCAAGGAATGACTCAAGTACTGAACTGCTGATTGTTCATACAGATTAAGAGTTACTTCACTCACAAGCCTCAGTTTTGGACCACTAAGCATATGAAAAATCTATTTCAGAGGGACTTTTGGTAGTGTGAATGTGAGCTGTTTGTTGTCACTTGGCCTAAGGGACAAGTCAGCAGGCTCTTTTACTTAGTGGTATTAAGATAGTGTGGTATAGAGATAGACATAAATCAAAGGCTTCTGGAAATGAATCCACTGTAGAGAAAAAGAAAGATAGGTAAAACTGAAATTATCAAGACTGACAAAATGTACTAAAAAAATATTTATAATTTTACAGAGTTAACTTCATGCTTCTGTTTTGGTAACAAGTTGGAATAAAAAGGAAAAGGCTTATAAATTAAAAACATAGAAACAAAGGCAATGTTACGTGTACACTTTACCTGACAAAAGCCAGGCAGGTCATTTTTGGTAAAAATAGACTGAATCAAGGCGTGTATCAACAGGTATTTTGCAGTGGCAAAATATCCCTTCAGCTGCCCTTGACACTAAACTGAAAGTGACATATTGCTGTCTAGGATTTTATAAATTGCAACCTTAAAATACTGTTTAGTATATCAACACCTGCTTAGTTGATCTTGTATTAAATCCAGGTAGAAGCTGTTAGAACTTTATTTCAGTGTAGGCAGGCCTGTGCAGGACCTGAGGATTGGCCTGTGCAAGCCAACTAAATCAGTGTGGAAAACTTTCAGCCCACAGCTCTCTTTTTGCCCACTGATATCAAGTATGTTTGGCAGTTCAAAGTGAATATTGGAGGATGAATACTGATGGGTTTTTTTAGAAGATCAGATCTCACAGCCCTGGCTAAAAAAATATATAGTGTGTTTCTGAAAGCATAGGAACCAAAAAAAATGCCAAGGGGCACAGAGGAAATGATACATATCAATACAAATAACTATCACTCTGGGTAAAATTCCAGCCTATGAACTTAATTAATTTGGTGGTAGCTTGCCAGATTGCAAATTCTACCAACAGAAAACATAAAAAACAGTAAACCAAGTGATTCAGTTACTCTCCACTGAGCTTCTACTCTTTTCAGTTTCTATTATTTCTTTAAATCATATTTCTTTAAACCACAGTTAACCTACATAACTTCATCCTTATCCTGAGCAGTTACCATGAGGTCTCAGCTTATACTATAAGGATAATTGACCAAATGCACACTATTCTGTAGATTTCAACAATTTTCCATAAAATCTAATGCTAAATTTAAGACAGCTACTAGCCAAGATCACTCAATCTTAATCAAACACTACAGAAAAACACCTTTCAGACACCATTTACAAGCCAAAACTAGACTTCATTCATATACTCAACTACTGAGCTATATACACTGTGTTTCATGAAGGCCACACCAAGCCTAGAATAGTAACCAAAATACACGTGCACCAATATGAAACTTGGTGGGAGTTAAGGCTGACCACTGACAACTTAAGCTCTAGAAAAGAGGAAGGGTGAAAGCAAAGTCACAGAGGCTGAGAAGAAGACACAAGTATTGTTTAGTTGATGAACAAACAAATCAAATGATTGCTCCCTTGCTTTCCACGGCTTACACTGGCAAGATAAGCAAGTTAGCAATCCGGACACTAAACTGACCATATGATAAAATAACTATTTTGAAGTTCGCTTTTCCATAGACCTAACATAGACTTTTCATAACAAACATAAAATAAATATGGAACTAACTTAATAAATACCTCCTGCCACCAGGATTTTGGCTTCTGAGAGTATCACAAGGACATCAAGAGTGACAACACAATGAAAGCTACAAGAATTTATAAATTTTGAAAATCAGGCCATTTACTGAAGACAAAAAGAACTTCGTGGTTCATCAGGTTTGTTTTCCTACTCTTGCAGACAGCTGTATCATAGGAACTCCCTCATAAACTTATGAAGCTGAATTTAAAGAAATGTTGGATTTTTTTTTTTCTAATTGCTCTCATCTGTATTGTAGCCTCAGTATTACAGCAGTTAAAATCTTTCTTCTCGTTTGCACATATTCCTGGTTATTTTACATGCATCTAGTTTTTATGCCAACATTGTCCCTTATCATAGCTTTTTGCCTTTTTGGCACTAAGTCCTTGTTTAGAGACAGCAATCAAATCCTTATCTCAGTCTTAATTTCAGTAAATTAAATATCATGCCCACTCAGTGTCTTCTCAGAAGACAGATTCTGTATTACCCTAGCTGTTTCGTCTTTCCCGCTTTGTTCTTGTTTCAGCTTAACACATTTTTAAACATACGGATGGTCAAAACTATAAATAATGTGAAAGAGGCCTCATCAAAGCCTCATGTGAGTCTCTGTACCTCTGATATACTCTAGGTATCACATGCCTTTTTCAGCACTAGATCATATTGCTGTGGATAATTAGCAAATCCTGTCTTCCCTCTCGGGAGAACATCCTGCAGATGATAACAGGAATTCTTAGAATCCTCTCCCTGCAAATCTGTTGGTCTGTCAGCTCTGCCTGCATCATTCAACTGTGTAGCCAGTGCCTTCTCATTTTGTATCACACACATTTTATCAACAGAGAGTACCAATTAAAATATTAAGACCAATCTCAAGCGTGACCTCTGAGGAAACTGTCTGAATTTTTTTCCTTTTTCAACACTGCACATTTAATTTCTTTCTTACCTGGTTCCTTCCTAAACTCTTAATCTTAACACTTATTGCCTAGATAGTTTAACCATATTATCACTAACTCTATTCACTTATTGACTAACATTCTCATTTTATAATTGCTTCCCCGTTTCCAGCTGTGCATATTTCTGTCCTCTTGTATTCTTTTGTCCATAGGCATGTACCAAAATTAGCCATTGATCTTCTGCAATCCTATCTCAGCATTTTCTCATCATTTCTCAATATGTAATTACAGATCAAGAAATTTGAGTCCAAACTATTAATAGTGAACTTAACATTATCAAATAAAATATTTAATATACTTGTTACCGAAGAGTACAAGACATCATTGAGTAGCTTGTACACAGCTTGCTGATGTCAATGGAAAGATTCCTTCCTGACTTCCATGGTCATTGGGGTCAGCTACACAAGATGAAAAGCAAATTGTTTCAGAAACTGTACATCGTAGTTCTAAGTAGTTCAGCCAAACTGTGTAATAACCTATGACCCTCTGCTGTTTGGTGGGGGTGGAAATGCAACGTGTAGTTGTACAGACTGTGTTGACATAAGCAATGTGAAAAAACAATATTAAAACCACTCCATTACATCTGATGTATAAATATCACATTCAGGCACTGCAGAACAAGATCAAATGGTATACACCAGTCTGACACTGAATCACAGAATCACAAAATCACAAAATAGTTGTGGTTGGAAGGGACCTCTGAAGGTCATCTGGTCCTACTCCCCTGCTTAAGCAGGGCCGCCTACAGCCAGTCACCCAGAATCATGTCCAGATGTTTTTTTAATATCTCCAAGGATGGAGAATCAACAACCTCTCTTGCAATCTGTGCCAGTGCTTGATCACCCTCACAGTAAACTGTCCTGTAGCATTCTCTAAGATTTCAGTATACTGTTATAAAATCACTTCAGGAATCCTCCTCTTCTTTTCTCCTCTCAGGTTCTTTCAAAAAATGGGAAGCCTGTATTTCCAGATGTTCTGCATTTACATAACGACTCGGCTGGTGGACGAGAGGAAGCCTGTGGATGTGGTGTACCTGGACTTCAGCAAGGCCTTTGATCCGTTCCTCATAGTAGACTCCTGGAGAAGCTGACAGCCTGTGTCTTGGACAGGAGTGCTGTGTGCTGGGTTAGGAATTGGCTGGATGGCTGAGCCCAGAAAGTGATGGCGAGCGGTGTCTCATCCAGTTGGCAGCCACTCACTAATGGTGTCCCCCAGCGGTCGGTGTTGGGCCCGGTCCTGTTTAACATCTTTGTTGATGATCTGGATGAGGGGATTGAGTCCATCATCAGCAAGTTCACAGACTATACCAAGCTGGGAGAAGTATCTGCTGGAGGGTAGGAAGGCCCTACAGAGGGACCTTGACAGACTGGAGAGATGGACTGATTCCAATGGGATGAAGTTTAACAAGTCCAAGTGCCGGGTTCTACACTTTGGACACAACAACCCGATGCAGAGCTATAGGCTGGGGACAGAATGGCTGGAGAGTAGTCAAGTGGAAAGAGACTTGAGAGTGATGGTGGACAGGAAACTCAGCATGAGTCAGCAGTGTGCCCAAGTGGCCAAGAGGGCCAATGGTATCCTGGTCTGCATCAGGAATGGTGTGGCCAGCAGGACTAGAGAAGTTATCATCCCCTTATACTTGGCACTGGTCAGGCTGCACCTTGAGTACTTTGTCCAGTTCTGGGCCCCTCAGTTTAAGAAAGATGTTGAGATGCTGTAGTGTGTCCAGAGGAGAGCCATGAAGATGATGAAGGGGCTGAAGCACAAGCCCTATGAAGAGCGACTGAGGGAGCTGGGGTTGTTTAGCCTGGAGAAGAGGAAGCTCAGAGGAGACCTTACTGCTCTCTGTAACTACCTAAAAGGAGGTTGTAGACAGGCAGGTGTTGGTCTCTTCTCTCAGGCGATCAGTGACAGAACAAGAGGACATGGACTCAAGCTTCGTCGGGGGAGGTTTAGGCTTGATCTTAGGAAAAAATTCTTCACTGAAAGGGTGAATTGCCAATGGAATGCACTACCCAGGGAGGTGGTGAAGTCATCGTCCCTGAAGCTGTTTAAAAACAGATTGGATGAGGCGCTTAGTGACATGGTTTAAATGACAAGTGGGTGCTAGTGTTGGGTCATAGGTTGGACTAGATGATCTCAGAGGTCTTTTCCAACCTTGTGATACTGTGATACTGTGATAACAAGCTAATTCACAGGCCTAGGAAAGACTGCTGGTGTTTTTATGTGTCTTTTTTTTTCACTTTAAACATATTATTGGACTTTGTTGGACTAACAATGAAAACTCAACTACTTCAGCATTAAAAAGCTTTTAATGTCTTAATAATCTCGTGTCATTTTTTATCATCTTATGTATGGCAACTCCAAACAAACAAGTAGTTATATCTGTCATGAATTACCTGATGCAAACCTGCTAGTACATTCTGTACCACATCTGTTTTCTTAACTAAAAAAAACAGAAGAGATGAACAAGGGGCAGTCCTTCGGCTCCCTAATGGTATTGTAGCTGTACAGAGCTTCCCAGGGTTCCTTTTCTGTGTTTGGAGTCTGAGATAATTTTATTGGTATCACATAAATCCTCTGATAAAAACGGGAGCCGGATAGTTCCAATAATATTCCTTTTTTTTTCCTACTGGAGACAAAATTTGTATTGAAATCTTCATATAACTAACAGAATTATGAGAAGAAATCGTCACAAAAAGAATACTGGTTGGTGAAAGTACTTGCAAACCACAACTATTTTTTTACTGAGATTGTGATCTTCTTTGAACAGACAAGCTAAAAGTAATAGATCTTGGGAGTTACTTCAGTATGAAGACTCCAAAGATAACCCGTAAATCAGTGAATTTGCAATGATAGTCTTTCTCCTTGAACATTGCTGTAGTGTTTCTCCAATTGGAAAGCAACAGGAATCTGACTGTTAAAGTTGTAATTTTCTGAGCTAGGAACAGAACTGGATATCTTGAAGAAAAATTAAAAATCTACAGTATTATTCTACTCCACACTTCTCAGCAGAAGCTAGGATGCTTTAGCTATGGTCTTTCTAAGCTACTAAGTATAATCTAGAGCTTTGCAATTTTTTTTTTTTGAAGTCTGGGGATTTAAAAAAGCTTTCTTTTGGTTGGCTGGTTGACTTTTGCCAATATCTAGTTCATTCTGTCTGGTTGCATTTCTTCTATGTACCAAACTAATGAGCTGTGTGATTGAGGAGAAGTAACCACTGTATTTCTTTGAGGTTACAGAAACACTCAGGCATATGACATTTCAGTGATAAACACAGCAGTAATCACTCTAATCTTCATCCAAGAGACAGGAGCGTGGGATGACAAAGGTATTTGAAATATAATATTATAAACACAGAATTAAGCGTAGAAAATTATAAATACAGTGCAACATAATAATCAAGCAAAAATTCCCTGAAGAATATGTTTAATCATTTCTATATCCTGCAGTTTACATGTAATCAGACTTATTTTCAAACTGGGTAAAAACATCATTTTTCAGATTCAATCCCATAAACCAAATCTCAGTCCAGAATTTTTTACAACTAAGTTATAAATCCATGAAAACAGGGAAATATAGTGGAAACACTGAGCACAATATCATAAATAAAAGCCTTCCTCTGAAGGATTTCCAAGATTTCTAGTTCATAAAAAGTTTAATGTTTCAATTGAGACTTCAAATTGAAACTTCAAATAATGACACAATACAAATGATAGTAAGCAGTACAAATAAAGTAAATTTACTCATGTAACTGTTCATATCCCAGAAATGAAAAACACCAAGCTAAGAGGTAGCATGATAGCCCATATCCTGTAAAACCACACACTGGTTTCCAAGTAGATTTCACTACATCCGGAACTCAACCAATGCCATACTCTTTCCAGTAAGAATATTTCTATTGTAAAACAGTGCATTTTTCACAACCCTATTCTTTCTGCACAGAGATCATTTTACATCTATTTTTTGTTTCTCCCACAAGATAATGTAAACATTTGTTGTTAAATACAAACCTTATTTTTTTTTCCTTAGCCTTAACCCATGGAAACTGCTGTTCTATTTGCATTTTCCTATGTTTCAAAATCTGTGCTAGCTGAACAAATAAAGACATTACTTGGGATGACATATACACTTTTTTTCTGTTCTGGAACTCCTGATTTCTCTGAGTATAACTGAATCAGTAGTGAATTTGAATTTTTTACTTTTCATTCACTAATGCAAGGCGGGCTTTAAAAATTAGCACGCGGATGTCGGTAGTACTTACTGATTTTGAGTGGTGTATGGGTCAAATTTTTGTTGGCGATGTGATCCTTCTTTTTTTGGGCTTATATTCTTTTGATCCTATACCTTCTATGATTTGGTACCATTCATATTGCACTCTGCTACACTCTCTACTGATATCATACTACATTTGGTTAAAATAATACAACTAAAAATATTAATATAAAATATTTGTATAATGACTTGAAGCTTTGGACTTGGAATTGAGAAATCTGAACCCTTCTGCCCTGGAAAGACAGTGCTCAAATTTGTCTATCTAAACAGCAAAGGCAGACCACAGCTCAGTTCCCCATACATCTTTCTCCTTCTTCAAGCACTCACTAGGGAGAGATAGTCAGTTGATTCTAAAGACCTGTCCTTGACCACTGACAAGAGAGGAAACCCAGGACAGGAAGATTCTCATCATGAGCACTTCAGTTAAATATCTAAGAAAGGTGGAGTGAACTTGGGCCTTGAACAAGAGCTTACTGAACTCAAGTGGACAATTAAAGAGGCACTAGATCAGCTTCTGAGGAGTGTCTCAACATTAAGAAGCTATTTCAAATCTATGGTTAGTAAAAACCATGCTGGAATGCCACACTGCCCCATTGGCTTCTCATCAATCTATTTTTCTTTATTTCTATTTAAAGTCCTCACAGACATTCATCCCATTATGGCTGCTTGTCATCATGAGAAAAAAAAAAAAAAGACAATCCATACACTGAAAGGTATTTCAAATCAACACATTTGGAAATTTAATAAAGTGGTCAATAGAAATGGGATATACCTGCAGTCAGATTCCTTTTTCCCACAATTTTTTCTTCCTTTTAACATCTAAAAATTAAATGTAACCATTCTTCCCTTGAGATTTACAATGATACTTTACAGTTACATTGCCTTTCATCAGTATCTTCAAGCAGTTTACAGAAATCCATGTTTTCTAACATTTTTTATGTACACGGGTAAGATTTTCAAAGCTGTGGCAGGTGATCTTTCACCTTCACAGTTAGAGGTGAACTGCCCTGAGTTGGTCATCTGTCTTAAGTCATCACAAACATTACAGAATGACAGAACAGGATATGTATCTGTGCCTCCACTGCCACATTTTACAGTCAAGTTTATCAATGAGCATCTACCTTCATCGCAATTTAATCTAATATTCGGCTCTGCAAATGATGGAGACTGATACATGGCTCATAGTCCATCCTTCCTTGCCTGCTATTGGGGAATTAATCCTTTGAAAAGAGATAGCAAAGACATCTGGGTGCTGTAATGCTTTACGCTACCACAGCTAAATCTGCCAGTACTTATCTCTCAGAACCCACATTGAGTTTAATGGAGTTTGTATAAGCCCTTAAATAAAGAAACTATTGTACAGGGAATTTAATTGATCTGTCTGATGTCACACAGTGGCTGAGCAAAAGAACTGGTATAAAACAAAGGAGGAAGAATTAGCAGAATAAGAAAATGCAAAGGCAGTATATAAGCACCAGTTTACTTTCCAACTATATGAACAGAACTAAGCTGTATGATGTTTTTATTGACTTGGTTATTTTCTTTAATACACACAGAGCTAAAGTCTGCATTTTAGTTAATAGGATCATTAACAATGTCATTAACTTATTCATACCAGAGATCCCTTTTTTCCAAATGCAGAGAAGTTATGTACAGCAGTAAAGACAAGGCAAAAAATCTCATCTGATTTTGGCCAAAGCTGAAACTCCTAACTGAAAGCTGAAGCACTGAGGCTTGCCCTTTCACAAACATTTATCTTCTGCAAAACCAGCAAAATTCTTACTTTTAGTCCTACATCCCTCTCAAGTCTTTATAGAGCAAACATACTTCACTCTATTTCCTCTAAAATTATTTATATTCAAAATATTCTTATTTTATTCTAAATTAAGCCATATGCAGCTGGTGATTTCAAAAAAAAGGTCTTCCTCCATCATTTAAATGGATCAAAGCAAATGTTCACATATATAGATAAATGACTGTAGAGTTGCTTTTTCTCTAGCTGATCTTTTCTTCCTATGTGGATCTGATGATTTGCCTCTGAGAATAGAACTTATTAGCAACCCTAAAGTAAAAAAAAGACAGGATATTTTTCAGCAAAAGCCTCCTCTTTGCCAAACATCCCAGAGTTTGTCTCCAAGGACTTTAAAAGAAAGGAAAGAATGAAGAACGGAAACCATAAAGCATGCATTACTGCTATCATCTAATTGCTGAATGAATAGCACGGTTGTTTAGTCTGATTGCACTAAGCTAGTTATCCACTGCAAGCTTCATTGACAAAAAGGGAATCTACACAGATTATAGGAAAATTAAAGCACTAAAGGAATGTTTTGGTTCAGAGGTTTGAAATGACTATTGGCTTTGGTTCCTGGCACAGTTTGTCTTTGCCAAATGAACTCTGCTGGGCTGGGTCAGCCCAAAGCTTTCCAAAAAGCTTGAGAAGAGGACAGACTTCCTTGTCATCTGTATCCCATAAATAAATTAAGCTGATGTTCTCCAGTTAGAGTTTGTTTCTTGGCAGGCTAATGTGCAATCAGAGAAAGAAAAGCCTTCCATTTGGGGACTCCAACTAAAGGAAGGAAGCTTTTGTATGCGGATTTACCAGAGACCAAAATATTAAAAAGTGGAAGAGGAAAAACATATGCTGCAGTCCTCTAAAAAATAAGTGGACCAAAACAGTGCTTTAGAGGCATGCCCTCAACCGATGATGCTGAAAAACAAAGCAGGAGCAGGCAAAGTATTTTCACCACCACCTCCTTATTACAGCATAAGAACAGGTTTTCCAGGCACTTTTTTTTTTTAATTCATGCCATTTATGCAGAAATGGCAAAAATATTAAACAAACCTAATATGCTAAGTGCCAATGGGCTTGCATTTCTCCATCTTATGATACTGCAGAATGTTTATATAAATATGTAGAACGACAGGGATGTGGATCTGCCTCCCCTTTTATTTGTACGACATCACAACCCAGAAGTAACCGTGGCAAACATGAGCAGTGACACGAGCATATAGAGTGTAACCTGAACACGTTATTTCAGTCACAGAAAACATTGCAGCACAACAGTTCCACTTCTCGTCTCACAGACTACTGCAAAGCTCCATCGGACTTTTCCTCCATATTACTACTTGCATTCAGGCTTGTCTCTCACGTCCCTGGACTATTTTCTTCAAATTTTCTTGCACTCTACACTTTCAGTTGACTGAAGTTAACTTTTAGTAGCTATTAATGTCCTAGTTAAATCTCTGTGAAACCTGATTACACTCACCAAAATAAAGACATCTTAAAGTTTTCCTCATGAATGATTAAGAAAAAATGAAAGAAGGAACATGGTAGGAGTCTGCTGCTAAAGACAACGTATCTCTGGAGTTTGTGCGTCTCTGACCCTTCTAGAAAGCATAAACACTCCACTTCCAGGTCATGCTTCCCTATTTAGGGAGCTCCCAGTGCCTGGCATAGCTGATCAAGGGACATATTCTCCACTGCCCAAAGTGGCAATACCTGTATTACAGATGCTGCATGCAGTGTGGGTGAGACAGGGACTTAATAGAATGAGTCACGCAAAGCAAATAACAGAAATGCTTAAAGGTTATTGAATTGTATTGCCAAGAAAGTCTTTCACTAGTATGACTTCCTCTGTCTGGAAAATGAGTTTAAGCTTTGCCAATGAAAGAGCTATTTTGCTGCAGCTCCAGCAGCCCTTTGTAAGTGTAGCCATATCAGCCACACCAATGAGCCATTTTAAATATCAACAAGATTTCAGATCTGTTATTCTGACATCTGTATCAACTGCTATAATATAGCTCTAGGGATAACTATCATTTGAATATTGGCTGCATCTTATTGGGGAATGTTTTATCAGCTCAAATTTGTAGCCTCTTTATACTAGGTTATAAAATGCATTACCAAAAACCAAGAATTAAATCAAATTAAATTAAGATCCTATTAAATTTAAGTTAGTGGAAAATGTACTATTACTTTACTCAGAACTCTGTGAGACCACAGATGTCTTATTTTCTTTCCAAACTCTAGTGCTAAAAAACATTTAGTTACTATTTCTCTTTATTCCCACAAACCAGAAATAATAATCGAAGTATAATGATTGTAAGCAGGAACACAATGAATGTAAAACTACAGAATTTTACAATCTTATATCCTTGTTTACTGGCTTTAGCAGGTATCTCCATGTCAGTTGTCCTCTCTATCTCCTGCTGAGACAATTACAATCTAAATATTTGTATGTGGAAGAATATTTCTACATAAATTGTTTGCCTTTGAAATAACTTTTATTCATTCAAATAAAGTTTTAATGGGATGGTAAAGCATGACTGTGAAAGAACAGTATTGGAACCGAAAGAAATTAGCTGTAAGTGCTGTTTTTCCGTATGTCTTACAGAACACCGGGCACATATTCTGCACTTAATGAGGAAGAAATAATAATTAATGTTAAGTTTTTGGCAAGATACAATCTAAGCAAGAGCTTAATGCACTTGAACCACTCACTGCTCCTTATTCTTGGAACAGGAAATTGGGTTTCTGTTTCTCATGTGGAGAGGATCTTAAGTAAACTCTGGCCAAGTCTGTGGAGTCTATAATACTTCTCAGGGTACTAAAAGTAGAGCTGATAATGCTAATGTTTTCAAGAGAAACGTCTGATGCAGACATTCATAGTTAAGATATATCTCCTGTGCTGCATGACACTGTTTTCTTGCATGTCTACTCTGATTGCAGTTGCCTGACTTCATCCCTCAGCAATTTGGTGCTAGTAGCTTCTTTAAGACGCCCTTGTTCATGATCCCAAAGGTTTGAGGGTGAAAGGAAGGAAAGTTTTTAGGGTTTTCTGTAGTACTTAACTGGGCTCTGGGTGCCACTATGTGCTATCTTTATGAGAGGGTATTTGGTCTTTCTGGGTATGACATCCCTAACTCAAAATCACTTATGCTTGTGACTTTCCCCTCCACACTGCTGAAACCCTTTTGCTCCAAATTTTGTACCCAATATTGTACTGCAGGGTTTGACTGAAGGCTAATTTCACCTCCCCATGAAAGAAAGTGAGAACTTGCTTGCCAAAATAAGAGAGAAGCAGAAAAACACGTGTTTCAGGAGGGAGTGGGAGGTGGAGTTGTCGGGAATTCCATCTCCTCATTTCTCCTGCTGATAGCTCCTCTGAGACGGCTCTGTCTCCTGAGCCTCCTTCCTCTTCAACCTCCTGTTTATATGAACGTGCCAAGCAGAAAAAAAAGAGAAAAAAAAAATCCCATTAAGACTAGCAATTAAAGGCTACCAGGTCTGCACAAATTGATGGGGAATATTACTGCTCAGCACTATGCTTTCTGTACAAGTTTGACTTGGCAGTGGCCCTCAGCTTCAACTTTTTCCTCCATATGCTTACATTCCCATTTTAGTGGTGACTAAAGAGTGACTAAAGCCTCTCAGAGTAATCAAAGTGGACCAGCAACACAATCATAACAGCAGAAGAAGCATCACTTCAGTATCCATCAGGTCACTTAATGGAAAAAAACCCACCTTTTTTACATTGACCCAGTATCGCATAAAAGCTGACTTTGATACAGTATTAGGAATATCACCACTCATAGATGATTTTACACACAAATAACCTTTTCAGTAAATCCATTTGCTGTTCAAATTCACCTAAAGAGTCTCAGTTATTTTTCTGTAGTACACCATATTTCTCACCTTTTGTGGTTAAAAATGAACAATTACAGAGTATGTATCTCTCAGAATGATATTCAGTTTTATCAGAATGAGGTTTCTAATTGCTGTCGGAGTTACAGAAAGGAATATAGCACTGACACTTTTGGTAGTTAGGTAAGTTCCAATCAAACTCTGGGACATACAATTAAAAACCAATAAATATAACTTGACTCTCTCCAAGTCTTCAGAAAGGCTTTGCTTCTGCTTCAGTTTGAAAAGCAGAAAAATCTTATAAGTTTAAACATATCTTTTACCTAATTGTATTCATTCATCTCTGTTCTTAAAATACTTTTTTTTATTTTTGAGGCTTATGACAACAGAAAAAATTAACATCACTTAAAAACATCCAAAGAGCCAGAACTTTCCTGTCTCAGGAAAGTTTCCTGCCTAATTTCCATGTTCTGCTTCTAAGGAGCAATGTGCCTTGGGCAGATCAGCTAATGTCTGGTGTCTCTATTTTCCACATGTTTAGTGTTATCCACTTCTAGACTCCTTTGAGACTTACAACAATAGAAGTGCTATGTATGTTAAATACTATTACTCTCATTTAAATAAAATTACCAAATGAAAAACTCCAGTCTATTATTTTTTTTCTTGTTAGTACTTGTATTCCTACCCCCAAAAAAATTTTCCAGAGGCACATTCATCTAAGATACTGCCTCACATTTTGCAAATGGAAATGACTCCATGCTGATAAGAGAGTAGATATTTTTTCATGCCCCAAATGTGAAGAACTGCATTTATCTAACTGATTCTGCCCTTGGCTTTGAGCCTGGGTGTAACAAATATGATATAAACTTAGCGAATAGTTCGGTAATTAATTGTTTGGAAACAATTCATTGTAAATACTTTTATATTTATAGCCACTATGAAACAATGGTGATAACATCTGAGAAGGCTCCAAGTGAAGCAGGAAGACGCTGCAAAGGATGTGTCATTGTCATTATTAAGAAAGGTTCTGTCTGACTGCACAAGGCACAGAGATTAGTATCTGTCATGTCCCTGGAGGGAAGAGACAATGCAGTGTTTTAGGGAGAAGAATGACACAACCTTCTGCAATAGCATGTATGGAAGATGAAGTGTCCTTCATTTTTTTTTTCAGTTCCATTTTGCACAAAAGCCATCACAAAAACCACCTTTGCTATTCATTTACAAAACCGTTGAACAGCATGTCTGTAATTCTGTATGGATTCCCAGCACAGACTTTTTGGCCGAACTGTATTTACCCAGTGTCAGAAGAACTGCTTTTGTTCCTTGTGTGTTAACATCACAGGCTTGCATTATGACTTTGTTAATGAAGGTAAAAATGCTCTTTTACAGAGACACATGGGACAATAATTTTTCAGTAACTTGCAGTTCCTTCAGAAAACAGCCACGTCTGTATTGAAGAATGTTGTTCTAGAACAAAATAACAACAATAAATAAACAAAAAATAGCAAGCCTGATGAGTATCTCTTCCTGATTTTCCAGAAAGGGAAGATTTAGTGAAACTAAACCAGATGACAAAACCATTACTGTTTCTGAGACTAAACTCTAATCCAGTCTCAATATGTAGAAGCGGAAATTGCTGTTGATGTGAGTATACATTTTTTTCACCCTCCATATAAACATCCCTTCAGAGGGACAGGATGTGAGAACATCCATGCGCTGGTGAGAATGCTAAATCATCATGCTATTTGTTTCCTCTAGATCAATAAATCTCAAATTCTCTAGACAAAGAAATTCAATAGGGAGGCTAGGAATGAGCTTTTAAGAGTGACAGTTTCCTAATCCAGCACAATGCAGCCAAAAAGAACCCACTGTTTCTTCAATGACTTCTCCAAGGTGACCCATGCTCTGGCTATAGCTTGAGAGGAGAGATCTCTGGCTTTAGTGGCACTAACTGGCTCACAGTCGCATTGCTTGAGTGTCCTCCTTTCTATATCATGTATGCCCTGGAGAGGGTTAGTTGGCATAGTTCAGAATAGAGCAAGAGAATGAGTGCAGACATTTATAGTTAATTTAGGATAAGACTGTTAAGGACTAACTGCTCTGAATATGTAATAATACTGATTACAAATGAGTACGAATGAATCACTTGCAGTGTGCCTTATTTATGAATATCAATCCAATAAGGTTATGTTCCAAAGTCTAAAACAGGTCTGATTTATTATTCAGTTTTCTAAACAGTCCTATCACAATGACCTCTAATTCCCTGAAATATTCATAAATATTCATAAATACATACATTGAGTTGCAACAAAGGGTTAAGTACTTAACTTTCTCTTCAGTCATCCTTTGTTTAGCTGCAAAGGCACAAATTTTTTTTTTGTGAGAGTGCATGCAAAAAAATAAGGCGTGGTTCAAAAAGTGACAGTATCCAAATGGCAGAAAGTTTTGAAAAGACAAAGAAAAAAACATGAGCATAAAGAAATACACTATGTGTACCTCACTCTGCACATTATAACATGTATTATAATGTACATCTTCAGTTTTTACATTGCAAAGTTCCTTATTTCCCAATCTGACGTTCCTCACTTCTTATAATTTATACAAAACATACATATGAACAGTTTACATGACATTCAAACAAGTATTACAACACTGAAATACTTGAATAGAGTGACATGGTCAAGGAAAACCCTAGTATCTTGTCTTATTCTTCTTATCCCACCCTTGTGTCTCCTTCCTTTTTCCCTTTCACTTATTTTCATCAATTATTTTACTTTCACTATGTTTCCAAAGCCCCCATTCCTGTAGTTGCTGCTCCTTACTGCACTCCCTGATGCTTTTAAGGCTGGATCCTCTTGCCACTCTTCTTCTGCTCTTCTCCAAGTCTCCCTTAGCTCTGCACTCCCTATGTTCCACTCCAGCTCATCCAGTTCTTTAATCCTTTCTTTCTCCACTGTCAGCCTTTGATTTACCTTCTTAAAGTAACCACTGCCAGCCACCACTTCTGCCTTTACTCCCTTCCTCCACTTCTTTTGCTGGTCAATCCAGGTAGGAGAGGAGAAGCACGACATAAAAGCAGGAGACATCCTGTCTGCCTGACAGGTGGCTGTGCAGAGGCACAGGGGGGTGTGGTGCTTGTGTCAGGGGTTGAAAATCTGCTGAGCACATGAGAAGCTGGCAACACCAAAGCAAGGATGTGATCCAGAAGGGAGACCAAATGCAGACATCATCAGCATGTACCATTTGGCAAACATGACACATGCTAAAAATTGAAATGCAAGGGGAGAAGGCACAGGTCTGAGCTTCCTGCTAACTTGTCTTGAGCAAAATATGTGTAAATCACTACCTGATTTCAACAGTAACACCTTGTACTGCTTTGCATTCAGTTCTCCTGACTCCAAGAGAACCCAGACTCATTAAATAACCATATATGTACTGCAATATGTTGTGGTTAACTTTTTTAAACTTTTTACCTACCTGTCCCAGTAAATGACACTGTGTCATCTTTGTCCAATTGAAACATAATATGTTGGAAATAAAGATTAGTCCCACACATGTGGACAGATCATACAGATAACAAGAATTACTCCACACAAAAAAGTAACATATCAATGATGTAATTTGTTAGCTGGCATCAAGTCAACCCTCAGAGCCACCCAAGGTAAAAAAAAAAGGTAACCAGCTTGCTGATTCTTAGCCAATCTTTCTTTGTTGTTCTCTCATTCATAGCAAAGGCCTTTCAAAACCACTTCATTTCTCTACTACGTGTATTCATATTCTCTTTTTATATTCATTTTATTGGAGAACAAAGAACATTATGCTCAGCCATGGCAAAACATTTGTATAGACAAGCTCAGCAGGAGTTTTCATGTTATGCTGTCAACACTGCACAATGGCAGCGCTTTTTTAAAAAAAAAAAACAACCAAGCTTATGCAAAAAAAAAAGTTCAGACTTTCAGAGAAATTAATATCTAGTGATATCAACTGAATTGGAGGGTTAGCATTGTCATGCTAACAGCTTGCATAACCACTGATTCTGCCATTGCAAGTACCTTCTGTGAGCGAATATATATATATGCACATAAATGTGTGGAACACAAGGATTTCTATCAATTATTAATCCCCCTCCTATGTTTTTAAGATCTTCTTGCATACTCTAAAGAAATAGTCTTAAGCATGTCACATCCCTCTACATATTTCTCCCTAGGTAAGTAATTGTTTGACACAGAATATTAACTCAGTAAAATAAAGATATAATAAAATTTCTGAAGTGTGAAACCCTGAAATGTGAAATCCTGAAGAACATGACTTGTTGCATAACACCTTTTTCAAGCAAAGGGTTTATTTGTCAATATGCCCTAATTATTTTCTGAAATTAAGAAATTCAACCCCCCAAAAAAGTGGTTAACACACACAAAAAGAAAGTTGGACTGAAGTGTAACTCTTTCCCATGTAAAAATAGATTGGTCTTTCCACTTATACAAAAAGTTTGAGATTTGCCATTGACTTCAAAGAAGCTTTAGCGGATTTTGTGTCTGAAAATAAGACTACGTGGTTCTTACTGAAGAGTATTTGCAACACCAAAAAAATTCTTCATAATATTTACTGTTCGGCATATACTGATAAGTGTCAGTATGAAACTTTTTTCTGCTGTAATAGATACAAATTGATTTCTGATTAACAGAAATCTACATACAAAAATGAAAATGAACCATGCATGTTAGAGGACATAACATCTTAAAAGCTCAGCAGAAACAGTTCAAAGACCATTTTGAATGAACCAATCAGGCATATCCTTTCTGTAGTAGATGAGTATTCTTTTCTCCCTCTAAATCAAATTTACCTGATTAAAAACACAATTGGGTATTGCTAAAATGCTGTCTGTTTTGAAGAATTAAGTTTTTGTATTTTATGTTTCTAATGGAAATCATCATTATGCAAGGGGTGATAGATGAAGTACATTTTAATCCTTTTCTTCTGCACAAACTTTTACTGGTGAAGTCAAGCTAGAAAAAAAGGAGTGCATGAGAAGGAACTTTAACTCTGTTGTTTTTGTGTTGGGCTCAGATCTAATTTTCAAACAACAACCAAAAAAATCAATTCTTAGGTAACAAAAAAAAGAAGAAAAACTACAGAGATGTTCACTGAAATAAACAGGAGATCATGGACATTTGGAACTTTGGATGTGCTGGCTGGAGGGAATATACACTAGGGCAGATGGGGATTTGGACAGGCTGGGTTTGGAAGCTGACATTGATGAGGCAAAATCATTGAGAAACAGGATCACCATGAAAGATTTTGTAGACTTTACTAGAAAAGTTTTATAAGACTGCAGGCCAACACAAACCCAATGGCTATGCCTATGCTGGTAAATAAAAGAGGTCCAGAGACTGAAGCAAAACGTGACACTGCTTTTGGAGGGGATCCCTGGAACAAATTATCCCCAGAACTGTGCCACGTATTGACTCAGAAACAGTTATTTGGAGAGATCCTCCCAGAGCCTGGGACTGAGCCAACAACTAAGCAGCGCCTACAATGAAGGGTCCAAAACTGTACTTCTTCTCTTGCCTTCACTTATTTAACACACAATGATAATTGTGCCTTCAACCCAAATATTGCCAATGATAGGAAGTGATTAAAATGTCAT
This sequence comes from Dromococcyx pavoninus, assembly GCA_033558185.1. Classification (NCBI taxonomy): domain Eukaryota; kingdom Metazoa; phylum Chordata; class Aves; order Cuculiformes; family Neomorphidae; genus Dromococcyx; species Dromococcyx pavoninus. The sequence goes on from JAUMJL010000155.1 coordinate 746,815, forward strand.
ATGATCACCAGGATAGACACAGTAAAATGAAGGATTTCTTTGAGGTTTCAGAGCCTAGAAGTCATAGCTATGTTATAGAAAGCTTTAGCTGTCATTTATTTTGGCCACTGTGACACAGCAAATGATGTGTTATGGCTCCACACTTAAAGCAAAGCTTTCCTGAAGCTTTCTAGCCAAGCCTGATGAACACAAATTGCCCACTTTGACTGGACAAGCAATCTCCACATTTGCCTATTTTGGTTTTGAAAAAGTTCCGTCAACCACATTTGCAAAATATTTGAGGACATTTATAGAAGCATAATTAGACAGCCGTTCACTTCCTTCCTCTTCTCCTGCTTCTCTTATTGCCCACCCCAGCACAATAAAGGAAGTACTTTTACAATGATTTTGGACTGGCAACAGACAGACCCAAAGACGTTTCCCTAATGTTCTGCATATATAGGCCCTAAACCAAAACTTGCTAACTCCTGCTGATTTCAAGACCTCTTTGTACCTAGGTCCTAATCTTGCACCACTGATGTGATGCCCTAGAGTGTGGATCCAGAATCCCATGTAGTATGTAGAGCTTTTGTTAGATGGAACAGCTTTCCTAAAGTGAAGATTTAAAGTGGAGGTTTTACCTTGTCACCGAGAGCTCCATATTGTGCAACACAAAGCCACTAGTTTTGAGATAATGCCATAGGAATAGCATCTAGTGCCAGGTATTACATTTATTCAGGGTTACTTGAGTAGAAGTAATGGGAAGCATTAAAGCAATGTTTACCTAATGAAATGTAATATTAATCATGCTATGTACATTAGTGATAAGAGTAGGGATTGAGTGGTTTTGAACAAAACTGAGCTTTCTTCTTGAGAATGGAAAATTACTAGCAGACTGCAAATTTACCCCCTATTTTTAATATTTTTTTCACCCAGCATTAATATATTTGATTGTATTTCATTTTGATAAAATGACGAAATTCTCTTCTAAAATGTTTGCACTAGTTCATAAGTGTTACTCAGCCACCTCATCTTAGTGGCCTGTAAAATTTACACGGCCATTTAATAAGACGAGAGAAAATACAAGGGAATAAAAATGCAAGTGATCAACAGAGCAGAGTATCAACAGAAGTCAACCATCCAAGGAAACCAAAATTGAATAGTGTTTTATATTGTGATTAACATCTTATACAGAGAGACAGGCTGAACATTTTTGTTCCTTAGGGAACCTGTTCTGCAAGAAAATGGGCTCAGATCCCCCTTGAACAAATCATCTCTTCTGGTGAGGAATTTCTGTTTGAAGGGAGTCACTGCTGGTGAATTCACGTAAAAGAAGCCTGAGGGTGGAAAGCAGCATTCACAGCCCTTGTGATCTACATGTACTTTCTATGGATGGCCCTATATCCCACCTATGTAAAAAGCTAAATCAGGAGCCCCAAACCTACTTCTTATAAAACTTGTACTGAGGCTAATCAGCCTTTCCCAGGGACAAGGTCCTTGTTTACAGCATCCTCTGTTACATCTGACTTTAGCTTGACCATATAGAGAATAAAAGCTAGGTAATTTACGCATGGATATAAGAAGGAAGAAAGTCAATGCAAAGAGAGCTGGACCTTTCCCAGAGGGAGGCAGCAATAGCTTGTCCCCCTCGCTTGCCCACCTCCAGGGGGTCAAAGTAATTCAGGTAGATCTCACAGCACTGGTAAGGAGAAGGCACTTGGTTACTAAGGAACAATAATGGCTGGGCTTTTTCCTGCTTAAGCATCTTACTTTTCCTGTTACCGATCCAAGAAAACCTGTTGGTCCCTCAGAGGTGCAGAGGTGGACAATGCTTATCTCAGGGGGATGGAGTAAATGACTTTTAAAGGTCCATTCCAATTTTATTCTATGATTCTGTGACTCTATGGTGTTGCACCAGGTGATCTGTGCTTAAATTGGATGGCTATGCCTCTTCCACAAGACTGCACAGTAAAATTATTTGAAAGCAAAGTGTTAGAATGGCTGTTATGTGGATTAAACATACTTAGCTAAGCATGTTTCTCTTTTCCTTTATTTTGATTACCCATGGCTATAATGAATCTACCAGCCCAAACTCTGCCCAAACTAAGGGAAAGCTGTGACCAACCTTTCTGCAAGCTGAAGTAGGAAGATGGGTCCCACAGAATGCTGTTTGCTCAGCAAAATACAGGCCAACTTTTCCTACAGCTTCCCCACTCTCATATTTTTGCTCATATCTGCTACTTAGAATCACCTTCAAGCACGTGGTAGTACACAGCAAACCAGGGCAAGTGACAGGCAGTGACAGGAATCACCAGCTACAGGGCACACGTAAACAATGTAACAGCTCTTAAAAATGGTTGCAAAAGGTTGTGACATTGCAAAACAGCCCGAAGAACAGGAAGAGACAGCTGCTCAAAAATATGGCCGTGACCTTTCCATGACAAATGCAATGGGAAATAGATGTATTCTATGAATGATAAGGGAAGAGCCAAATGAAGTGCAAATTGGAGAGGCAGACTGAAACAGGGACTCGACAAAGACCAAGAGTAGATATTATCAAAAAAAAAAGGGTGAGGCAATTGAGACCCCACATAGAGAGAGGAGAAAAGTAAAGCTTTGTGCCAAGGCAGAATTCTAAGAAAGCCCACAGGAAAAGGAGATGGGAAATACATACGGAAACAGCGGTAACACCTGCAACATGTGTGTTATACTTTTGATATGAACAAAACAATTCCAGCCACCTATGACCATAGCGTAAGCACTGTAAGATATCTGTCAGAAAGGCAGAAAGGATAAGCAGACACAGCAGATCACTTTGCTTACAAAGAAAGTAGTTCAAAATATTCCATAAGGAAAATGCGATATAGAGTCAGGACAATAAGAACTGTCATAACAAAGGTGTTGCTATATTTATTGACTAATACTCCTGATATCTGAACATCATATTCCCTATAGGAACAAATGACGCCAATGAAGTATATTTATATAATGTATAAGCAACTGTTTCTTCAGACAGTAAGGAAAAAAAAGATAATTGGAACTGCACAGATAAGTAACTTGCAGCTTTCCTGATGCCAATCATGGTTGAAGAAAGTACAATGTTGATACTGGAAGCCAAACAAGGGAAGATCTGATAGGACAGGTTGGAGGCTTTTGAATGCACAGATCATTGGAATATCTCCTGCAGTCAGAGCCAGCTCTTTGGATTACACCAGTCTCCATTTATGCAGACAGGTTGCCAGCCTCCTGGACTCAGAACTGGCAGGGCCTGTTAGGCAGGCTATAAACCTTCAGGAGAAGGAGGGAAAAGGAAAGCTTTCACTTAATTTGAATAATCCGACTTGTACTTCCAACATAGAAATTAAGTGAGAAACTAAAATTGTTCTGAAGCAAAAGATGAAGGATAACAAGAATGTAATGCCTGACGCAAATCTGTGGGGAAACAAGCAACAACTGGAAGGTGCTGTACTAAATAAAGGAGATTATGATCTGAAAGACTAACTGAAACTTAGTGGGATAATTCCTGTGTGTTGAAAAGACAGGGTGCAGTATGCATGGGAAAAGCAGAGTGGAGAAAATCGATAGGTGTAAAAAGCGTTATATAATGCTTTCAAAGTATGTATGCTATAATTTTGATAATTACAATAGTAAAACGGTAAAAATCTCAGGGTGAAAAACAAAAAAGTAGTGATAACAGAATGCATTTCCTTTAGGCCATCACTGTGTGACAAAGCCAAGAAATGCACAAACCTCTGAGTGGATTTTAATTATAGTTGATCAAGTCCCTGGATAGTGCGTACAAATGCAAAGATATCAATCTCATACAATTAATTCCAAAGAACAAAGACAACGAGTTGGGTCAAAGTTTCACCTATTCGGAAAAGGGCACTGAAAATATGGAAGAAAAACACTTGAGTACACTATGGAAGAAAATAATTCATAGAGAAAAATGGTAGAAAGGGATCAATTCCACTGTCAGAAAGACTTTAGAAAACACGAACAATTGAATATGGGATGAGAATAGATGCTTAAAGTTTACCTTTATGAAAGAAAATTGGAGACTTTTGGCAAAAATGCAACAGGATTAACACTAATCTGTGGAAAAAAAATCAACGGGAGATAAAAAGTCAAAGCAATGGTCAGAGTATCTTCACAAGGGCTGTTCAGAGTTCAAAGCACATATACAGGAAGGTGTGGCAGGAAAAGAGTGGAAGGAGTCTGAATAGGCCAAAAAAAGGAAAAGAAGACTAACAGGACTTTTTTATAGCTACAGAAGTGGGAAAAGAAGTACAAAGATAAAAAGAGACTATATCAATAAAAGAAAAAGAAAAAAAAGTTGAAATTTAAGGTGGAACGGTAAGACAATGTGCCAACCTGAACTGTGTATCTCATTTCACATTTTTTTTTAAAAGGGGAGTTCTATACAGAGGCAGTACCTCAAAAATTGTCCTCAACTGCTAGGAATAGGTTCAGAAAAAGAATTCTTTGAGACACATAACATACTTTTGAGGCACTCAGAAATCAAGAGCAATCAAGAGGTCTGTCTTTGGCATAGGGTGTAGGAAATTAAGGGTGCAGTTCATGTGCTCTATCTTAGGCAATGAAGGCTCCAATATTTTTGAGCCAGTCCCTCTAGGTTTTTCATGACCAACAGCAAAAAAAAGCCAGGAAATTAAATTCTGTATAATAATGATGTGTTCCGGAATAAGGTCAGACACACCATCTCCAGAAGCAGCTGTATAAAAAGCAGCCTAATTTAGATTTAGACATCTAAGTGGTATATCCTTTAAGTCAGATGAGACAAATCCCACCCTTGCTTTCCTAATATTAAGAAAACTAGGAGGCTGAATTAATGTGTGCAGAAGATTTACCAACTTGATTCCAAAATAAAAGAAAATTCAAAAGTTCATATGATCATTTTTAAAGGCGCTTTTTTGAATGGTAGAAATAGCATACCATTAGAATATTTGTATTAGTTTTGGACAGTATACCCTTTTCATTTGTTACTGTAGCATGTGCTAAATTCCTCTCTAATCCTACTCTCCCAAAACTCCATGGTAAACTTTGAATATAAGACCTTCTCACCCAGAAAATACAACTACACCTTGATAAACATAAGTGTGAAAACCTACCCTCTTTGAAGCCGATGCTAGAATTCCCATGAACTTCAGCGTGACTAAGATTTCATGAGAAAACTGCACTGAATTATATAGAGCTGTTTAGAAGAGTGAACTGAAGAAAGACGACAATATCAACAAAGATGACGGTTAGGTTTACCATTAGGAAAATATTCAGTAGTGAGTTTTAATAACCTCTGAAATGTCTTACGAGAAATGCCTAATGCTGACTGGTTAAGCCAACAGGAAAGAAAAGAAAACATGGGTAGAAGGAAGGAAAGGAAATGAAATGGCAAGGAAAGGGAATAAAAGACCTAGGAGGTATTGTCAATGCCTAATCTCTTCAGTCAAAGGGGATGAAATGGAAAAATGTAATCTTAATTGCTTTCAGAAGTTTCAGATTATATACGTTATTGACATATGAGCTACGGAAAGAGTGTATTTGGAGAAGTATTTTATAGAAGGAAGAAAGGAAATGATTTAGAGAGCTTTAACACCTTTAATGGCACCATGCTGGGAACACGAGGAAGCCATCAACATGAATGAAAACTCAGTGCATATTCATTGGAAGACATAACCAGTACTGACATACAGTCACCCTGGTGGGCCCCGTCATCTCTAAAATGGAGCATAAGTAATGCCTGTTGGCCAGGACCTACATGCAAAAATGTGCAGTAAACCTGTCTCAAGTCAGTTAAGACTGTATTGTATGTGTGCCATACTCTTCCCTGATGCCAAACAAAATTGCTTTATCTTCCTGAAAATCATTCTCTTCTGATAAAAAGGACAGTATAATCCACCTGTGAGCAGATCTGTCAGGAAAACTGGTACCACTGAATTGTTTGAAAACCCAGTCTAATATTACCAATTTTAATTTAAAGCATTTTGCTCAATTTGAAATGAGCTTATTAAAGCAGTCTGCATTATTCAGCACAATAACCGTATTTTAAAAAATCTGAAGTTTGAAAAATTCTATTTTTTGACGTAAAAAAATATTTTATTAGGTAAATTACAAGACATATCATATGCACCTTGCAACTAATCTAATGTGTATGATGAACACTGCTCTCTAGTAACCAGTAACCTAAAAACTAATCATTCCACTTTGGATGCAGAAAAGTGATGAAAGTCCACCTCTGTTTACCATTGTTGTTTAAAATAAGGTTGTGATAATTGTATATATCATTAGTGATGCGAGCCCATGGGAAACAGAAAAAATAAATGTATTTCCATTATGAAAATATATATACTTTTACATCTGTGCTTCCAAATATGAGCAGAACATTCACTTCTTTCCTAATACACAGAAAATGCTGTTATAGTCCTTTGCCTCTTTATTTTAGCAGAGACAGCAACAATGAAAGCCTATTTAAGGCTATCATTTTCCTCAGTGCCACAGTTGTATCAGTGAGACAAAAGACTACTTAAAATACCGGAAAGAAAAAGGAATGAGAGGTCTTCCCACCCATATGTATGCACAGAACTTCTTTACAGTCATGCAAGACCTCTACAGCTATGACACCTACAACTGCCACTGATGCCAGCAAGAGACAGGAAGAATATCAAGATAAAGATGTCTGAACTATAATACATTTATAAACGATTCATAATGAGCAGAATAAAAAGAACCCTTGTGAAATATCAAGTAAGCAGAAAATCAATGATCATTATCTGTGCTGTGCACTAAGGTAGAAGACTCCCCCCATGCCCCCAAAAAAAAACAAAACAAAAATGTAATCATGTAATTAAAAGTTGTAGCATAAAGGAAGTGTTAAGGTTGTCAAATGAAAGTTTCTTAACTTTTGCAACTTTTTGTTCCTTGCAAATTTACTAGGGGCAAAATGGCAGTTTACTCTTTACTTAAGAACTTGGGAGTTTTTTGTATTCGTCTCATTGGTTGTTCTTTTGTTTTGTTGTTGCTTTAAGGGGTTGAGAGTTTTCTTTTTTTATAACATGCGGAATTCAGGCTAGCATAACTGTTTCAATTCTTAGAGGTCCGCAGCATATGACTTCACTGGCAGTGACCCTGCAGAACAATGTACACTGTAGTGAAGTTATTCTTGGAGATGAAGCAACAGGATGTTCTCGTGTAGGCAGTATGCAACTATACATTGTTATCTAGGGATAACTGATCCAGCAGCCAGTACGCCGCAACACAATTCACAACACAAGTTTCTGATACAGAAAGTGTAAAGCTCTCTACAGAATAAAAGTTACATCTAGCAAAAGTATCCAAGGGAATAATCAGTTCCTCTATTTGCAGGTGTAAAGAAGAGGTTTTATGACCACAGTTGTATTATTATTCCCTCTAATATTAGCCTAGATTATATTAATTGCTCCAGTATGTATCTCTAGAACTAGGTTAGACAAATGCCTCTTGCCTTTACTGTCTTATGCATCCAGGATATTGCTCTCACAGCAGTCCAATGTATTTATATGAAAGAACAGTTTACCACCAGTGCTCTCCCAATCCAAGATGATGAAGGAACCTACAGACAGGAGTTGAATTACAGTGGTTTTCACCTGGCCTAATATAGATACCTATGGTGAAACTAACTTTGTGTTTAATGACATCTAGCTCCAAATTAGTCATCCTGATTTCCTTTATAGCTACTGGAGAGTAACAGGCACTTGTATGATATCTCTCATCTTAACCTGTAGTAGACATCTGAAATGGGGCTGGTGAATTGTATTCTAAAATTGCCTGCTTCTCTCCAATAACCATACTCCATTGACCATACCACAATTTTCTGAAGAGAAATTCCACCTTTCCTGTGTAGGAGGTGATTTACGCTGTTGAAAGTAAACCAAAATGACAGAAAAATTCTTCGCAGTATGCAGAATTTTAAATGTTAATTCAACCCTTTAGCCTTTCTCCTTCATCATCACTTACATTAGTGTTTTTTCCTTATTATTGAAAACGAGAATAGACTTAATCAGCTGTCACAGTTCATCTCCCTTACCACAGCCCCTCTTTCTTTTTTTACCAGTGCAAGCACTTAAGTTTCATTTTTGGACATAACAATGTATGAATTCAGCAGTTGGGTAAATGTTTGTATAAAGTGTCTCACATCTGTAGGTATGGAGCAATTTTCAGTAGGATTTGAGTTGTCCTTCAGCCATTCTCCCCAGTTATTTTCCCCATTGTGCACATGCGATGCATATTACATGAGCTCTTCAGACTCCCAATGCTGATCTAACTTAAGCCTGCACAACTTCTTGACTACTGTGGGCTGGGTTATATTACAGATGTTTTCTCAGGCAAATATTTCTTATCTGATGTTGTAGCTGTCCTGAGGACTAGAACTGTCCTGTGGGCCTCAATATCCCATAGGCTACCAGTGGATGGTTTTGTTCTAAATTAACCACAGAGTGGGTGGTACTAATGAGCATACGAGAATAATGTTGAATTAAGTATCATAAAAAAATAATGCATTGTCCATAAAATCCATTTTTCATGACCCTCCGGGCTAGATGAATGCAAAGCATTTTATTTGATGTTACGCTTGAGCAGCTACTTCAATCTCTAGCATAGCTCCAAAATTAAGCCAGCAGAAGAATAAGATTTGTCTTCCGAATGTGCATATAATAAGAATGATTGTTTTTGTTTACTTTTGTGAGATGTAATATTATCTGACTTTGCAACCTGTACATGATCAAGTTTTCTTCCAAAAGCTGGCACAAATCTTTGAGCCAGACTGACATTTGATTCAACACAATGATGCCACAACTGTGGCAGTTGTGCAGGAGCTGTGCAGGAGCTCAGGCTGCTAAACAAAAATATGAGGAAGGATAATTTGGGAAATTATATTTGTGATTTAGTGAATGAAATGAAGCTACCATACCGCTATCACCAATTATGAGAATTTTCTGAATGACTTTAGGAGAGGTTGTAGTAAGACCAATTAAAAAAAATACCAGAGAAATCACCTCTGTGTACACTGGAAAATCAGGGAGAAAGCATTGTGTGGTTTAATGATTCTGTCTCTAATGAGTTGCTGTAAGGTTTATTTAAGACCAAGGAGCCTAGGGGAAAAAAAGAATATGAATTGGAAAGCACTTGTTGGTTGATAATGTAAGTCATATTGTTAAAGCTAGACAGGAACGGGGAGGGAAGCTATTTACTATCAGAAAATCTTTTGTGGGATTGTAAAATTTCTGATCAAATTATTGTTAAGGAACTCTCTCAAGTCTAAACAAAAAACTACTTCCATTTAAATAAGATAAATAAACATCATCTGCATCATCCCCAGAGAGACCAACAGCCTCCCAGTTTGAACAGTACATGGGAAAGTACAAATAACCACTCACCTCACTTAACTCGAACCATTATCGTGAACAGTTATCTATTGCATCCTTATACAGAATCATTATACAGAAACCAAGCTACGGTCTGCTCCGAGAATGCATAACAGGCTTTATCAATAGAGCACTATCATATAGTTTTCCTTTTGCTTTTTATATTCAGATCATGGTACTCTAATCAGACTCCTTTAAAACTGTGTCTATTGAAGGAAATTGTGCATTTTAGTCCTTTACCTGGATTAAATTCAGAAAATTTTTATTCCACCTCATCCTCCTGCCTCCTCCAAATTAAACAGAAGCTCATACTATGAGGTTTTGCTTTAGGTTATACAATCTACCAGCCCCAAGCCAAGTTGAGACTGAACTATTCTCTATTCTTCATTTTACTATTCTTTGTCTACTACTTTACTTCAAAACATATCTTCCACCCACGTCCTCTTCCCTCAGCTTCTTAACTGACATGCAGCTCTTCCCTTCAGTCTTCCTAGGTTCTAACTCTTCCCTTGACAATGGGGAAGCTGTCTGGGCAATGCTAGGGCTGGCTGACTCAACACCAGCTACTGGAGCAGCATTTTAAAGAATTCCAGCAGCATATATTAACCTATTGAAAATATTTTGTTTGATATAAACGACTACATGTTCTTCTAAGTGTGCAACCACACTTGTATTAGATGCCTAATAATTTGTTTTTATTTACTCACCAATAAATGGGGGGGGTGTATTTTTGCCTGTATTGTGTGTATAAGTTTAAAAGTCTTGCCCCAGTATTGAGTAGTAAAAACATTTTCCATCCTGCTGAAGTTACTAGTCAGAAGCTAAGAAAACACACCAAGAGAAAGAGAGAAAAGTGCATGGCAAATGCTGAAGTTTGTTAGGCCCTCCCAGATCTAGGGAGAGATAAGCCTCAGGGAAAAGTCAGATATGCATACATTTCTTTAATTGGTTTCAAATCTGTTTTCTTTGAAGTACCCCTGTACTAAATAAAGAATCTGTCTTAAGAAGTTTGTTTGGTCATGGCATCAACAACTGTCATTGATTTTAGAAAGAAGAGAATGCATGGCCTAGAAAGAAGTCAAACCTTCAAAATTAATCATAGTATTCTCAGATACCGTTTGAAGGTGGGATTTGTCCAAGAGTTAAATGATATGTATTGTATGTGTACATTGATATTTCAACATTGAGTAACCTTGAGGTTGGCTTCAGCTAGCCCTGTCTGCATAAAATGAGCTTTCCCCATCTGCACTACACTGAAGCTTCAATATTATACCAAAGTATTCTCTACTACAATTTTTCTTCCTGAAGCAACACTGTTAGAGATCTGACCTCTGACAAACTGGCCCTCCTTCCAGAACTGTCCTTCTTCACAGGAAGCAAAGGGAGGAAGTCAGTAAAGGAGGGATAGAAGATAGGACCAATGAACTGAAGTTGATGGTCAGCAAGCATAAGGGGTACCACATGGCAGTGGCTATCTGCTCTCTCTTCATCACTTCCCTCTGACAAGGACAGTGTGGAAGAGTCAATACGGAGCCAGTGACTGTACCCAGCACACGACCATATCTGCCACTTCTGCTCCATTCCTCTGAGGGACCTTTTGCACTTATTCCTGAAGAGATATCTGATGGTGACAGTTTAGTTATTCAACCAAAGTTTTTGCACTGTTTCTTAGCTAAAGAAAGAAAAAAACATAGTGGAAGGAAGAAAAAAACCTCACTCTACAAGACTTTCCTGTTCACTTTCACCACCTCTACCACCGTAAAAAAAAGTGTATCCAAATAAGAGAAGTACTAAATAAAACAATAGTATGTTGCCATTATTTTTTAACTCAGTATCATCAAAAGGTATTGCATAATAAAATTAATTGGAAAATAATTCTTTTAAGTTTGACAGTTAAAGTGAATACATATATTTTCAGTAATGAGAGACTCTAAAAGTCAGGGTAGTTAAAAGAAATAAACTAATGCAGGATAAATTTCAGCTCATTAAACCAGTACAAATGGCCACTTACTAAAGGGTAATATTACTATTTAATACCATTTGATGAAGGAGAAGCAAAGAAAAAACCTCTACTTAATACTCATTAAATCATATAAATAAATAGGTTAATTATATTAATAACCTAAAGGCCTCCAAAACACACGTAATGAAGAGCAGGAGTCAAAGAATAGGAACACGCAATCTAGATGTGGTTCTCATAAAAAAGAATAATAATATGCTATTTTCTGTTAGCTATGAAGGACACCCTGAATATGTTTTTTCCCCTTTTGGCTATAGATTATGTTATGAGAAACGGTACATTCAGGCTAGACATAAAGATAAATGCAGAATCACTTAGTCACGCAACCTAGCTATGCTTTCTGCTTCTTCCTCAACCCCTTGTTTCTGGAAAACAGAATGAGGAAAAAAAAAAATCTTCAGCTGCTACCGCAGCTAAAAAAAAAAAAAAAAAAAAAAAAGGCAGTGGCATTAAAAAGTATAAGTTTTTCCTGGTGTGCTACTCCACCTCTGAGAGGAAGTCCTGCCGGTTCGCTGCTGCCTCGGAGCCAGCAGAGGGAGCATAGAGCATTGTTTTTTCTGGGCTTCAAACCTGAAAGTGGAGGTACGTCCTTTTCTGTTCCAATTTTTCCCTCAATAAAAGGTTTCTAGAACTTTGTGATCGCACCTTCATTGCTCAAAGCACCTTTCTATGTGTCGTGCATACAGCCACAAGATAATGTGTCAGATTGCTGTATTGTAAATAACTATTAGCACCTGGAACACCAAGGCAGAAACAGATAGGGAATTACATCAAGGTGAGAGGTAAGATATCCCAGGGCACGGTATGTCCCAAAAACGTACCTTCAGATCATCCTCACAACACATTCTTATGCACAGCAGCCACTGCACAAAAAGGAGATGTTGTTTTCCAAAGGGCATGTTTGTACACATACGTCTATCCAACACACCTGTGCCTAACTGACTACGAAAGGGGTGTGACCTGGGTGTTGTGCGAATTAAGTAGGTAATGAGCCTTATCTTCCTGTCATTTTTCAGGTAAAACTTCTATATGTCTGAAGCACAATAACTGCAAAACTTTTGAGGATGACATGTATGATTTTTGTGCTACTAGCACAGCTGACAAGAGTGTTTGCCTCCAGACTTCAGCCAAAGGAAAAATGTGTGTTAAGCTCTCCCATGCACTAGAAAATCCATACAAAGGACTCAAAAAAACTTAAAGACAGAGTCAATTAAGGCCTTTTCTTTTCCTCATGATTCTCATTATAGGATCCTCACAAAATTGGATCGCACTTTACCAGGCCTTCAAAGGAACTCTTGTTAAAGGAAACAGCAGGGCTCAGTACCTTATAGGTCTTTTTTTACCCAAGTAAAAAGCCCATTGCAAAATCAAGCAGACAGACATATTCCTCAGCTCCCTGGCTCTCCCTAAAAAAGTCTGGAACCATAAAGCTTCCAGAATCAGATTTTCATAAGCTGAGGCCTAAGGTTGTAGAGGAACTTCTCACACACGGTTACTGCAATTGCATATGTATAGCTGGCTTTTGTATATACAAACGGAGCCTGTATACCAGTGCTTGACTCAAAGGAATCTAAACAGCTATACCAAAACACATGGGCCTCAGTTTTTATTTTATGGTGTGAATAAAGTGAAAGGGGAAGAAGGATGCGATGGGAAAAAGATGAAATTCAGACCTCGTCAAAGTCAAGGGTAGTTTTCCTATAGACTTCAAAAGAGTCAGAACTTCATCTGTTACATTTATGTGCTGCTGAACCTGGAGATATGTTCAGAAACAGGTTTCACTCTCAATTCATTTGGCAGCCCAACTTCTTCCTGGCTGGATGGTGGAAGCACTGACATGAATCTCTAAAGAATAAATTCTGCCATAAACTAAATCAGTAGTCCCCAAGTTTTCCCAGCTTTCTGGGCAACATAGGTCCTTCTAATAGCCAGAAAGAGCTTTACATCCCAGCCCTTACGACTCATACAACCTGAGGTAGAGAGTACGTGGAAGTCCATTGGACTGGCATGCAAAGTAGTACAATTTTTTCCAGAAAACATGAATATGCTATGCAGTTCATTCCCAAGCTACCCTGCGGAAGAGGACTGCTGAGAGTAGGCTACAGGCTAGATAAATTGAGCTTGCAGGCTGTTTGGCCTATACCTTGCAGAACGGATGTTTTTCCTCCAAGTTCTCACTGCTTACACAGATCTAACAAATAGCCATTAACTGTCCTTGAACAGTGTCTTTATATCTTTCTTTTGGGAAGGTGGGTGAGGGAAAATGAGGAAAATGTTCCTTTCCTGTGGTGAAATTTATCCTTGGTCTCTGCAAGTACAACATTGCTGACACTGCTGGAGCAATGTATTGAGTAAAATCCTGGCCACGCTAAACTTGATGGCAAAATTCCCATTGACTTCAATAGAGTCTAGATTTCACAACAAATGTTAAGAGAGTGTGACTGCCAGACTGAGGCAAAGGCAAAGCAAAAGCAAGAACGCTTTCCTCTGGGACTTTAAGGCATGAAATAAAACTACAAATAAATAAATAAAATGCATCCTCCTGTTTAGGTAGTTCTTTCCCCTTTTTTTTCTCCCATCTTCTCAACTAAAGACACCCATCTAGCTGTCTTTTCCTAACACTTGGATGTCCAGTTAAGCTTCTCTGTCAGCCTTATTGTCACTTCTCTTTCAGCACATGATGTCAACCCTCCTGCCATCTTGCTGTCAATCTTTTCACATGGCAGGATTCACAGCCTTAGTTCACAGACTTGTTTGTATATCAGAAGACAAATATTTGTCACACTTGCTTCTTGCCCCCCATTAAAAACGAGCTTAGCTAAGAAGGCAAGGACTGTCAGGGAAGTACTAACACTGCCTTTCTCTGCCAATGGTATTCCAAAATATCATTTTTTTCATTTGCTTCTCCAAAAAGCTGGGAAGAATTAAGAATGGGAAATAAGTATACATGTTCTGTAATGGCTTTTTTAATGTTTTTCAATGTGTAGGTCAGTGAACAGCACAGATTTTTGTCATTATTATTATTTTGGTTTGGGGTTTTGAGATTTTTTTCCCACTGATATATTGGTGCCCAAGCAGACACTTTGCACCACTGGGCAAGGGCAATAGCAAACTTGCTAAGTATGCATTTTTATACCACTTCCCAGCACAAAAGACACACCCAAAAGTACCCAGGTTGGCAGTTTTTAAGATGCTACTCAATTTAGCAGCAAAATATTGCTATACTCACTGTGTGAGCAGACTTTAGAATATCATGAGTTGGTATAACATGACAAATGAGCATATGTAATTCTTAATTACAGCAAAGAACAGTAAGTGAAACAGGTCCATACAGCGAACCCTTCCCATCCTGGCTCCTAGCATGTGAAAATTTTGCAGGATATGGATGATCCTTAGCTTCCATGTGGAGCTGGATTCTCAGAGGATGGAAGTTAGCAATGGTAAATCACTCCAGCTGAGTATCTCCTCCTCAGTATAATAAGCTGTTTATTTATCCTGCTGCAATAGAGTTCTTGGAAGCTGCCAAACAGGAAGGAGATCCTTGCCTGAAGTAATTTGCAATTTAAAGACTGGATCCTACCAAAGCATCTGGTCTCAGGTTTTGAACAGCTTTTACTCCCATAAGATTTCAAAAGTTATTCGGGAAGGCCATGTCTCACAGCATGCTGTAAGGTTTGGCTGAAACTGCCTGTAAACTAATCTCAGGCACTTACCAAGTCTGTGTTACTCTAGTATTTAAAACATAGCAGAAATGTGGATAGGTGAACTAGAACTAGATGCACAAGGAGACAAAAGTTTAACAGGTGTAAATATATCATATTGCAAATGAAAGACAATGTTTCAAAAATAAAAAAAAATATGTACATCTTCCTTCCCGTGGCCTGACCATGACTGCAGAGCTGCCAGGACTGATGTATTAGTGCAACAGAGTTAACTGTGCTGTTTCTATAGACCACAGACTTAAACATGCTACCTGTCACACACTACCTTTCTCATGACACTTTATTTCACTTAAACACCCTCTGGACATCCTTACGTGAACAGTGATGATCTTTATATATTGTTAATAGGTGGCATGATAAAGAAATAAGAACATACACTCTGTGTTAGGTGAGTAAGGAGAACTTAAGGCAGCTGCAGATTAGCTAGCTCTTTCTTTTTTAACTCAATATTTGCACAGCCCAAACCTCCAGAAATCTTTGGTTTTCTCTTTAATTCAGTCTTTAATTTTACTGTCACTTTTTTTAAGTGTTACATTTCTGGCTGGAATGCAATTTTTCAATCACAGCCCAGGGACACTGCAGAATATTGCAGAGAACATTCGACCCCTGCCTCTTATTTCCTAAGAGTACCATGCACTGAATATATGAGCAGAATTGGGCATTGCTAAATGAGACACTAAGTCTAAAAGACCTGGCCTTTAGTTAGTTAACATACACTAACTACCTCATGTGATGGCAGGAAGTGACAGCTCCAAGGCTGAAATCAGATCCATGCAGGTGGGCTCCTAAAGAGGCTCCGGTGCAAACACAAATGTCAGCCCATGTGGATCCAGCTGCAGCAACAGAACCTAAGGTTGCAAAAGCCTTAGAAGAAAAACCTGTCATTGTATTTAAAATGTAATGCATCCCACATATCATTATGCACAGTCATCATATCTGATGTGTCGCGATGTGTCGCGTGTGATGCTACATCAACAATGCCTGCACCATATAGATAAGGGCAATGACTACTGCATATATAAAACACCAAGTATGGCATAGATGTCCAGACTTGCCTATGGCAAGACATTTCATTAATTCCCGGGTGCAAGGCTTTTATTCCTAAATAAACAGATTGACTAAGCCCAAGACAACTTTTTGAACTCGAGGATACAGAGTTCCTGTGCGAGAGGAGAATCAGAGCAAACAGCATGTCCTTGTGAACTGCGCAGATTGGTCTCCTCGCTTGGTGAAAGACAAGGGACGAGTTCAGAGCAGATGCAGAAACCAGTGGAAACGAGGAGATAAAAAGTCAAAGCCCAGAGACTGGCAAATACAGAAAGAAATGTTCTAACTGCTGAATCACCCGACTGCTTTGCCAAACTTTGTCATGTTGATTTCCTGTGCTTAACTAATTTTTCGGCTTGGAAAAAAAAAGGAGGGGGAGGGGCCTTGGGTGAGGAAAAGTAACCAGCTGTTCCTTGTATAGTCCAGGAAACATGTTTGATTTATTGCTTTAAGGATATTTTTGAAGGGGCTGCCTGTGGCAGCCGGAGTGCCGGAGAAGTCACTGAGCCCTGTCCACTTGAAGGGCTCAAACTGTTTCCTGAACAGCCCTTCTTCACTCGTCACCTCCGACAGCTTTTATTGACAACGTGTGACTGGGGCCCCGGAGTGTTTTAAAGCCGCGGGGGGCCCGGGGCGGACAATGGGGCTGTCAATTACCTTTTCCCCCGTTGTGAAAAGGGGGCCGCGGACAATGCGCCCCGGCGGCGGGGGGTTGTGCCGCTCGGGGCCCGCGACCCCCGCGGCATTCAGCACCGGGACGCGGCGGTGCCGGCCCTGTCTCCGCCGGCAGAAGGTGTAGGTGTCGCCATGGCGAGCTCCGAGAGGGCGGCAGGAGCTCTGAGCTCCGGAGGGGCGGGCAGGGGGCTCCCCCCGCGCCATCTCCGCACCCGGGGGGGAACGCCCAGGCTGCTCCTACCTATATTGTGCCTTTAAAAAACTTCCTGTATGCCTTGATCACTTGCTGAGAGGACTGTCCATCATACAGGCGCTTTGTCTGGCAGTCACTGCCATTTGAATTTGACTGACTGAGGAAGCCCGAGTTATTTGTAAAGAACAACAAGGCTTTTCATTCATAATTTCAGTAGGGGGACAGGGTGCTAATGACTGAGCTTGAATAACCAGGGAATGTGGTATTCAAGGCAGGAAGAAGCCCAACTGGCTGCCAAGGGAGGGAAGGAGGGAGGGTGATGTAGGTGAAAGTGGCTGTTTGAGAAGGCAAACAATGAAATCGGGATCACACGCATGTATACAAATACAAATCAGGTTCTCAAAAGGTGAGACAGGCAGATATAGAAGCAGGAAAGAGAGCTGAGGAAATTCCCGTTTGTATTTCATTAACTTGCTTTCAGAAGCGGCTTCTGCAATGCTAAAAACGAGGAAGTCTCTGCGAAAGGAAGTTTTCTTCCCTCCTGCCGCCCCCTCACCATAGAATAAAAAAACGCTTTAGCTTTCTTATTCCTTTTTCTTAGAGAAAAAAAAAACAAACTTGAGTTTGAAGTTGGGCTGAAGGAAGACTTTGCCTTTGCTGCTTAAACTTAAGCTCTAGCTTTGACAAAACATGAAAGCCCTAAGGGTACCCCGGACTGTGGCCCAGCACGTACCGTTGTTATATGTGATTTCACACATTGACTGTCTAAATACACATATTCTCTAACTTTGCAAACACCGTATCTTCTCAAAAGTCAAACTTTACCTGCTGCAGAATCTGTTCAACTAAATAAAAGTTGTGAGCTTTATTTCTATTGTCTGCAATGGGATTTTGAATAAGGCATTAACAGAAATTTCCTTAGCTATGTCAGGTTTTATAGAACTGTAATTTGTGTCCCTGTGGACAAACAAACCTACAGAGCTAAGAAGGAAAATAAAAGTTGAGCAGCATGTAGTTTGGGAAACATAATTGCTCTGACTCAACATGTCAATTTGAATTGTGTTACAAGAAAACAACAATAAGAAAACTTAAAATACATTAAACAGCTTAAACATTTAACCTCAAGAAAGAAGAAAGTTTTTCAGTGGGCTTATTTTGCAAGCTTGTTCTATCAGATGCAGTGGATTTATTGTGTATGTTTGTAATGCCATTTCCAGATTTTCCTTTAGCTTTCCTTAATTAGGACACCATCCTGGGAGCCACTTTGGGCAGATGGATTCCTTCTGCAACCTGGAACACTTCAGACTTTCACTTGGGCTCCAGAAGGCATCAGGGGCCTGCTTTAGGAGGAACAGCTCAGAGATTCATATTCTCAGTCAATTTCTGCCTTTGTCTCTGCGGGGCTTTTGAAATTACTAGGCCTGCTTAAAATACAGGAAAAGATGATTACAAAACCACAAATAAGAAAGCAGTAACTACACCAGATGCAGAGACAAAAGTTTAGAGGAACTCTTTAATCAAGTTGTGGGAGTGGATACTCCTGCAGAGATAACCTTGTTTAGCTAGTCAGACATTTTGTCCTCTTCCCTCTCTAAGTAAGATAAGTATAATTATCTAACAGTTCCTATGTTCTTTTAAGGTATTCCGATTCTATTAGACACAGATCCTGAAATTTTAGTTATGAGGAAAGATCCTGGAGCCCACAAAGAAATGCAATACCAGAGTTCTACTGTGGGAAGTAGCGCGTACACAGCAGAGAGGCTGAATTGAGACCCTGAGACTCCTAGTTCTCGCTTTTCAGATGTTACTTTTTTTTTCATTTCTGTGTTTTCTCACTTATAAAACAGACATAGCGAAATCTCTTAACAACTATTTTGAGATCTGTGGGGAAAACTGTGATAGAATATCCAGAATTTTAATCATCGTCATTGATACTGCCATTATAATCGAGAGAAGGAAGGCAATCCTATGTGGATCTGACAGCAGGATCAGGGTCTTTCATGGGTTTTTTTGATTGATGCAACCATATAAACAGTATTTTTGTTGTGCTCTGATTTTCAAAAAAATGATGGGGAGGCACCAGTTTTTATTTTCCTTTGCCTTCAAAATTCATTTATATCTAGGAAATTATTCTGTTCTGTACATGTCGCTTCTGCTTTCAGGATGTGCTTCTGTGAAACTCAGATGAATATAAGCCTTCCACAACCAAGGAAAATAAAAATAATCTCAGCATATGGAAGAAAGATAATATAACTTCTAAAAATTGCTCAATCTGCTTGCTTTGATTTGCAGCAAAATCTGTAAGTCTTACCTGTACATATCCATTGTCTGGCTTACAAGTGATACACTACCAGTTGCTAATCTCTCAGAGGTACTAGTTTGAACTCCAGCCTCCAATGAACTCCAGGTAATTTACGTTCTGGGAGCAGAGGAGCTGTTAGGTGTCACACCTTGGAAGTCCATGCAAGCCACTGTGCAATTCTGAGAAGAGCAAGCATCTGTGCTCTTCCAGCTACATTGCTTACAGTACCTAAGATATTAATTTACATTTCCACTACCTGCAGTTTAGAGCTGGTTTGGGTATCTCTACATCAATGATTTTCTAACTCTGACCTATGGATTCCTATGGACTACTTCTAAATGGGACGTCTTATAATTTATAAATTTCTAAAAAAAGTCTGCACTTCCCTTATGTTTTTTTTCTCTTCTAAAGCATAGAAAAAAATCTACAGACTAAAGTTTGAAAACTACTGCTGCAAACCAGATGTGATAAGTCTCTTCATAAAACCTTCTTGTTCCCAAATTTCCCATAACTTCTGACATTGAACTCTTTCATTTCTTCTGAGTCACTTTAATCCCAGATCAACACACAAATATCTGCATCCTGCTGCAGAATATTTTGGGAATTTCCAAACTAGCACTTATTAACATTTTAATAGGCAATCAGTTAATTTTGCATAAAATTCTAGTACACTCAAGCCCAGTGTTATCTAGCCTCTAATTGAATGAGGCTAGAGAGTGCAGTGTTTCCAATGCTGACAGACATGGCTTGTCAGTGCTGTCATTCTCATGATTACTTCTACCAAAACAGTCAAAAATGTTAGGAAGAAAATCCTAGGACAAACAAATACACCCATAAAAGCCTGCTGTAATACCAGTTTAGCAAATAAATTGTATTTAGTCTTGTCCAGGCCAAACTGTCCCACTTTTGAACATTTGGTCTCAAGGTATTTGAGAAGAGAGAATTAATTATGAAACGCATTGTACAAGCTGGAAAGGTTTACAAAGATGAATTCCAAAAAAACAATGCTGATTTTATCAAGGACACAAATATAACCAAATAACACTGAACAGCACATCAAAGAGAATACTAGTTTTATTGGAACAATTTATCTGCAAAAGCCTCACATTATATAATATGTACTAAATGTATGTATTCTTCAGTATAATTTCAGAAGGATCAGGAAAGGGATTTGATTTTTTTTTTAACTTTACATAAGTATATTTGGTATTCAACAAGAAAATATTATCCTGGCAACTGTCCCTCCATATAGTAAGGCAATTATCAGGTGTTACAGATGATCTGGCCTATATCACCTTTAAAGAAGGTGATGATCATTAGCTAGATCTGAATAACAGTAGTTTAATCTGAGAAGATCTGGGCATCACTAAAAGCAGGAGCCCAAATGCCAGCAGCTGCAGAGCACATGTGCTCCCAACAAGAGCAGCAGGTATTTATTCTATTTTTCACATTTAACAGTGCTGCCCCTTGTCCACCAGAGCAGGTTCTTTGTAGCCTTTGCACATTTTTCCCTCTTAAGGAATTAAAGTATTTCCTTCAGGTAACCTACAATGAAAATTACAGAAGCAAAATAACATTTCTGAGTCAGGGATCTACATTTTTTCATAAAAATTGTCCAGTTGGCAGAGTACAATGAGTTTGACTTCTCTGTTTCTCTCTATGATATAGCCAAGTGTCCTTGTCTGCCCTGAAAATCTCAATGAAATATCATTAGGCAAAAAGCTCTACAGCTAATCGTTTCTAAAAAATTCTATAATTCTTTTATGTACATTAGCTTTTTCAGAGTTACAAGCATGAAAGACAATCAATTAAAGGTTTAAGTTTCTAAGGAAATTAGAAACAGTCTGCAGCCAAACTTAGTCCATTCAGGATGCGCAGAATCAATATCCCCATATCATTGCATTAACTCATGAGATAATGCACAAAATATTCTGAAAATCAGCAGATTTACTGCACTTTCATTCTCCTGCAAGAACCAATTATTTATGAATGAACTTCCTTTTCTTTTACAAAAAGGGAGAAATACTACTTGTATTCAGGTCCTGGGTCTGAATATCAGATCGCATAAAATCTTGGTGGAAAGTTTCAGGATGATGCAGAAAACTTTCAGCTATTTCAGACAAATGTCTGATTTCTCATAGACCTCACTCTGCCCAGCTCTTTCCCTGAAATCACGGGAATTGCTACTATTCTAACATACCATAAACTTGCACACATCTATATGTATATAAATATATGTATGGATATGCTTGTGTGTGTACACGTAGATATATACAACAGCTACATTCCTCTGCTGAGAATGGTTTGCTTGGGCTAAAAGCAAAAAAAATCATGCAGTGGTTAAAGTAAACCACTAGGGGAAACATAGTCACACGCATTAAACCACTACCCTCGGCAAGAAAGGTGAAATATGAGTGACATACGTAGTACTGCGAAAGCTGGCCCCAAGGTATCATCAAACTAAAGGCCTGAGAATTCAGCTTTGTGGTTCCAACATAAAACCAAAACAAAAAGATTGCACTTAGTTTTGCACATCTGTACATTAGTTATTGACTAACTGTGCAAGTTAGTGCACAAATTTTGCAGATTTAGTGCTTCTCTTTCAAACTAGCAGTACTAGAATGCCATATGCTTGGGGGGTTTTTTTGTTGTTTTTTTCTGCTATAAGACATTGACACTTCAGCATTTTGCATACATGACTGGCTGCATGAACAAAAATAGTTTCATTGTCTTTAAGACTGCTTACTATATTAAATGTATACACCTGTACTTGAGAACTGGTGTATAAATTGCCAATTGCACTACTGACCAACAGATTTTAAAATAGCATTATGAAGTTTCCAGTTTAAACATTACTTATATACTCAGTATAAATACAGATAAATAATCCAACAGACTTTTCCCATGTATAGGCTTGCCCAGCAATTTTTGACTTTGCTTTGTGGGAGGAAGTGATTTTTCGTTTTCCACAGTGAAGTGAAATTAAGATTGAGTCTTATCTTTCCCACGTATTTTAACTTACTCTCGTCCCTTGTAGCTGAATCCCATGCACTTCCATGCTGACACGGAGTCTGCAGCCTGCACGCAGGGCACACCTCCAACGGTACCTTGGCATGGAGTAAGCCCAGGGGAAGGTCATAGAATCATAGAATGGCTTGGGTCGGAAGGGACCTTAAAGATCATCCAGTTCTAACCTCCCTGCCATGGGCATGGACACCTCCCACCCGACCAGGCTGCTCAAGATCCTATCCAACCTGGCCTTGAACACTGTCAGGAAGGGGGCCAGGGAGGTCCATGGGCTTTTTTCTGCCCTTCCCCTGCCCGCAACGGGCGCTGCCCGCCCCCGGGGCTGCTGCCCCCGCGGAGCCTCTGGCGGATGCCCCGGCATCCCCCGCCCCAGCGCCGCGCTCCCTCTGGCGGGGAGAACAACCGCGCCGCCGCGCACCGGGAGCCCCGAATGAAACCCATCCCCGCAGGGCTGAGGATCCAGGACCGGAGCTCGCTCCCGTCCCGACGGGCATTCTGCTCCGTCGGAGGCTCCTGGGGGTGAGGAGAGTGGGGGTGACCCCGAACACCGTTCCCGCCGAGCTGGCAGCAATTGTGTCCAGGGAAGGGGCTGGTGAAGCCCGCCAGAAAAAAGTTAGACTTGTGTAACTGAGGTTAATCTTACCGTCAGGCAGCTATCGAGAGGGAGCTAGAACTGCATGATCTTTAAGGTTCCTTCCAACCCAAACCATTCTATGATTCTATAACTATAGAAAATAATTCGCAAGTTTATAGTATTATTGCGGACGGATGAAGATTTGTGTATAAAGTTACAAAAACCTGAAGGCCGTCTGTGTAAGACACTGCCCTTTACATTTCCACGTTTTTATTTCGGGTGACCACCCCCTTCCAAAAGCGGTGGCTGGCAGGTGTAGGAGAGGAAGTGCCTACAGGATTGCCTCAAGTAGTAAAAAAGGGCTGGTGAGGTTTCTGCAGCTGAGGATTGTTCATGTAAATAAAGCAATGCATTACTGCGTTACACATCGTGTATATTTTAAGCAGTAGCACACGTGATGCGGGTATATTCGTGCTCGGTGCATGCCTACGTGGAGACGCTGCTTTGCGCGCTTAAAGATACATGTAGGCGCAAGATGCCCGGGCACAGTGACAGTGGATCCGTCGGTGACTTCTGCTCTTACAAAAGGGACCGAGCTGTGACCGTGTCAGGAAACGCCCAGAAGACAAACAGTCACGTTTGAGAGCTGCTCGCATACCCTACCCCCCACGCGAATGCGAATTAATTAAAACAAAGTTTTTTCCTTTCTTCGCCCCCCCCCCAAAAAAAAAACCCAAGAAAAACAACAACCCTACCCCTCCGCACAGCCGGGGGGACCCCGGGACGCCGCCAAGCCTGCAGTCCGCCCCGAGGCGCGGAAAACCCCGCAGGCACGCTTAAGTCCTACTGCCCACACCGCCCACTCCCCTCGTCCTGCCCGGCCACTGGGGACCCCCCCGCGCCGCCTAATCGCGTTAATACACTGGACAATGCCCCAAGTGACCACCCTTCCTTCTCCCCGCGCAGCCAGGGACCCACTGCTGGGGTGGGGGAGGAGGGAAAGTGTAGACTTTTAAAGTGTAAACTTTTATTCCATTCTGCTAAAAAAGACCCAAACCAAACAAAACAAACAAACAAACAAACAAACAAAAAACACGGTTAAAGGGGGAGGGGAAGCACTTGGGAACGGGTCTCCCCAAAGCCTTGCAACAGCGGGAAGAGCCTGCCTCTCTCCCGGGAAAAAAAAAAGCTCCTTTCGGCTCCCCTGCAAACCTATCGCTGCCTGCCTCTGAGTAAATACACGGAGCACAAAAGCAAAGCCGAGCGCCGTGTAAGCGCGCACGGAGGAGCCTCCTGTGAAAACAGGCTGCGGCGAGGCCCCGCGAGCGGGGCTCCCCGCCGCCCCCGCGCAGCGCCGGGCCGGGCCGGGGCCGCGCCTGGGGCGGCGCTGCCCTTTTGAATGCCTCCCGCAACCCGGAGTGCTGGCAGGGCGCTGGGAGCGCCAGTGAATGTAGCCCCGCAGAGCCAATGAGCTGGGACCGGATGCGATATATCCTCTGGGACAACAACTGCTCTGTTCCTCCTCAGATCCACATGACGCCATTTACTGCTGCTTTTGCAGAGCGATCACCCTACCTCCTCCGGAAAGAAAAAGAGAGAGAGAGAGAGAGAGAGAGAGAGAGGAGGGGGGGAGGGGGGGGAGCGAGCAAGCGAGCGAGCAAGCAGAAAAACGCCGAGCCCCTACAGCTCAGATCTCAAATCTTCCTCCTCCTCCTCCAAACACACAACAACCACCACCACAAATCCGCTGCGCTCCCAAAACACCCCCCCCCTTCCCAATCGCAAACCACCGAGCTGCCTGCAACACACACGCCCGCAGAGAGAGCGAGAAAGCTTAGAGGGAGAGAGGGGAGAGGAGCTTGCAGCCAGCAGCCTCTCAGCAGAACGGCTACATTGCACAAGCTGCTTTTTTGAAGGAGCTCAGTGGAAGAAAACTTTGGGATTTTATTTTAGATCCACTTTATTTTGTTTTCTTTGGCTTTCTCCTTCCTCTTGATCATTTGCAACAACAACAAAAAAGTGAATTGGTATTGGCGATTCGGCCTCCTGTTCATTGAGGGAAAAAAAGGAAAATGTGTGTGTGAGAGACATTTCTTTTCAGGAGCAAAGAAAACCCACCCTGATCCGGAGAAGTTGTTTTATTATTATTATAGTATATACGCGCACACACGTCTTTAAAATCAATCTGGGGAAAGGGACCTAACTTTGCTCCGGACTTTTTTTACATGGTGATCATTCTTGCTCTAATTTGCAAGTTGGACTAAAGCAGAGTTTGGAAAAGAATTTTTTTTTTTGCTTTAGGGCTGGATTTATTTGCAAACCGCAGGAAGAAGAAAATACAAGAGAGAGGTGTTTGGTGCAGCGCCGCGATCACGGTGAGAGCCTTTTCCTTCTTTGCAAAACAAGCTTTTGAGTAACCTCCCCCCCCCCCCCCCTCGGTTGCTCCAAGAAAACTCGTGGAAATGTTTGAGGCCGATCCCTTTTCCATTCGTACAGGTTCTCCCTCTTCCCCTCTCCTTCCTTTCCCAGAGAGGAGCCGGAGGTGGGATTTTGGAGCGGTTTCTGTGCGGGGAGGAGTGGGGGGAAGGAAGTTCTTCTGGGGTTTGCGGGCTGTGGGGTGCCTCGGGGGCGGGAGGCGCGGAGGTCTGCGCGGATGCGGAATTAATGCCTGCGGGGGCTGCGAGCGGGCGGTGGTGGCGGTGGAGACACGACGCACCGGAGTTTAGCGTGTTCTCCTTGCTGCGGGGAGCCTGGCACGGGCGGTCCTGTGCGCTCCTGCCTCGTCGGGCACGCGTGGGTTTCCGACAAGCCCCGGAGAGGAGGTGAAAGGATTGAGCTGCAGGGTTGGCGAGCACCGGGGCTGTTTCACCACCACCGCCCCGTCTCGGGGGAGAGCGAGCAACCCGCCTTTCAGTGCGTGATTTACGCCCGTCTGAAGTGGCGTCGGGAGATATGTGCAATTCGGAAGTGAGTGCACGTTTGGTGTAAATGTATGTGTGTGTTTGTAATCACACGTGTATTTCTTGTGTGATTAAATTAACTCGATCCATAAGACGAGGAACGTTCTTCCCCAGGTTCTCCTATGCAGAGGGCATCTATGGAGGGGAAGGAAAGCCGTAATTATTTATTTTACTTTGTTTTTTTCTCCTTTACTACATTGCTTTCCAGCAACGCCCTCCCCCCCTCCCAAAAAAAAAAGCTCCTGGTGTTTTCAGCAAGCTGTTTGTCTGTCAGTTTGCCCCACCCCGATGGTAAAGTCCCTTTTGCCCTAATCCATAGTCTGATCACACACTCGGCCCTTAATGGGGGTTTCAAAGCACTTTGAAAGAAGAGGAGGTGGTTGATGTGTGTGCGGTGGGGATGGAGGGGGGGGGGGGTGCCTTGCACAAGCTCCGGACACAAAACAGAAATTCACGGGCAGAGGACTGCTCGCCTTCTCCCAGCCAGCGAGACACGGTTTTTTTCCACACCACGCAAGAAGCCCCTTGCGTTTTAAACTTCCCCAAATGTGCCGAACGCGAAACCCGGCCCCCTTGTTCGCCTTTTTGCCAATCCCAGCTAGGAAACGTTAGCAATCATGGCACTTGAGCTCTGCGAGAGTGGACTTTGGCTTTTAGAAGTGGGAAATCGGGTTATCACACACAAAAAGGCAAATGCTCTTGGTGGATAGAAAGGGAGGGGAGAAGTGCTAGATCAGAGGAGGGAGAGACGTGCTTCCCCGTAAGAATTTCGAGGCAAATGTGTGTTTGCAAATCAATGTGCTGCAGGTTTGCGTCTTGTCCTGTTAGCGGATCTATCAAGGGGATAAAAAGGAGGCTTGCCCGGCTTGGACCTATGTCCCGCTGAAAATGCCTCCTGGATCCCTTCGGGCTGGGGCTGAAGTTGAGGCAATTTGCAGAATATGCGTAAAACAGAGGAGCTTTTCCAGCGACTTGCTTTGTGAAGGTGAATGGGTGCTTATGGCAAGATGAGAGGGGGTAATCTGCCTTTTGCTCAACTGTCCGGAGGTGTTGTCTCAAACCGTCTGCAGGGCGCCTTGCATTACCTGGGAGGGGAAGGCTTCTTTAGCATCTCCTGGGGGAGGGTAGGGGGGAAGAGTTAAAAGGAAACGTGGGTTTGACTTTCCCGATAAGGCGGCTGCAGCAGCCCCCTCCCACCTCCCGGCGCAGAGGATGGCTCCCGATTATCTGCACTCGCAGGGCTGCCGGCGGCTCCTGCGGGTGAGGGGCTGCCGCCTCCCACCTGCTGCGCGCCCCCGCCGCGCCAGGATGGAGCCTGTAAAGGGGAAGGGGGCAAGGCGCGGAGGCTTCTCCCTCAGCTCCCACCTTGGCGTCTGAGGGAGGCTCCGCCAACTGAAACCGGTGTCGTCTTAAGCGCCTGCAGGTCAGGGTCGGCTTTGCTTTTGCACTGGGTTGTTGTTTCTGGAGAGGCAGGGCTTGATTCAGCGTATCTTCGCGGCTGGCTGAGTCTGGCTGAAATCTGGATGTGGACGGTAGATAGGACTGCTAGTTCTTCTCAAGGATGGGGAAAGTATTTTATTTTCTGGGGGCTTTTTTAGCTCCAGATAGTTTCAGATGAGGAAATGTCTAGTTAGGCTGTTGGTTGAAACGTTTTATATGGCAAAGGTTTTAATACGAAGAAAACACAAGCAATGCTTCAAGATAATCTTGCAGGACCTCTTTTTTTTTTTTGAGGGACAACACCATGGCATACACTGTGTGCCTAAAACCAAAATTTAGCAAAATGTAAAATAGTTAGTCACCCTTAAAAGCTAGGGCGGGTGGGTTTTCTTTAAAAAGAAAAAGCACTTTAGGAAAAGGAGCCAGGAATTAAAAGGTTAAATGTTTTCCACTGCTGCTGGAATAAAGACAGTGTCTTGAGATATTCATTGTTAAACTGTTTGGCTATACTTTATTATACTGCAGTGTAGTATTATTGTTGATAATTGATGTGTACAGAGTAACACTGTGGTGCTCTTTCTAGGTATAATTGAAGACATTGTGTGGTCCTTGTAAGAAGTTTGGTTCCTGCTTGGGTTTTAATTGTAAAATATTGTTCTGGATTTTTGTATAGGTAATTGGATTTTGGAACTGCTTTAAGATATGATAAAGGCAAAACAAATATTAACCAATTTAGAGGGTAGTACTTAAAACTTTTGCATGTCTGAGTGTGGAAGTTAGGTATTTACAAGTTCTCATCTTCTTGGTCTTTTACCGGGTTCCCATTTAAATTTTTAAGTCTGTGTTTCTACTTCATAGTTAATGATCCTTTAAAGTAATATTAACAATCAAGTAGACTTTTTGGATCCTGGCATTGTTTGATTATATTATGCATACCTCTGTCCCACAGGCCACTCTTGATAATATTTAGATTTTGAACTGTAGTCTGTAGAATTTTTTACACATTTTAGAAAAATAAAACTGTGGTAGCATTGCTTTTGTAGTATTGAGCCTTAAAATAACAATGACAGTGGTGTACAGAAATATGACACACACTAAAATACTGGAGAGAGATATTTTTACTTGTGCTGTTGAAGTTTTTGGTAGGGCTAGCTCATTTAATGTCTAACCTCAAACATTTTATTGCTATTTAGTGTTTTTCTTGGGACCATTGGTATTAAACTAAAATTTCCTATTTACATCATGTAAAGTTTAATGTGTAAAGAGACTAGCCTACCAAAATATTATCCAGTTTTACACAAAATTGGAGAATTATATGTCTGTCATCAGCAGGTTACATTACACTTGCTAAACACTTGCAGGCTTTTTTTTTAATACAAGTTTTTCAGTAGCCTGATGTGAAAAGAAGAGTCATTTCAAGTGGCTGAACTGTAATCTCTTTAAAGACCATGGTCTAAGCAGACGACAGTCCCGTGAGAAGCCTTAGTTAGCAGGTGCAATACCTAGGCTTTCTAGATCCACAAGTTAAGATGTGTGGACCTAGAACAGAATCCCTTTAAGCTCTCCACAGGAGTAGGCAGGACAGGCCAAGGAAAGTGCATTCAGAACTGACTGTCACCTGCACTCCACCCCAGTTACAACTCTCTTTATTTTAGTGGCTGATACATTACTTGATTATGTGTGGTGCTGTGGGATCTTGCAGGCTTGAAAAGCTGCTGGAGAGAGCATGAGATGTGTTGCAATAGTGAATCCTCTCTTTTTTGCTCCAGGATTTCAGATGTGTTCTAAGCCTGCTGGGGTGATCACGCTTCTGGACACTGATGGAGACGAGAACTCAGCACGGCAATGGGTCGCAGGCCTTGCTGCAGGCTCGGCGTGACAGTGGGAGACCTCACGGGGAGCCTGATCTGCGGGATGTCCTGATGCAGCAGGTTCATGTCTTGTCGTTGGACCAGATCAGAGCCATCCGAAACACGAATGAGTATACGGAGGGACCTACAGTGGCTCCACGGCCAGGGGTCAAGTCTCCTCCTCGGCTGGCTACTCAACCCAAAACTGAAAGACCCCATGGCTTGCCCGAGCATCGTCATTTTAGCCGGATTCAGCACACACAAACGCACACGTCTCCTCGGGTGCCTCTGTCCCGGTCTGTCAGCACAGTCAGTACAGGTTCACGGAGCAGTACAAGGACAAGTACGAGCAGTAATTCATCCGAACAAAGACTTCTAGGATCATCTTTGGGGCCAGTTGCTGATGGGATAGTTCGAATGCAGCCCAAGTCTGAGCTCAAGTCAAGTGAGCTGAAGCCGCTTAGCAAAGAAGACTTGGGAGCGCACAGCTACAGGTGCGAGGACTGTGGAAAGTGCAAGTGTAAGGAGTGCACTTATCCAAGGACCCTTCCATCGTGTTGGATCTGTGACAAGCAGTGTCTTTGCTCAGCCCAGAATGTAGTTGATTACGGGACTTGTGTTTGCTGTGTGAAGGGTCTCTTCTATCACTGTTCTAACGATGATGAGGACAACTGTGCTGACAACCCCTGCTCCTGCAGTCAGTCGCGTTGCTGCACTAGATGGTCCGCCATGGGTGTGGTGTCCCTCTTTCTGCCTTGCTTGTGGTGTTACCTACCAGCCAAGGGTTGCCTTAAGTTGTGCCAGGGTTGTTACGACCGGGTAAATCGGCCTGGGTGCCGCTGTAAACACTCCAACACTGTTTGCTGCAAAGTTCCCAGCGTCCCCCCCAGGAACTTTGAAAAGCCAACATAGCATCACTAGTCAGAAATACTAAAGTGACAAGGATTATTTTAACATACATATGCAAGCAACTTAGCAGCTATGGTCTTGGCACTGTAGTAGAAGGGTTGAGGATATACTTTGCTGTTTGCAGTGAAATGCTTTGTGTGTGCCATCTTAACTGATACGCTTGTTAGACTCCAGCTAGTGGGATGCAGAAAAAAAATGGGATGCAGTACATTGTGACCCACATATTGCATAAGCTAAAGCAACACAGACACTCCTAGGCAATTCTGTTGTTTGTGAATAGTACTCGCAAAATTTGTAAATTAGCAAATGACTCCTTTTTTTTTCATTGTTTTCTGCCAGAGATAATGTGCTATATTTTTGTATATACAATAATATTTTCAACTGTGAAAAATAAGTGGTGTCATAAGAATGGCACAGTCACAAAATATTATACTAATATGTTGTACATTCGGAAGAATGTGAATCAATCAGTATGTTTTTAGATTGTATTTTGCCTTACGGAAAACTATTACAAGACTGATTTCCCTTTGGACTTCATGTATATTGTACAGTTACAGTAAAATTCAGCCTTTATTTTCTAATTTTTTCAACATATTGTTTAGTGTAAAGAATATTTATTTGAAGTTTTATTATTTTATAAAAAGAAATATTTATTTTAAGAGGCATCTTACGAATGTCACCCCTTTTTATGAGGACGTCATAGTTGCTGCAGATAAGGGGTGAATGATGCATATGTTCACTATAAAATAGAAAATATATTAACGTTTGAAATTAAACTGGGCTACTTGTCATTTTTTCACCCCATTTAGTGTTCTAAGTTTGAAAAACTGGTACTTACAATTGCAGACTTCACAGTGATGTAGTAACAGTGAGTCTAATACGAAAATGAAAATATAATTTTTAAGTGTATTTTTTTGTTGGTTTGTATTGCTTCACCTGAAAATAATGCAGGATTCTTGCTTCCTTCCTTTGCACAAATATCCTAGGAAAATGAACAGACAAAAATGCATTAGTTCATTCCAGACTAGGGCTGAAAATTTGACATAGTCTGTAAGTGATGAACCTTTGTGCTTCAAATAGGAAATAAGTAATCATTCACAAAAAAAAGTTAGGCTCGCATGGCTTTACTCAGAGAAAGAGAGAAGAGAAGAAAGAAAATGAATACGGTCAGTGCAAAAAAGCTTACAGGATTACTTGAAGAATATGCCACGGGGAATGATAGATCTGAGTGCAGTCCAGCCTCATGTCAAACATTTGCCTTGCTTGTAAGGAGAAAGTTCCTTGATTTGTCATTTGTGGCAGTTACCTTCCACTGAGGTCAAAATCCTTTCGCTGCCAAGTTTCCCACCGGAAGCCTAGAGAATGATTTACCTTTCTTCATTAACAAACTATCATTTCCTGTTCTGAGCATGTCTCTCCAAGTTTAGCGGTCTTAATGTTAAATTTTATTTATACCTTTTTTAATCTGGCATTTCATAAATAGTTGTAAGTATTTTTAAGCTGACTCAAAAAAATTCACAGCCTTTTCTGAATCCTCTCCAACAAAAACAAGTTATAACTAATAAATTAAGAACTCACTAGAAGCTGAAAATCAGAGCATTGAGATAATGTTACATCTTTTTGCCCCTTAATTTTCATCTGTGATCTGATAGTGGGGCTATTTTGCATAGTTCTGTAGTACTAAAAAATCTTACACTGTGTGGTTTTGTGTATTGGTTATCAATCGTCAAGTGAAATTAAAAATTGCAAGTTCTGACTAGTTTGCAAAACAAAAATGGTTGATACATGGGCCTTGTTCTCTCTTTTTTTTGTTACCTCTCTGGTGAAATATGTAAGCTATTTTTTTATTCCTCTCTGCGCCAACTTGCTGTATACTTTGGTATACAAAGACAAGTAGTATATATTTAGCCTTCTCAGCGGAATTTGCCAGGAAGAAGGTGGCTTATGTTACATGAGTAATTTGTTTGTATTTAAAGCATATCAATATATTGTGACCAAGTGTTGAGACATATATGTGAGGTTATACTTGGCTGCTGATAAACAGATTTTAACTTTTTTTTTTTAATTTTGTTCTCGAAGGGATTGTTAACTATCATATGTTGCCATTCACTGAATATAATTCTTGAATTAGATTATGTGCTTATGCCTGAACTGTCCTGGATTAGTCTTGCTGATTGAAAACAAACCTGGGAATAATCAAATAATCCATTTATTGGGGGTATCTTTTACCTTTAGGCTATATTTTGGAACCCCCAAACCCCACTGATTTCAGTAGACAATAAATCCAGTATTTTCACTGTATTGATGAACTTGACAACACTGAAGGTGAGCCCTGACTGTTTGGTGATTTATATTTCAGTCAAGGAAGATATCTAAAGAAAACCGAAGTTGAAACTGGAAAACTGCAATATGGCCGAGCAGCGTAGCATTCAAGGAGTGTGCAACTCTCCTACTAGATATCCAGTACTAAAAAATGTTGGTTTCATTTGTTTTGTACTATAACAAATGCTTTGACTGCCAAGATGGGTTCTAAGGAAAAAGGAAAACCGTCTCCTTGTTGATAGTGAAATTTAGAGCTGGTCTCAGCGTTAAGCACTGGTTGTCATCTTCTGCTTGGTTCTTAATGAGGATAAATAGTGGACCCCTCCACCTCAGGTAAGCACACTACCAGTGAGTTGGGTTGTGTGTATGATACGTGGGAACGAGTGGGCACGAGTACATACAGTGCATTAGGCACTGCCTGTTGGGCTGACTATAGTGTTTGGGTCCAGGCTTCAGTTGGTATGAATTAGCCTGTGTGGGCAGTGGACTCTTAAACATTGGCTTCTATATGTTAGTTACCATCCTAATATTACACTTAATTAGATAATATTTACTATTCTAAATAAAACCAAAATCTTGCCTCAAACAGATTAGGTTGTTTCAGTAAGTGTTAAGAGGACTTTTCAAGTGGATTGAGATGATGTTATTAAAGCATGCCTACTTTGTCCTTTGAGAAAGGAAAATTGAGGTCCAAGAAAGGAAAATTTTCCATACACAGGTTTAGAGGATAACCATGAAATTCATGCCAGATACACACCATGTAGGACTTTTTGCTTTTAGACAGCTATTAATCCATGAGAGAGGAGAAAACCCTTATTATAGGTCCATTGTGTTATTGCTTTAGTGTTATGATCTGTTAACCTCTTATAAATTCTGATGTCACTGTAAGGATTGCTTAAAGTTAGGGACCTGCAGGATTGGACTGACTATTGACTAAAGTGACAGTGTAAGCAAACAACTTTTTTTGAATTATTTTTCCATCTGATATGAACTACAAATAAATACATCATATTTGCTTGTACAGTAACTTAGAAATATCTCTATTAATATCCTCAACCATTTTTTTTTTTGCTCTTTAATGGTTTGAGGCTTGATTGTAATTTCTTTTTCGAGATAGTGATCATAGTATTAAAAATAAAGAATGAGAAACTTGGATCCAAGTGGAGAGAAAAAAGGTATAGTACTTTAGATGGAAAAAAATGTTTTCTTAAAGGAATTCAGATAATATTCAGGTGAGTATTTACTTATTCAAGTAAGTTATTGTATCGTGATGTCTTAAAAAGTCAAAATGAAGTAATTTAGCAGTAGCAAATCGTTTATGCACCATGCATAACTTGCCCTTTTTTTTTTTTAAAAAAAGTACAGTGTTACCAGTATTAGCTTTTTCACATTCAGCGAAATAGAAAGTAATTCAGTTTATGATGAACGAGATCTTAAAGCTTGTTCTTAAATGGCAGGGAGAGAATAGAATGCATTTCTGTACTGCAGTAGAACATTGAATTATTTTTAGTTATTAACTGTTGGGGAAGATGGATTTGAACAGTCTGTCTCTTCTCAGATGTTCCTAGATGGGTACAGGTACAGCGAGTAATAACCATTTCATTTGTTGAGACTTATTTCTCAATCAGTCACTGGAACAGAGACCCAGAAGGAAATTGGCTGCATATGAGCACGCTTGATTGAGTAATGTCTGTATGGATAGTATTGGGTTAGATTTCATGCTGAAAATGTCAGCGATATCTTGGCTCATCTTAAATCAGTTACAGGTTGGGGTTGCAGGTAGATTACATTGCGACAAAGCACGCCAAATCCATACCAATGAAAATACTCAGTTTTGTTCCCATTTACACAATCTAATTTTTAAATTGGAAATCTAGAAATAAAAATTGATGTCTCCTTTGAAATAGGGGCTATTTGACACAGAAGCTATGTGCATATACAGTTCTTTTTCTTTAAAAAATACACCCTCTCAATCTGAGGAGACCCCCTATCTGTTAATCTTATTTATTTCTCTTCATATGTCTTCTTTCTCGTCCCTGTCCCTCCCCTTGACCCGTCTTAGCCATAGTACTTAAAGGTTTACTGCCATTTACTGGGACAAAGGTGAAGGAGGAGGATGAAACATGCTTTTCTCATTAGTATTCTCTGTCTCTGAAAGTTTAAGACAAGGTGGAAAAAATTATTACCTTGCTATGCTTATCCTGCATTTCAGAGAGACAAAGTGCTTTTCTGTTCATGTCATATTGAAATCCAAAGTTCCAGAAAACATTTTCTATTTCTTTAGTGTGATTTTTATTACTCAGGAAGGCTTTATGTGTCTTTGTTTTAACTGATTGGTGCTGTTTCAAATGAGAGAGACAGTGGTCTCACTACTATAAAAGCATAAAGTGCTGTTTCTTCATCACAGTTCAGAATAGAGCTGATGCAGTTACCTTTGGGCAAGAGGAGCAATGGTTTCACTTGAAATGGGGTTCGAGTTCAGAATTTTCAGCCTTTTGAAAGTGCAACAGATGTTGTACTACATATATGAAGTTTCTCTTTGCTTGTGCTGTAGGAAACGTTTTTTCTCTGACTCAAATCCTGCATGCTGATTAGAGAAGCTTATTGCTAAATATTCAAACTGTTAGACTGAAATAGTTCAGTTCCCATTTCAGTGGAAGTTACCAATAATTAGAAGCTTTGACAATGTATCCTACTATTATATAGGATTATTTATGGATATTTTAATACCTAGGAGTTTAAGTTACATCATAAAACAATCTTGCTAAGGGAGATAATCTGTTTTAAAAGTATAAGAAACTGTATAATCAGAGTAGCTCTGCTTTCCTGAAAGCTTACTGTATAATTACAAAGCCACTCAGTGCACCTAAGATATGTTAGAAGTGAAGACACTTGATGCAAATCAGACGTTGCAGGCACAAGTTTAACTTGGAGAGTCTGAGCCAGTACATGAGGGTATATCACGATGAATTACTACTTTATGGCCATAGAGAGCACCTTGAACAAAGTGGGAGGTTTAAGTTTTTTCACCCTAATTTAATTTTTTTTGAGAAGCAGTGTATTAGAATTGATCTTAAATCATGTGATTGTCTATATGATTACTGATAAAAGAATATTTTGATCCTCTTTCAGCATGTCTCAAAAAAAACACCAAAATGGAAAATCTCAATGACCATTCAAACTTTAACATTGTCGTCTTCAGAAATTAAGTCAAACGTCAGGACTATAGCATTCTGTGTTTCAAAATTAGTGGTACTGTAAGTAAAGTGCACTAACTGGTTATATTTAAAACTGTTACTGTAATTAGAGACAGACAGTTCCACTTTAGGTCTAAAAAGCAATTCAGACCTTTGTCAACTCCCATTGTAGTGCAAGTTTCATCAGTTACTGATTTTCTTAAAGCATTGATGTTATTTCTTGTTATCATATGATACATGTAAAAGTTGATGCAACACTAATGCTGTCAAATGCACAAAGTGAACAAAGTTAGTCTTCTCTCTCAGTTCTCTTGCATAAACTTTGCAAAGAGGAGAATATTTCCAAATTGTTTTGTTTGCTTTGGGCCATTTTGTTTATGCATTTTGTTTCATTATTATAGACAGAGTGATAATTTAATGGCGTGTTAGTTTTATGATTTTTTTTTCCTGATGTACTTGGCACTACGAAGTATGTAAGTAGAGTAGTTAAGGGACCAAGAATGCACTTCGGAAACTTACCTAACTGCAGCTGCATTGAGTAGTAAATAAAAGGAATGTCAATGCCCTTCTTGCAGGACTCATTGAATGCAATGTACATTTTAGCAGTAGGTTTGCTGTCTTCTGCTGCTCTGCAGCTGGAGATGATGTAGTTGTTTGTCATGTGTGTGTTTTTAACCCTCAGTGACTTTTTTTGTTGCAGAAACACTGTGTTCATACTTTAAAACCACTGCATGAGTATCACGTAGTATTGCAGCTACATGTGAAGGCTATCTTTACTGTACACTACCTACTGCTTTCAGTACTGTTCTTGGGGAGGAAGGCTTTCCTCAGACCCCTTCATCTCAAGTGGGTTAAAAAGACTGTGTAAGTTATTCTGAAATATGGATGGGTGGAAGTGGGTAATGGTATAAAAAGCGAACTTTACATCAGTGCTGTGCCTGAACTGTTCTCTCCTGCATACATACAATCACAGCACGAAGACTGAAAGTGCACTACACTGTGCCTGGCCACCTCTGTACTAGTAAATCAGACAGGGGATGGAAATGTTCCTGAACAATGGATTGCAATTGCCCACACAAGTGAAGCGTTAAGTCTTTCCCTGGTGTGAGTTAAGCATGGGCCAAAAAGTACTCTCCTAAACTATTCCCTGGAACATTTCAGGAGCTAAAATGCTCAAGGGTCATTACCAAAAGTCAGTTTGCCAGCAGCCCCACCTCTTTTAGAGGGTAAAGGGGTTGCCCAGCATGGACATTGTCCTTTCAGAGCCAACTGGAACATGGTGCCCAGGAATGTTCTTGGGCACATTTATTTGCAGTCCAGGAGGAAGGCTATTCCTTCGACAAATCTCATCTCAAGGGAAATTCACTCACAAAGGCGGACATACTCCTGAGTTAGGATGGCACAACCTAGTCCCCAAGCAGTAACTTAGTTGCACAGAAGCAATATATTTCAGTTTTGTGAAAGGAGAAAATCAGTTGACAATGTATCTTGTTAGAATTTTGTAAAGCTTGGGTGATAGGGCTCTTGCTCCCATGTAGAGTAGCTACCTAGAACTATATATCGATATTTTGTATCAAACCTGAACCTGTAATATTTGATTTGGGAAACGGCATTTTTTTTTCTTATTACAACATTATTCCTTTAAGTATCTACTGACAAGTCATAAAAACATACTTATCCCTCTATTTAGCTTTTGTTAACAAGCAAGCTTTCCTATGTCGTAGCACTTACATAGTTTTTAAGAATTAATTAAGATGTTATATCTTACTTTTGGAAGTTACATACATCTTAAAAAAAACTATGAAAAAATAGTTTCCTCCCATGATAATCACTATCACTTAATCTTTCCGCAAATATGGAAAGTGTTTTTTTTTCCTTTCAACCCCATGCTCTGTTAGCCCCCAGGTTATGGAGTGGGTGGCTTGTGGAATCTTACAATTACTGAATGATTTTGCAGGTTTTCATAGAGAAAAACTGGTGTATAAAGTATTGCACTTGAGCTTGGCATGTGAGAGAACAGATTCACTAAATATTCTAAGTGTATGCAAAAAATATTTCTATATACAAATAGTCTGAGGGATGTGGCTGGAGAGAAAATGACTGTCCCAATTCGGCCCTTAAAAGCTCTGCTTTATAAAAATGGAACAATGTCAAGTTTGGTGTTTTTTTAGAATTTGATAAATTAAGCTAACCGAAATATTAGATGGAGAGACATCCTGTTCAGTTTATTAAATGTGGCCAGGATTTGTGCTGTTTACATTTCACATAGTTTTTTATCCAAAGACCTCACTTCAGCTGCAAGATTGGTGGGTGAAATGCCTGGCCTCACTGGAGGCAATGACAAAATTGTCCTTGACCTCCTTGAAACTTAGTATAGAAAAGAGGTGAATTCCTGAATATGTACTGATTGAACATTCACTTGAATGGGTATCCTGGGAAAATCCCAGCTGCCTAGGGGAATAAAAAAGTTTATAATTGCATGAGACACACTTTTGAATCAAGGAATAGATATCTTACTTTAGTATTTTTAACCTTCTTTCTGGTCCTACTTAACTTACTCTACAACTGAGATAATTTATTCCTACTATTGCTGTAGTTTATATGAAGTTGTTTCCTTTAGGCACCAATACTTAAGATTTTGCAGAGAGATTCTGTTTAGGGGCTTAATTCCATTAACGGTGCTACAGATTCCTGTTAGGCTTTTTACTCACAGATTTGTGCCAATACAAGCTGTGTGTAGACTCTTTTCCCTTTATTTTATCTTACTGTTATCAAAACTTTCTTGTATACTGAAGCTGCAACAGTTTGACTGAATTCAGTTCAGCTTAGCTGTTGCAAAAAAAAAAAGTCTAAGGAGAGCATTAATTTGGTTTAGTTGACAGTCTGGTTAATTGGCATAGGCTCTTTCACACTAAGAGTGTCTACATAGTGTTTTCTGACAGTATTACTAAGTCAGCTATAAGCACTAACTGAAGTTAAATAAGTGAAAGTATGCTGAAATTACAGTGAGCTACTTTCAGACAGAAATGTTTATGTGCACTAGCATTCCTTTGATCTAAAATGCCCATTAAGATGGGCAAAATCTTTTTACAGTTACATTTCTGTATTGCTCGTTATATCTCCCATATTTACATATATATGGAT
Source organism: Dromococcyx pavoninus (assembly GCA_033558185.1). Classification (NCBI taxonomy): domain Eukaryota; kingdom Metazoa; phylum Chordata; class Aves; order Cuculiformes; family Neomorphidae; genus Dromococcyx; species Dromococcyx pavoninus. The sequence goes on from JAUMJL010000155.1 coordinate 785,592, forward strand.
TACATCTTTAGGGGAAATGAGGAATGAAAGGAAAAAACTGCTTCCTATTACCACATTTCACTGTTACTAATATTCTTCTTTCAGTGTATCAGCTTTTGCTGTAACATTCTGCCCTAGTTTCCAAATGAGACCATGAAAGGCACTCCTTTCCCCTACTTCTGAGCGAGTACATCTGCAGAGTGGAGTGAGTCTGCCCTGTACTCTGTACTTTGTATATTGAAGTCTCCCAGGCATGGTATGTTGGTCCAGTAAACAGAACAGCTTTTTTCCACTCTGTACTTTCAGTGAGAAAAGAGTAATGAAGATGCTAGTTTTCTTATTGCTAATCATACATAATATGGCAACTTTCAAAGGTTTTATCAATCCAAGTACAGCACTGATATAAGATCTTATGTAAATGCGCAGAAAAGCAGATTCTCATCCCCTCACTGTCATCAGAGAGTGAGTGGGAAAAGGAGAATGAATGCAGAGTTGTGATATGGTTCTGTAAACCAAGTATGTGCATATATTGATGATGCCAAATCTTTTACGCATTCTTTAAAAGTACAGGACCTTTTAAAATGTTGTTAGTTTTGTTTTTTTCTTTAATGTATGCAGAGAAGCAGAAGAACCTAGTAGATTAACCTTTCTTTTCAGATAGGGACACTTGGTTAACTGATTTCCATCTATGGCTACTACTTTCCTACAAATATTGTTTTATAAATAAATTATGTCCTGTTTTTCAGGGGGGGAATGAAAAAAATATCCTGTTTAGATACATGAGGGATGCATAGCAATGTCCATGAACAGCAATGGCCATGAAATAATGACTGATGGGCTTACCATTGGTTTGCCTTTACTGAGAGATTCAGTCCCACAGTAGTAGAGACGCTAAGGAAACATAGAGAACGTTCATTTCTAAATTTAGCAACTTAAACCTTAACTGTCTACATGAGATTTAGACATCTCATGTTGACAGCAAGAAAGGTATTGTTTTTCATCTGTGCTTTGATGGGTTTGCTTTTTTTTCTCATTTCTTTTTGGTTTTGTTTTGGGTTTGTTTTTTTTCTAATGAAGGCAGACAACAACATACATGGCAATGAAAAAAATCCCATCCTTGGTAGCCATTTCAGAGACATGCAAGTAAGGTTTACTGGGACAAGGAAACAGCAGAGACAAGAAAATGTCAAAGTGAAAGGTTTTTGCTCCTTTGGTGTTTGTTTCCTTGATGGGGTGGGTATGTGTTGTTGTTATTGAGGTTTTTTTGTTGTTTTTGCTGGTTTGGTCAGTTTGGTCTTTCCTGAGGTCCTAGTCACCTTCAGGTCTTTTAGGGTCTGCCAGTCCTGTGGGCATAGGTCACTGTCTTGTCTTAATGAGATAACATGAGATTTGGAGTATCAAAACCGAGCCTCGTAGAAAACTTATGTAAGAGCATGGCATGACAGTGGTTGCTGTCACTGTGGCTTTTTTGTGATTTTGGGTTTTGTTGTTTAATAATTTAACTGGAGCTGAGATTCTTAAGTTAGGTAAATCAACCTGGCTCCACTCATGGTGGTTGATGTTCTGGTGATTTGCACTAGCAGAGCATCTGACCTACCAAAAATGTGTTACACAGTAGAATAAGAATCTAAAGATTTTATCAACTTTCATTTCTTACTGAATCTTTGTTGAACAACAGCTTTCACTATAACTCAAGACAGTTTAGATTCCTTATTTACAATGCTTTAAGATCTATTATTCTTTACATTCACAATGCTTGCACAAAAGGAATGCTTTCAATTCAGTCACTTAACTTCAGGATCTTGGGATACTTTGAGTGTTCCCAGACTTGTTATGAAAAAGAACTCCTGCAAAAGGAAGAAAACTGATCATTTTAATTTACATGTAACTGTGTTTTACATTTTAAAAAAAGTCTTTAAAGCATGCTTTGTGTGACAGACATTTATGCTGACCCTATTTATTATGGAGTGAATAATATTTTTCAAGAATGATTCATCTGGCTTATTTTAGAGGCTACCTTGAATTCTGGTCATTTCTATAGATACTGCAATTCATAGTCATTACTAAGCTAGTGGTTTGATCTAACCTCAGCTACCTGTTGCTGGCTGTGAATGGAAGAATTTATTTTTAGTGTGAAACCACAATATGAATATTTTCCACTCTGACAGTATAAAAACCCCTTTAAGTAAAAATTTTACTCTTCCGCTGTGATGTGCTGTGGCTCTGATGTCAGACATACTGGGTTCTCCTTACAAAAAATCCTTTAAAATATCTGATTCTCTATTGAAGTTGACAAGAATTTCCTCCACTTAACCCCTTCGGTGCCCCCCCGGAGGGTTCAGCTCACCTCAAACAAAAGGAAGGTCCTATACCTCCTAGACTGGAATGGTGGGATGTTGATGAATCCAAAATGAAAAAAAGTGATGGAAAAACCTGGACTCTTGGGCGGTCAGGAAGGAGGTTTGTGGGCAAGTTCATGTAGCTGTGATATGTGAGAGAGCCAGCATCTCTGAAAAGCTGTGACTCTACGGCTGCACAGCCACTGCAAACACCCTGCCAATACTGAAGCCTGCATTTTGACATATGAGTTTTGTTTGTCTGTTGGACTGGGCTATTTGGGGTTAATTCTGCCATTTATGCATGATTCAGAAACAGAAAGGGTCTGTAATTTTGGGAAGTATCACCTCTGCTTAGTAAGAGTCAATGGATTAATCGTGGTAGAAAGCCATCTACAAGTCTTGAACGTGTGAATCCTGTAGTTAATCACTGAGTCACTGTGTGAATCTCATGCATTGCAGAACCTCGAGTAGTCTTCTCAGCTAAGTAAGTTGACCTGAATTATTACATCTGGAGCCATGAAGGCTATTATTCAATGTAAGGGAAGACAGACTAACACCCACCACAGGCTGCATTGCCCAAGATTAAGAATTTGAGGCCTATATAATGCCACTAGCCTATACACAAACTTCTCATTTTTCTCCATAAAACATTTGAATTGCATTAGAGATAAGATGAAGTAACAATTCTCAATATCCATGTGCCTTTATATTTACGTTTGTTTTATAATTTTAGAACTAAGCCTAATCTGTAACAGTGAAAAGCAAGGAGACAAAATGGAACACAAGAATATAATACAGTTCCAAAACCAGGAGAGTTTCTAGCTCAGACCCAAAGCTCAGTTCATCTTAAGGACAAGGACTGGTTCCTAAGCCTTGACTTAGAACCTGGTTTCCACAGAATATTAGGACTATCAGATAATTGATGGGCTTTGGTCACTGTTCACAAGCTTTTTCTGATCCAGTCAGAGAGGCTGCTGACTTCCTTGCTTTTACATTGTCACCACATTTCCACAGCTTTAAAGAGATTTAAAAATAATTCGTGAATTTCTTTGATGGAAAAAAAAGAGTTCCTCCTTCATATTTGTGATGCCTCAGAAGTTCACATTTTGTCCCCTTTCTTTACAGGCCAAAAGAAAGAAGTAGATGGTTTAGTTCTGTTAGCTCAATTAATCTGTCTTAAATGAAGAAGGGTGCTGTCTTTGTGTCCACACTAGTAAGGGGGAAAAAAAGTACGTTTTTTACTAATTACTCGGTCACATATGATCATTAGCATAAGGTAAAATGTTAATGTGATCAAAGTTGCTGGAATTTCAGCACATGTGGTTTGGTTATTGGTGCTAACAAGAAAATGTTTACCATCTCTACCAATACATGTTAAAAGATACAGTCAGGCTCTTAGCACTGTGATTTTAACATCTGATAAGCAGAAAATATTTCTTTAAAAAACATAAGCAAATAAGTACCGTTCCTCAAACAATTTTCTTAGATAAGACCTGAGCTTCCAGTTAACACCTTCAAAGATGTTACTATCTTGTGTTCGACATCTGTGCCTTAAAAAGCAAGAGGTTTTGTTTTTATAAATCCAAACATTTCCTCTCTTCCTGACCAGTTACAAGGAGTTTTTCCAGGTACTCATCACTACATTGCCCAAACCAGATCAGTTTGATTTTTGGCCTAGAAGCAAGAAGGGACAGGGAGACCATTTCAGGAGAATCTCCCTGCTGGCTGCAGAGAGGAAGTATCAGGAGCTCACCTCACTGCACATCCTAGAGGGCGTAATGTGTAAACACTCTTTTGGTAAGCAATGTAACCTTACTACAAGATTGTAAATATTTTTGGTAATTATTTTTTTTTATTCTTAATTTTTAGTGTGAGTGTAAAAGAGTCATCTCTTCTTTCAGATTCTCATTGCCCTACAGAAGGGAATCTTGGCCATGGTTAAACCTTGGATTCAACTTTTCCCAATTTATAGGGATTATAACAACAGGATTTTTAGGGATCGTACATCTGTAAGGACTATAATATATTCTGTATTTCCCTGCTAGCTAAAGACTAGAAGGGGGTGGATATCCAGTATGGGAAGAGTCTGCTGATAGATTTATTTAGGAATTTCTTAGGAGACTTTTGAAAAGTGGCAGCCAACCTGAGAAACACTTATAATAAGGAGTTAGTTGAGAAGATGTGTAAGGCAATCTCCAGGGACAAACAACCTTCACAACTAGACACAGTCCTATCGACACCCATAATGATAACCAGCTTCAAGACCCCAATATGAACCTGCTTCTGGAAAGGCTTAACCTCCTTTGGTTTTGTAAATTTGGTGTTAAAAAATGAGACATGCACCTTGTGTGTATCTGTGAAATGTTTTCTTTATAGACAATTGAACAGAAATTAAAACAATGTTGGGGGGCGAGGGAACAGGTGGAAACTGTCAAATATCCCAGTACAACGGTGATGGATGTGGGAGGGGTAGGAAGGAAATGGACTGCAGACAGTGACCATGTCTCCATGTTTTCTCTAAACAGCATCTGTATTGTCACCATCAGAAACTGCATCCTGGGCAATATGCATCACTTTTCTGAAGCCACAGGAAGTCTCTATGTTCTTAAGACATTTTGGAGACACAGAAATTCATACCAAGGCTGAACCAAATTTTCCTGAAGTAGGTGTAGGGGAATTACAGTGTCTGCCTGTGTGTTACTCAGCTGAAGTTTAACTGCAGCCTATCAAGGCTCAGATAGCTGTCCATCCTTTCTCATCATCTCCATCTGGATTCTGCTGGAAAACGTGTAAAAGTAATGAAAAACAATTCATGGAGTTGTGTTGGATCTATGATTTTTTTTCAATGTGAATGGTTATAGCTGACACTGGGCAAAAATTAAAATTCTTCTGCTAAATATGTCAATGAAGTAATTCTCTACAGTGGTCTTAGGGAAGATTTTTCACTAAAATCAGCTTTTCAAACAGTTAAGACAAGCCAAATAATACGAATACAGTTATTTAGTTGTAGCTTATGTGTGGTTCCTCAACATTAGCAAATTGGCTAGGTGAGAGTAAGTATTCATGTCCAGGAGATAAGCCCTGTCACATCAAGAAAAATATGAACTCTGATACATCAATATTTAAGGAGTAGTAAAGTACTTTTCTGCAGATTTGCTGAGTGGAGTGAAGCATGTCCTATTGGTCTCAGTTTTAATATAAAACCTCATTTAGTGAAATGATATATTAGAAAATATTTTAGCACAGGTTTAAAGGCTAAGCTTCTATACATAAGCTTCCCTGGGCAGAAAACTGGTAATGTGATGGAAGACAAAGTTCATGTGCAGACATAGCAGAAGAGAAAATTATCGTCTATTTTTGTTCAAGTCAGGATCATGTATATGTCAGGGAACTGACATCCGTAGATTTTGATTTGATCACCCAAGTGCCTTCCTCTTTGTAAGATGAGCACTAAGACTCTTCTTCCCTTTCAGCAATACTATTTTAATGAGTAAATACATAGACCTCAGACCTATTAGATCATTGGCTGAACTGACAAAACCCAAAATTATTATAGCCCAAATTTTTTGCTTCCCACACCTCAATTAGAAAACAACTCTACCTTTTAGTTGCAGATTTTTCTAAAGTTACATCTTTTTGAAATAAAGGAATAGTAAATGTAAATATAGAGGACTCTCCATTGCCTTGGCTTGCTTTGCTTTACCTTCATTAAAAGTATTTTGAAAAGAAGTCAGGGCACAATGGAGCCCTGGATGGACGAAAAATCATCTCTCTTCAGATGTCCACAACTTATGTGTCTGTTTCTATACTCACCACCCTGGGGCTCCCTTGTTTTTTAGTGTATTTAAAGGAATAATTTTAGGGTGTGTCTGCATTACCAGCTTTTACAAAGTAAAGAGTGGAGGAGTGTGCTTGGTTTGTTGTGTTGTGTTATGATTCTAGGTCTGCATATTCACATTGATTCTTTACCAGCAATGAAATTTATGCCAGTTGCTGATTCACAGCTCATTCCTATCCTTTGTAGAAGAGCAACTGGTGAATGACCCTGCATCCATTTTGCAAGTGCGGTGCTGTGAATGGCACCCTATGGCACCATGTCCCTCTTGGCAACATCAGGAGCAAAAGTGCTTCAAGCACAGCACCTGTGTAAACCAGAAGACACAAAATATAGATTCAAGATAAATTTGTATCAAAAAACATGCCTTCAATGGACTGAATAACTAGTGTATTCTTTTAGATCTTTTATCTATTTGATATGTCATATAATTGCATAACCAACATAAGCAAAATTTTTAAATTCCGATTTTTTAAAAGCAAAAATGAAAATATGACTATTTCTAAATTCTTTACTAATTTAAAAATAATTAATTGAGGACAAGCTTCTGTATTAAATGCATATGTCTATATGTGAAAGAGTTGTGCTAAGCTTCCATTACAGTCAAAGGGAGTTCTACTCAGTTGTTCACACTTGAATGCTTTGTGTCATTTGAATTGTCCAAGTGTATCTGATATTTGCATCAGAGTTGCAGGTGGATCTAGATATTGCACTGGTACCTGTACATAGACAACTAAGTAATCAGAGGATCAGCAGAATCAGGAGGTTCAGTGTACATTTTAAATGATCCTAAAGCAAATCTCTAAATTTGACTAGATGAATAGCGCTCTAGACTCTTTTGACTGGATTGACTATGTCTCCATGGACTTAGCTTAGGCATTTATTGCTTCCTAAATTTAGATGCCTGAATCTTGAACAGACTCCCACCTCTCATTGCTGAGTTACTGCATCCTGTTCTTACTTGATTAAACACCACATAATAATTCAAGTTACTATATGGTATACTAATTCAGAAACAGAATGTGGATTCCTTATTTTATCCATTTTAATGGCATTGCCATTTTTTTAAGTATAATCAGTTTTCTGTTCTGATGATTATGACAGTTTTCCGTGGTCTGTCATTCCTTATATTTAGTGTAATGTAGGAAATATACATGAAAACTGCATATGCCACTTCTCCCCACTGTTGTATCTCTGGAGCTGAATAGAACTGTTATTGCCAAAAATAATTCCCTGAGCACAGCTTTCATGGAGCATAATGTGGAGCTTCAGTAGAAAATCGTTTTATGGCTTATAAAAGGCACTGTCTAATAACAGTGTTGGTGATTTTTTTCCAGGCATGTAAAAAAAGACAAGACGGTACAGAACTGCTTAAGATCATTTAGTGTAATCATCTACAGTAAGAAAGACTAAATGTACTGTAACCATTCCTTAGAGATATTTGCCTAATCTCTTCCTAAACAATCCTAATGAAGTTTTTCTGCTGAGTCTCTGATCTAATATTTCACCTACTGCTATATACAGGAAGATTGTTATTGCCTCTCTCTACAAGCTTCTGATTATTGGAAAAAAAAAATCAGTCAGCTGCACATGCATTTTATGGTGATTACATCTAGAACATCCTGTTGAAGTGCTTATGTCTGCATTGACCGTAGTGGAACACCATGACCTTGTCTCACCACGACTTTGTTTCACCACAAAAACGTAAGACCAGCCACCTTTGGCCAGACAAAATATCCGTATAATCCTTTATGCTACTGCTTACAGAAGAAGGAGATTTATAAAAACATGCTAGTTGGTACAGTTACAACCCAGGAAACATTCTTCCACAATTCAGCAACTTTCAACCCAGAAACTTCCTGCATCCAATCTGCTGTTTTAATGTCCTTTAATGATCTTTCTGATAATTTCTAAAGTCTACTCTATTAAGCCATTCTAAAGTTATTGTCTACAATATCCTTCAGCAAGGGGTTCCACCATTAGACTATAAATCTAGCTTTCAGCTGGCAAAAGAAGGTAAGATTAATTTCACCCTAAACACTTGCAAACTGATTGTTATAGATGTATTTCTGTATCTTTATGAGGATTGAAGGTACATTGACTGATCTATACTTTGATCTATTTCTTTGATTGTGTTGCAGCACTTAACCTGTACTATGAACCTCTCAGCAGGGGTTATTAGCTCAGGTGCAGCACAAAGCGAATTCATCTAACTGGGTACACATGTTTCTAGGGTCTCTGCACCAAACTTCACTGTTTTCTTAAACATTTATTATGCTGCAACTGCTGCTAATGCTTTTGTGAAGCTGTGGAAAAGAAATATTACCAGACTATTTTACGTGTCTTTGCAGTTCAGATACCTGCAAGAATTTTTGAGACTGATGCAGGATAGAAGAATCATGGCAGTGTCATCCTTTTGTTATAAGGCAGAGTTATGAGTAGCAGCACAGTTATGTCTTTAGAGTTTCTTCTTATGGAGAGGGAGACGTACCTCAGTATTGGAGCATAATAAATTTAGATCTTTTTATCAATGTTTGGTGAAATGTTCAGGTCTCTCTATCTTATTCAGTTTTGCATCTTTGCAGTTTTGTTTTGCATCTAGCACTGCTGTACTGTTTGAAGCTTCCTGTGGTTTCCCCTTCTTCTTTGACATTTACGATTACTGTTTCAGCAGCAGCCTACCCAAATGCAGAAAAATTAGAATTCCATCCTGCCCAGGGTGGGACAGATAGGGCAGACATTAAATATGATGTCAAGAATAAACCCAAGATGTACTTAGTGGCACAACATGCTGACAAGGTTAGACGCACTGGTGGAATCTGGCTGGTTAGACCACGTTTATAATTCCTTTGCACAGCAGCAAAAAGCAAGGAGGATAAACCAGTTTATCTGGTCTATTGATTTCTTGTTGCTCTGAATACTGATACTTTCACTTTCTTGGCTTGAATCTTTATGCTGCAAAAGGGGTGAAACTGATGCTTAAGGCTATTTCCCCAGGGGTAATATATGGATCAGGAATGCAGGTTGCTGGCAGAGTATTTTCTAAGGTAAGTCTGCAAAACATGCAGCTACAGGTCCCTCTTTCGGAAGGGTTTCAAACCCACCTCTCTCATTTTACATGTTAAATGTGGCCTAGAGGAACATCCACCTACACCAAATGGAAAAGCCAAATTTCCTTCCAGTTCCAAAAACATAGTCATCTGCCAAATGACATTTCTAATTCTTCCTGTAAAAAAATGGAAAGTTAAACAGAAGCATCACCCTTCCAATAAATCCATTCCAAACTCTTTCTGATTTATTTCAGATCCACTGCCTTCTGGTGGGGCTGTTAAATAATACCCACGTTTGTTCTCCTTACGGGACTTACCTCAGAATATATTTTATACGGGTGTTCCTTCAGAGACTTTTAAAAATGCTCTAGAAATTAGAAAGACTCAAAGTTTGACTTTTGATACACGTGTTCAGTTCCTATTGCCTTTGGTGGGGAATTTCGAGATGAAACAGATCACAGTGTTAGAAACATTTATTTAGGCATGCTAAGGAAAATGAGTAGTTTTGAATAAATGTTAATTTCTTCCATCAACTACAACAAAGTTTAAGCACCTTAATTTGACTTGATTTTCTTTTTTTTATGCAAGAAAGAGACAAATCATTAAAGTATGTTTAAGAAGTCAAAGGATTGATGAAATGAACAAAGCCATAGAAACTTCTTGTCAGGAGTTTTTTTTAAGGACTAATTAATCACAACAACTCACACTAGATGTATCATCTCCAAATTCAAATTACCATAAAGAAAATAGGTATTAAGATTGTATCCTTTACATTTTAAGGACATTAAAGGGCTTTTTTTCAGCTGTCACTGTTGTGCCTCTATTTATTCTGGAAGATTTTTGCAGCTGGACTACTTGGAAAAGCACAAGAAGATTCAAGATCCTCTGGCTATGCCCTGACCTGGTCAGACAGCCAGGTTCTGTCCAAAGTCAAGTAATTGTACTCGGGTTGCTCAACCTTGCTTGTTACCTCAAAACACAAGCACCATGTGAATGTGTCTATATATGACTTTGGATCAGAGCTGGCTCATATCTGACCATTTTGAAGAACAGACAGACAAGCTTGCATCTGTCTGTACCTGTCCCTGTAGACATACCCTAAAGCTGCTAAATAGCTGATTTTTTTTTAGTGTCACAGTAAACAATGAATGTGAAATGTCAAGCAATCATTATGGAACTAAAAAATCCTCAACAAAGAGAACAAGTAAAACAATACAAATAAAATGAGATTTTTTTTTCCTCCCACGCCCATAAACTGTCATGCAAGTAAAATAGCTGGAACTGACATAAACTCTTTTGAAAAGCTAATTTAGTAGTCTGTAGTCACCTTGTATTTTTTCATTATTTTCCTACTTTAATATGTTTCTTTTTATTTTAAAAAGAACTTGAAATTTTATATTTCCAAAATGTGAGCAAGAAATACTGGCTATTGGTACAAACAACCTGTGAAATTTTCAATTTTTTATCATGAAATTAGAGGTCCTGGTAAATTTTGGGTAAGATTCCATACTTTGAAGTCGTAAGTGTTGCATGAATGTATCTGTTGGCAAAATTTTCCCAACGTATATTTGTTATTAAATTCAGTAATGTAGCAAAGTAAAAATGGCATTACAATGTATGAAAAAGCATTAATTTCTTCAATAATAAAAAAGAACACCTCAGGTAAAAACAGAAGGAGGATTTATAATCCTCACTGGTCACTTAGAGCAGTACTGTCTAATATCATTCACTTATGTTTTTATCATAAATTTTTGAGGGTTCATTTTCTTTATTATTATTTTTTGCAGTTTAGTTCTTCCTTTTCCATGTTTAAAAGCTGTTTTTTTCTGGATTCTAGTGATAACACTGCTGTTTAAATTCTGATGCAGTCCTATGCTAAGTATTGTAGTCCTTAGTCTGTGGATCCATCCTACAAGGCCTGTTAAAAGCTGTCATAGTGCTGGCTTACCTTTGGTTTTGTGCTTTTTGTGGGTGAATATGGAGGTCTGATGACCACATTTTGCTTGGAAATACCATAGCAGTAATAAAGAGGAAAGGGATTTATGGAACTCTTCCAAAGATCTTTCCCGGATTTTCCGAGGAGCTCTAATAACTTGAGAGGAAAGAAAAAATATGGACCAAAGCTTTTGGATCTAACTTGGTTCCTTATCCAATCTCCACATTCAAATGGATCAGAGGACCATTTTAAAGAACTGCTTGTCCACAGAGCCATTCCATTTTACATCGACAGCAAGATATCATATCCACAAATAATACATTTTAAAGAAGTAATTCAAAACCTTAACTCTCACCATGAGCATAGGTCTATTCTATGAAATGGAACTTCCTTTTAGCAGGTGGTGGAGCTGAATCAGACGAGATGAGACTTAATTCCCATAGGCTTTGCAGAAATGAAGGACAAATAACTTTAAAGGTAGCACCACTTTACGCCTGAAATACCCACTGTTCCAGTAAGAAACAGTAATATGTCCCCCCAAGTAGAACAGAACATGAAGTATATATGGGGCTTCATGAGTGGATATAAATTCAGAAAATCTGATGAGCCATCTGAAACTTTTCTCCAGCTGCTTTAATGACATCATTGGTTTCACTATCTACAGTGGCACCATTGTCACATTCAACAATGACAGCTCTAAAACTATTCTGTCTGCTTTCCTGACAGATATTCATATGCTGTAGAAGGAAAAAAAAATCTTCTTGTCATCATAATTTTTCTTTTTTTCTTTTCCTTTCCTTTTTTCCTCCCACATAATTCCCTTTTGTCCTCCAGGTCTTAATTGCAATTCATTATTATTTTTGTGAAGAGCAGCCTCACGAAGGCAAAGAGTTAAAGACGTCACTTTAAATGACAAAAGCTGAACACTTTACCCCACTTTCAGTCTCTCATCTATTCATCCTTTTCATTGTGAACTTCGCTATTTCAGCTTTCTAAGCTCTTCAACTACCTGCCCCTAATTTGTATTCCTGGGAAGAGGCCTAGGCTGGTTATTTTGCATTTGTGTGCTAATGGTGATGAGTTTGCTTCTAAGAGGAGAACCGGGAGGCGAGGGCAGGAACCTCCAAAAGGGTTTAAGTGGGAGTGGGGGTGAAGGTGCAGGAAGGGTTGTTTGGGGGAGAGTCATGCTGAATTTTAACCCTGAATGCTTTCTTATACAATTTAGCACAAAGCCCTCCTGATTATATGGAGAATGACACCCTGTGAAAACTTGCCTGTTCATATACACCTTTTAGGCAAATAGGTTAGTCAAGTGTCTGTAAACCCTCAGAGACAGTTGGGTCATCATTTTATTAATATATTAAAACATGCCATATATTTTACAAAACATTTTTTTCATATTACCCTGAAATTTATGTGTGTAACTTATCCCAAGTATGTATAGTATTCTGAAATATGTTTATTAAAGTAAACAGTCTGCATATGTAAATGATAGCAGTGCAGCCTAGTTCTACTTTATTTGATAAAACCATTTACTTTCACAGGGTTAATTTTGCCTGCATGCTTAGATGCCATGTGAGATAAAATACATTTCATTAGATTAAATAGACAAACAGAGGCTTTCTGACTTATTGACTAGTATTTCAAAGCTGAGCATTTCTTATGCTAATCATTTTTATAACTAATTTAACAGACCTAAAAGAATGTCATTATGAATAATTAGAGATGTTAGTAATTTAGTTTCCAATTAACCAGGGATGTGGCAGACCATTAAAGATGGGAATACTCATTAGCCATGAGAGGCACGGGTGTTTTGCTGCTTGTTATAGATTCTGTCTATATTTAAAAATGGTTTGGTTGTTTACACTTTCTAATATGGAGCACTTTCATTTCTTGCTGCTGGATATATCATCTCGTACTTTGTCGCGTGGTAAACCAGACAACTGCGCAAAGCACCTGATGCAACAAAGCATGCTGGCAGACTTTTTCCGTTTCGTGAACTATTGCATGACCGTGGTTCTCACCACAACTCCACACCCAAGAAGTGAATTTGCAAAAGGGGCATTTTTCTTTTGCAGGTGTAAGTTGCTTGTAATACAATTAAGCACATAAATATTAGATTTCAAATCTGTGCCTGTGAAAAAAATGAAAGGGAGACTACACGTTCATGTCTTCTTACTTGCTGAGCTTATGACATTAACGAACGGTACTACAGTCTATATGTCGCCCATTCACTCTGTAGGCTTCCACTAGTGACTGCACAACAGAATCTTGGGCATGAATAAGTCTATTCCTTTAGACTTTTACATCTGCTGAGTGAAATTCCACACACCAGTGCTGGTTTTGTTCATACTACCTTTTGTTTTTTTTAAGCTACAATTTCCAAAAATATTATTTATTCTAAATGCTCATATTGTTTCAACTACAACCAATCAAAATGCAACCATATAAAGACAGATTTTCTTTCCTTCCATTAAAAAACATACTATTTCTCAGATACTAGAAAACCTTTGTAATCATTAACGTCAGCTTGTTTTGGAAAACAGACTGAATATTGATTGTAGTAATCATGAGTCATTTTGCAATATTAGCATATTAGCAATATAGACAAGACCAGTAAGCTCTCCGAGAATTATAGGCTGCTCCATGATTTATTAGTCTATAGAAAGCAAGAGAGTCACAATTTCATGAGCTGCAGGAGCAAATAAACCTGAAGGCGAAGAGCTTCCTCCCAGGTCTGACATTGGGGTTATACAGAAAATTGTACTCTAATAATGGCAGTCTTTATCTATAGAACAAAGTCACATAAAGTTTTTCAAGAATGATCTAGTTAAACTGCTGTAAGCTCTGTTTAGTCTGAACAACAGACGCCCACCTGCCCTTTAATCTAGTTTAGATTAGTTTAAATCTTTAGTTATCAGTCAACTTTCTCCTGTAGTGAGAAACAAAAGGGGTTTCAAGTTGATCATCCATTTTTACTATGCAGACCTGTTTGAGATTCCTCTCATTTGAGAACAAGTGTGTCCCATTTCAGTTCTTGGATTAGAGTCTGCACCAAAAATATCAGGAGGTGTAAATTAAAATGAACTGCTATTTGAATTCAAGCGTTCACATAGGGAAGAAGTGAAGATGGAGATTCCTGATATGTTTATTAGCCCACTTATGTATATTGTATTGCCAGTTAAACTTTGCCTAAGATACGATTCAACATACTGAGTCAGATTAGAAAATATTTTTTCTTTTCATAGCAAAGATTAGAGCACTAACCACAGCTATGGAAAATCAGTGTTCAGTGCCTGCTCTACTACAGATATCATAATACAAATGACCTTGGGCAAGTCACTTAGCATATATTTGCACTGCAATCAGACAACCTAACCTTAAAGTTCAGCATTCCTGAACTTTTTAGCAGCACCAGCAGACCACTGTCAACTCCCACTGTTTTCAAAGGCCACTGTGGCCCTTTTAAAAATTTTAATCAAAAGCATCATTGTGACAACTTTGTTTTATATGGCTCAGCAAACCACTTACTTTAAATTGGGAACTGCAGATGGGAATCACTCCAATGATATGACTTCAATGTAGGTTAAATGATGAGGGTCCCAGGCAGATTTGTGCATCCTGCATTGCTTTGTCTACACTTCTGTGAGTGCCTGAGCTACTCTGGCTACCACTAACTGTCCCATGCCTGTCCTCAGTTCAGCCACACTTCCCAACCACAGTGTAGACTGTGCCTCAGCTCTTCACCTCTGAAGTATTTGCCTACCTCACAGGTGCAATCTGAAGAGAAATGTATCAAAAAAACTGTGAGGAATACAGAAGTCATAGGTTTAATGAGTTTATTTAATGTATGCTCTAAAATACACTGAATAGTTACCTTCTCAGCTTTCCCTAGTACTTCATGGGAAGTCCTAGTGGGTACGGTTAGAGGAATGAGCAAACTACTAAAATGAAGGTGGGAGGTTATATAACTGTCAAAAATTATCTCAGTTCTGTCGGTTTAACCAATGTCTGACTCATCTGACCTCTCTCTAGCCTGACAACAATGGAGATTAAAAGAAAAAAAAAAGGCACTAGACCATTTTAAAAGAACAGAAGGTGCTAAAAGGAAGGGGATTGTGTTATTATAAGTGGCTGATGGCCAACAACCACCTTCCCAGATGCCAGAATCCCATACTTTGTGTTGGTTTGCCCTCAGATTTAATGTGATGTATCTGAACGTGTGGAATCTTCAAAGTTGAAGCTGAAATCTCCTTATAGTGATGCATGCTTCTGGCTGAAGCAAGTGGGGAAAGTACCTGCATGTCACTTCTAGAGGATATCAAGTAAGGAATAGCATAAACAAAATTCTTACAAGTATCAAATTTTGGGCAATCAGAGTAGAGACTGGTGGTGGCATTCTTTGATCTACATCGGTTTCTTCACCCTTAGTTGCAAATCCTTTTCCACAGGACAAATCATAATGTAATGCTTCCTTAGGGAAACTTTGCCTGAATTTGGATAAAAAAATAATTGAGATGTATACCCTATCCTCTTAGGTTATTACTTTTGCTAGCAGTAAACCAGCTGCAGAATTTTTAAAACAACCAGAGTAAATCAAAGCAAACTGAACCAGGAGTGGGCCTAGTGATAAGTTAGCAGTTGCTGTCTTTCTATAGGGAAGCAGACCATAAATATTAATGAGTACAATTAGATCAGCTGCATCTATAAATTTTATGAATTTTCATTGATGTCAAATTCTAAAATATGAAAGTTTTTACAGCTATTCTACTTTGATTGTTAGTTTTTCTCTATACATTTCCTCTGAATGCTCTTAGAGAAAGAAAAATCTTTCAACTACAGTAATCTAGCTTTCGCTGTGCAATGACTGAAATAGATATTGTTTTGTCATTTACAGGTTATTGCTTAATAGAAGATTGTCTGAACTGGTTTCCTAAGATTAGGTGATGACATGTTTGGATGTCACTTATCGTAATCAAGTAAGCAGTACGTGTATCTTAATAAAGATACTGTGTGCTGTTTTTTTCTTTTCTTCTCTGGGTTATAAACTATGTTCTGATGCATAAATTGAATAATTTAGTTATAACTGTACCACCACAAGTTTATTGTAAACTGAAGCCACAATTGCAATCTTGGATGCCACAAAAAACTCTCTATAAATATATATAAATGCTTCTTTCTTCAGCTGCAATAACATACCATTATACACTACCAGATGTTTAAATGCTATAGATTATCTGACAGCAAATACTATATCACAGGCAGTTCAAAAGAAAAATAAAAATTATTTTCATATTTTTAATCATGTCTTCAGATTGTTTAGGATAATCTGTCATAGTAAAAAAGAAAGGGAAGGGAAGGGAAGGGAAGGGAAGGGAAGGGAAGGGAAGGGAAGGGAAGGGAAGGGAAGGGAAGGGAAGGGAAGGGAAGGGAAGGGAAGGGAAGGGAAGGGAAGGGAAGGGAAGGGAAGGGAAGGGAAGGGAAGGGAAGGGAAGGGAAGGGAAGGGAAGGGAAGGGAAGGGAAGGGAAGGGAAGGGAAGGGAAGGGAAGGGAAGGGGAAAAGGGGAAGGGAAGGGGAAAAGGGGAAGGGGAAGGGAAAGGGGAAGGGGAAGGGGAAGGGGAAGGGGAAGGGGAAGGGGAAGGGGAAGGGAAAGGGAAAGGGAAAGGGAAAGGGAAAGGGAAAGGGAAAGGGAAAGGGAAAGGGAAAGGGAAAGGGAAAGGGAAAGGGAAAGGGAAAGGGAAAGGGAAAGGGAAAGGGAAAGGGAAAGGGAAAGGGAAAGGGAAAGGGAAGGGAAAGGGAAAGGGAAGGAAAGAAAAGAAAAGGAAAGAAAAGGAAAGAAAAGGAAAGGAAAGAAACAGGCTTGATGTAACTTGGCTCCCTGGCCTGTTTCAAATACAGTTCAGACACAATGGGAAAAACAAACAAGTCTTTGCTTGAGGAAACAGATGCAGCAGGCAAGTGCAAAATCTTCATTTGTTCATTCCAAAAAGCAAAAATCTAGCTTTTTGGGAGAGAGAGAGGGAGATTTCTTCAAAGATCTCATGTAAGCTTTTCTTTTTTGAGATACTTTCTGTGCTTTCCCCTTCCTCTTCCCACATTTGCTGAATCAACAAACCCAGATGTTCACAAGAATACATCCTTCAGTACAGCCATGTCCTATGCCATGCTTGTACAGCAAGAGGAGATGCCTCAGTGCAGATGCACGGGAATCCCGCGGGACCAATTGTTATGCTGTAAAGTGATGTACAAACTGCGCTGCAAAGACAACAGTGAAACTGAGCACATTCTTTATTTCTGTATGGGAAAGTTACATGGACTGAAGCCTCTTCAGGCGCCCTAAACATCTAGAAACTCAGTGCTTACAAAAACATGACTTCTGACTGGCAGCTGTGGGCACATGCATCCTGGGTCCTTGTCTTTTTAGTGACACTCTGTTCCTTCTTATTTTGGTACATGCTGAACTTAAAAACAGGATCTGAAAGACAGCAAAGAGCCTGATATCAACAAAAATACAATCCATAATTTTTTTCTTACTTTCCTGTTTATGGAATTTATAGAGAATGATGTTTCAGTTTATACCCACCCTTTGACTGGCACCTATTTTATTTGCGCTGTCGGCCTGTGATTTCAATGTGCAACCACTTGAATCTGAAGAAAGCAGCAGGCTTATGTTTTGCACAGAACAACACTTGTGTCACCTTCTCCTAGTTTAGTTTCACCTGAATACCTCAGAGCACCCTTCAACCAGCCTTTATGGAGGGGTTTTAAACGCTGGATTCAGCAGAAGCACTTAAAAAAAACCCCAAACCAAAACCAAAATAAGTGGCAGGGTCGGAGGTGGGATTGGGAACCACACTGCCCTTTGCCTGGCATTAAAAAATAAACAATAAGGCAGTCGTTGGCCATAAACAATAACCTGGATGTTTACTGTGCCTGGCCACACACCCTCGAGCGACGCCTGCGCTGCCCCCCTCCCAGGGCCGGATGGCTCCACAGCTCAGTGCCTTGGCTTAGGTGCAGTTGGAAATGCCCGAGAATGGCTCTTTTGTTGATTTTCGCCTGTGCGAGAGAGCCTGGTGTTGCTGCGAAGCGAAGTGCTATTGAATTTGCTCACTCAGGCAGAACACTCGACAGGAAGGAAGGAAGCAGCCATTCTTTCTGGTCCTATTGTCTGGCCACCAGGCTTAGGCAATCAAACAGCCCTGTGGCCTGGCTGCCGGCTCCCGCTCCAGCCTATTCTGGTGGGCACGGGGTGGGGAAGAGGAGGGGGGTCGGGGATGGAGTTGGGGGGTGGGGGCTGCCTTCTCATGGAGTCTACTTTGTTTTCCCTGCACTCCAACCGCATCTTTTCACGGCTCAGGGGTTCAGGTAGCGGGAGTTGTCTGAAATGGAACAGAGTTGATCAGAACTGCTTCTGGGCTGGCACAAGACAAAAAAAAAGTCTGGGAGCAAACTCTGGGAGACACTGAAGAGTCCTTCCAGTGCTAGGAATTACTTCTGTCATGATCAGAAGGCACTATTCGAAGCTGTGGGCTATTTAATGACAACTTTATCATTCAGGGGTAACGAAGGGTGAGGTGGAGAAAGGTGTGGAACAGACAGAGCAAACTTGTCTTTTGAAATCTTTGCTCAACCTGCTCACATCTACCCTGGTGTGAATCTGAAGCAACTTTGATGAGATAATGAAGTTATTCATTTAAAAAGGATGCAAATACAATGTGTATTTCTGATTCCCCAGTCACTGGCTCACTTTGCTCCCTTTTCTCCCCAGAGAAGGGGAAACAGTGAAAAACAGATGAAGTGACTGGTTTCACAAGGCAAAGTGCTGTGGGCCTGGTCCCTTCTTGTAGTAATGTCATAGGACTGCCCAGGGAAGCTGTGGTTGCCTCCTCCATGGAAGTGTTCAAGGCCAGGTTGGATGGAGCCTTGAGCAGCCTGGTCTAGTGGGAGGCATCTCGGCCCATGGCGGGGGAGTTGGAACTGGATGATCCTTAAAATCCTTTCAAACTCAAACCATTCTATGATTCTATTATTAGGGTGAGTTCTCCTCCTGAGGATTAAGGATGGAGTGAGTACAGAAGGGATAACCAGTCTAAGAGCATCCAGAGAAACAAAATCTACCTGCCATTGCATTTTACCTGCTGTATTACATCCCTGAAATGTATAAGCACTTCCGGTTTAAAATCAGGTTGCAACCATAAAGTTGGTCTGTGGATTTTGCAAAACCATCTTTCTTGTTCTTACTAAGATTGGTCTGTGAGATAGCCCTCTACTATGGTTCGGTGGCTGGATTTGCTGTGTGTGATAGCTGCAGGCTTTTTTTGTTTCATCATGGCAGGCTTTCCTCAGACAGAATCACAGAATCATTTAGTTTGGAAAAGACCATGGAGTCCAGCTGTAAACCTAACACTGCCAAATGCATCAAGCCATGACTCTCAGTAACAACACGATCCAGTGGCAGATGAGGTAATAGATGTGTCAGTGATGTCATTCTTAATGTCCCATGATAGCAACAAATCTGCTATGTAGAATGAGATAATAGACTCTATGTCTATGTATGCAGGGTGAATGTAGAGGCTTTAATATTCACACAATCCTGTTTCTGCAAGCCCAGCCATGGTTTTGTGGCAGTTTAAGCCACTGAATCCAGGCTGCGGTGCTGCCACCCATGCTGGTGTCCACAGTAGTGTGTTCCTGATCCATCCTCTTAGTCAATGTTATTGCTTCAAGTCTTGGTTGCAAGCCTGCATGCAGATGGAAACAAATAACAGTTCCTGAGCATGCTCAGCTAGTCATCGTGCAGAGGCCAGTGTTGCAGAAAGGGCAGGGAGGAGCAAGGCGGTGTGGTGGCAGCAGGCGACATGGTGGAGCTGCCACAGCCTGGGCTCAGTGAGGTGGTTGTTGCCCTTTGGCATGGCACTGCGCTGAGGCCAAGTTTGAAGCCAGAAGGATTTGCTTATACCCAAGAAAGCCTAGGAGCTGCAGTTGCATTTTGTTAACTTCAACAGAAAGACACATTGCATTTTGGAATTTTGAAGTATATCCATCCTCCCACCTTTATGTTAATAAAACCTCTGCTCAATCTGCTCACACGTACCCTAGTGTGAATCTGAAACAACATTGATGAGTTAATGGAGTTATTCCTGGTTTACCTGTGCAATAGACATAAATCAGCACAAATTATACAATTTTTTTCCTTTTTAATAGAAACAACTGGAAGTTACTAGAACAGAGAGATATTTGAAGCCAAACAGAACTCTTGGGTTTGGATTTTATTACAAACTTGAAACTTGGGCCAATTTTGATGGGATTTGTAAACACTTTCAACAAATCTGGGCCAAGTTTCAAGTGAGGCTGGGCTCTGTTTTGAGGGAATCTGGGCCAAGGTATGGTTTTGAGTGGAAAGCATATGAAACTCAGTGCATTTTCCAGATTTAGAGTCTTCCTTTGAAGTACTTGGTCCATTCAAACCTAAAACTCAAAGCAAACACCCACATGGTGTGAGCGTGCAAGAGCCAAAACTCTAATAAAAAGTTCCCTTGAAACTACATGATTCAAAGCTAGCACAGCTCCGGATACTCCTTATAAGATGTTACTGAAATTGTTATTTTGCATGTGTCTTTTACTTCAGAAATTTTAAATAATCTGAAATCTTCACTAATTTGTGGCTTCTTGAAAGACTGAACTAACGTTGTTGTAAGGGCTGTAGTGAGGGGGAAGGATTCAAGATTATTATTTTTGTTAATACCTTGTCTATGAATATATAAATAATTCATTTTTGTTTTAATCTTGTCCTAAATAAGATACATCATTAGTGACCCTACACTGTGTTTATAGGCTCTTTCACCATGCTCAGAACTGCAGTGTCTGAGAGCCTTCCAACAGTGCGTGAAGCAACGTGAATAACATCTGTTATGTGCTGTTTATTGTCTCATCCTTTCCCATGAGATGCAGCATGTGCAATGGAGTATCTTGTTCTGGTAGGGGGGGTTTGTGTTGTGATTTGTTTTCTGATCAAGAAACCATTTCTTCGAAAATGTGTTAAAGGGTAAATGAGTAGAGAATGTTACTGCTTAGAAACTGGAGGGAAAATTCCCCATAAGGTGATATGGACATCTCTCCTTTTTTGATCCTTTTTTTATTTTTTGCTGTTGACAGACATGCTCACTTTACTGCAACCATCACATACACAAGCTCTGTGCACATATTCACATAGCTAGACAGAACTGCTTTCAAGCATTTTTGTTTGAGCGCAGCATAATGCAATTAGCTTTGCTGCCCAGCATGCCTTTGATAGCAGAAAATATGCTACAAGCTGACTTCTCTCCCCTTTACAGATGCAACAGAATTCCATATGAGCAACCACCCAGTGACTCGACTGGCTTTTGCATTTTCAGTTAACTACCCTGAATCATAAAAGTCTGGGGGAGGATCTGAGACGCGTGTTCCTCCAACTACTGCAACACTTCAGCTGTAAGGCTGAATTTGCTTTACATGTGGAGAATTGCATGTTGGTATGCATCATTCATTGTCCTATGCAGATCTGTTAGACATTTCTGAGAGAGGCTGGTAGTCCCCAGCCTCCTGCCTGTGGAACACCCATAGAGCTAATGGGAGGTCTACATGTGGCTTGATGATAGGATCGGGCCCTGCGGCTAAAAGCAATCAAAATATTTTGTGATACCAGCAATAATTCCAGTACCAAGGGTCTCCTTTCTCACACAACTCTGTAATAAATCCTTGGCTGATTTGGCTGTAAGCTTGATGGTCCAAGGCCAAGGGGAAGCAGGGGCAAGGCGTACAGAATAGAGGTCTGCTTCTCTCACTTCTGTACCTTGTCACAATCAAAGTGATGGCCTCAAACACCACCTGTAAAAAGGGAACTGAATTGCTTCGAAGGTGAAAAACAGAAAGAAAAAGCGCAACTGTGGATATACTGTGATCAAAAGTAGAGAGAGAGAGCTGCAGTGAGGGAGCAGTAGTGGAACCAGATGTACATTTGAGGACTAGTCACTGCTGCTCTTCCAAGCACAGTGCTATGACCAATGGCCTCTCTCAGGAATAAATGCATAGACACATACTCTACTCTTCATTCATACAAGCTCAGAGTGAAAAAACTAAACATGCAGAAGCTCTCCAAATTTCTACCTCCACCCATTCTTCCTTGTGACAACTCCTGCTAGTCCCTTCTGTATATAAAGCACCAGCAATTAGAACAAGAGTTGGTTCTAAGACTATTAGAGCAACACTGAAAAATGCTGCACTGGACAGCTGTTGCAGCATGTTGTTTGAAAGAAAAGCCCTTGCCATTATTTCACTTGTCCACATACATTGGTATGAGAGGTGATCCTTACTTAAAAAAAAATCATGTTTCTGGAGCATGCATGCTGGCTGAAGCACTTCTCTATACCAAAGTTCTGCCTAGCACAGGAGGAATGAACAAGCAGATTCCTCTGGCCAGGCCCAGGCCAACTTAGACTGAAACTCAGCTGCCCCAACTGGCATAGCCTACATGCAGTTAGAGCACTGACAAAGCAAGCACATGCTTGCTCCTCTCCCTTTCCTTGACCTTACAATTTGCATAGGGCAAGCCCAGGTTATAACAGAGGAGATGATCTGGCCTGCAAAGTTTCTTTAGACAGAGAAGTTTATGCTAATTCAGCATGTTTCAATTTGCTGAGCTTCATCGAGCTCCACGTTTTTTAATCGAAGTTCCACATATTATATCCTGCGCTGTGTTGTGAAGTTTCCTCAACACAGCTATCTACGCCTAGTTTGATAAAAAGCTGTTTCCATTACTGGCTCCAAAGTTTTTTCTGATTACTGTTTTGATGTGAAGACTAAGTGGACATCTAAACTACTTGATCTCCTTGTATCCCATTAGTTCCCCCCCATTATGGATTGTAATGAGTTTGTTAGCTGTCATATCTTAGAGATTAAGCTTTAGTGCAAGTTTTTTTTCAGGATAGACATGTGTAAAGGGGCCCTTTCAACCAGAGAACAAGTGTTCCTTAATGGCCATAGACATATTTTGGCATGCATCCATATATTGGCAGTACGATCAAAAATATCCCAGTAGACAGTATAACAGAGATAGTTGTAGGTACAGAGACCTTGAGAGCACAGGGGACAATATGTCATCTCTGTTTTATTTTAGGACTTCCCTCAAGAGTGAAAGCCCATAGTAAATGACGATCCTGATTTCTGTGGTGTCAGCCTAGA
This sequence comes from Dromococcyx pavoninus, assembly GCA_033558185.1. Lineage (NCBI taxonomy): Eukaryota > Metazoa > Chordata > Aves > Cuculiformes > Neomorphidae > Dromococcyx > Dromococcyx pavoninus. The sequence continues at coordinate 808,954 of JAUMJL010000155.1, forward strand.
GGACTGTCTGGAAAATTCCATAAAAAACAATAGGGCTGCCGAGATGTCTTACTGACAAATTAACTTATCAGCTGGAGAAGTTTTGATTCACAGTGAAATTCTCTGTTGGTTACTAAGAGTCTTCCATTTAAAATTAATAACCTCATAGCTGATGAATGATGAAGCAGGAAAGGAAGTGTACTGAAGACTGAACAAAAATCATCAGGTGAAAGGACCACTCTGTGATTATGAAATAAAAACTAGTCATTAGGGCTTTAAAAAACCCAAATCCCAGTGCCTTACTTCTCACTGGTGCTGGTGGTGGATGTTTTCTTGAAATAGAAAATCACTTCCCCCCACCTCAGGATCTGTGGTACTATAAAAAACAGTCCCCTTCAGAAGTGACTTCCAAATCTGCTAACATAATACTCCTCTGAAGAAGAATAAGAATGTTTGTTTTACAGTTAATTAAGGGGTTTATTTCAGGAACTTGAAATACATCCATTAGGGTATGGTTTTCTAGTTAAGGAGTCATAAATACACAGTACACTTTATTAAATGCCTTGAAAAACACTGTGTTTAGCATATGATAACTGCTTTGGTGTGTTTAGCAACAGATAAAAAAAATATTGAAAGAAGAGAAGCAGTTCACCTTGGCAATAACTGGGTGTGGCATTTCTTCAGAAAAGTGTATTATGTTGTTAGCTGTGCATTGCTTTTCTTTCTCTTAACTGATTTGAATACAGAGAGAGTCAAGATAAAGATGAAAGCAGTAAAGCAGGGCAAAATATCACAGGGATTTGAAGGTTTTAAAACCCAGAAAGGACTCTTACAAGACAGAAGTGAAGAGAGTACCTGCTTCTTGAAGTCTTGTGAGGTTTGAGAGAAGCATCATATTAAGTGTCCATGTCCTGCCATCTGGGACAGTCATTTCAAGAGGAGATGACTAGTAGGGCAAATCATGGTCAAAACTAACTAGAAAGAGGGAAAGGAATTCGTGAGGGAAAACGCATAAAGGGACACATTTGGGTGCTAAAATCCCAAATCTCCTGTTGTGGCTCTGCCTCCAAAGACATCTTTCCAGTGTTGCAGGGTGGGGGGAGGGAGGAGAGAGAACAGGCTCCATGCAGGTACCCTTGAACAGTGGACCATTTGTGAGGAGAATAATCTTTTAGACAGTTCATAATTTCCAGGACCATTCTTATGCTAATTCCCCAGACTTAGGGAAACCTCAAACTCCTTCCCTTGCTGAATGGAACCATTTCTCCATCAAGAGTTAATTTTAAAAAGAGAGCAAACAGAAGGACTTGATGTTTGGCAAGCTTAGGGTTAGAATGTTCCCATATACACATACACATTTAGAAGAGAAGTATCTTAGTATTCATGATACTTGGTGATAGAGTAGCAAAAAGCTTTCAACTGAGCATGAAAAACAAATAACACAATTTATCTCAATTCTTAAATCTTTCATGTTCTGAAGGTATTTTTTATGTTTTTTTTTCCACATATTTTTATGTCTTTCATTTCAAGTTAACCTTATTCTGGGTCCTTTTTTTCTTCCCTTTGGTCAAAGCATTTCTGAATTTCTGAATTTCTGCCAAGAAGTTACTATGTAAAGCCTGTTGTACTCAAGAGTTGGATTCCCATTCTTGGAATCATGACTAGCAACCCCAAAATAGAGCGCATTGTTGTTTCAGAAGGAAAACAAGAGAGGAAAGAAACCTTAGGAACAAACAGAGAAGGATGAAGCCAAGCGACAGTTACAGACTCTTCAGAAAGCTACTCTTCAATTAGACATTTAGACTGGCTACCGATGAATCTAATCTAGATGGTAGGGAAAAACTGCATTTCAAGTACAGCCAACTCTCATAAATTAATGCTATGCAAAGCTACGTAATTTTGCTTCCTGCCATCTTGTGTTTAGGAACCACCATCTTTACAAACACTTTGGGGGCAGGACACCTTGGAATGTCTTGTTTCTGCTGCACAACACTTTTTTTCTGAACACAAAGTGAAACTTTACCACAATTACATTGCACATTCATTCCCTGGGGAAAATATGGCACAATCTGTACAAGGGGGAATTAAATAGAGAGCAAAATTTTAACTTTTCTTTTTTTAATATTAATGTAAGCAAATAGGTTAGCAAAAATATGGATGTTTCATAAAAAATGTTGATGTATTAGCAAAGAAACACTGACACTTTACAAAAATATTCCATGCTAATGGGACCTTTCAAGAGACATCCTTTGCTAAAGTGACTATTTTCAGGAAACATCTTTTGTTAAATTAATTACTGAATCCTCATCGAAAAACTCTGTACCAAGTTATCATCTCATCAACTTAATATGCTGTGCATTGCTTTTTGCTGATTTTCATAACATAGAAGTTTAAATTTCATACTATAACAGCATTTAATCCTATAATAATAACCGTTGTTAACAACAGAATGTTGATGCTTACCTGGAGAAAATAAAAGAAACATTGAGTTGACAAAAAATGTTATATCTTCTTTGTAAAGGAATGGGATGGAGGGAAGATGATCACCATTAGAAAGGTTCTACTAGTAAATTGTGTTAAAATGTGTTCTTAAGAAGACTGAGTTTGAATCAGTTAAAGAATATTTCTGTAAACTCTGTGGAACATTTATGGTGGTTGTAAGATTCTCCCTGTTTCCACTAGGACGTTTATAACGACAGCAGGAGGGAACTCAGTTTCTCTTATCTCCAAAATATTATCTCCTTTCACTTAAGAGAAATCTTAGGACACACAGTGAACAGGTCTGTTTCATAGAATCATAGAATGGTTTGGTTTGGAAGGAACCTTAAAGATCATCTTGTTCCACCCCGCCCTTTCATGGGCAGGGACACCTCCCACCCGACCAGGCTGCTCAAGGCCCGATCCAACCTGGCCTTGATCACTTCCAGGGAGGGGGCATCCACAGCTTCCCTGGGCAACCTGTGCCAGTGTCTTATCAGCAGCAGCGTGAAGAACTTCTTCCTAATGTCTAATGTAATCTTCCCCCTTCCAATTTAAAGCCATTCTCCCTTGTCCTATTACTACAGGCCCTTGTTTCTGTCCATTTAGTAGCTTAGGATTAACTCATTGATTCCTTATAGTATACATAGAAATACAATTCAACTTTCATTTTAATAAAACATGATTAATATTAAGATGATCATATGAGAAGAGATATGAGGCAAGACCAGATAAGAGGTGACAATGATTTCAGCGTCTGCTTTCAGTGAGTGCCAGCACTATGATGTTAAACTTGAGAAGTGGCAATTCCCTCTGGGAAACTTCAGCCCTTTTATTGTGCATCAAAATTGTGCATTGAAATCACAGTACAGCCCAAAATCACTTTGGAAATGTTGGCCTGTTGCACTAAAGAAGATATTTATATATGTACATATTTGCAATATAAAACATATATTAAAATCCAATTGTTTGGAGTGCTCTGTCTCTCCAGCAGATGGCTAAAACTATCATCAGTTTTATGCTTGCAACTCTAGATGAACTGAAGCCTTTCCTGAAGTATCTGAAAGAAAATTTCTCAAAATGACATCGTAAGGGCTTTTTTATGAATCCTGCTAAAGTTATCATGAGGCCAGGAATACATATTTTTGCTTTCTTTCGTCTAGGTGATAAGCAAAAGGCAGGTAGAAGACTTACATATAAGTTCAGTTTATGGCTCTACAAAACTGAATACACATATAATGCAGAAAGCTTTACCGAGTGGATGTGCACAAAGTATTCCTACAAAAAACTTCCTCATGGAGTTGTCTGGCCAAAACACAATATAAGGCATGTGTGTCTCTAAACAAACTAGTGTGTTTGCATTTAAAAATGTAACTATGTCAGTTTCTGTAATTAGATCCTTTAGCATCTGTTTAGCATCTGTTATTGAACGTTCCTGCACTTCTTTAGCTTACACTTGTGAATCAGGTAAAACATAGAATGTTACCATACAGAAGAGCAAGGCTGGATAAAATGCCTATCACGTCCAGCATTACAGGGCCACACAGTCGTGCATGGCTATCAATCTAATTTCCTCTTGGCCTGCAGCATAAAAATCTCTGACGTCTGCAGAAAAATGGTGTTTGGTCACTTGGTGCCGTGCAATCACAAGGAGTGGATATTCAGGTAATTGGGACAGCTGGTTAAAAGTAGGCGTGGTATGAGAGTTCACACATACTCCCTGTTTTAGCACAAACTTGGACTGCCACTGGATTTTTTTTAGGAATGACAACATGCTACGGAATGTGGAAGTGAATACAATCCAATTCAGAGAGTGAGACTTTTCTCCTCCAAAGCATTACATTTGCTTTACTACACAGAAAACACAGGCATACTGGTTTACATCGTGCGATGCTTTATTCCACACTGATTTGTATCAAGTGTAGGTGTGTTCCATTCATTTGATCTCCCAGATGTGCCTAGCAAAGGCATTGTGTTTATGTTTTGCCAAAGATGGGTTCCAAAATAGTTCACATGTAGACAATAAAAGTACTGATTCTCTCTTTGCTGTCTTGAACATAGCTTCAACAGTAGCTGTAGTGAACAAAGCAGACATATATCAAGTAAGTTTGTAATGTTTGTAACTTCTAGGTAGATTTCCCAAGTTTCCCACAAATAGTCTCAAAATCAGAATGGTTTGAAACTGAAGAACTGAACTACAAGAAACCTAACTGTTGAACAGAATACCCAGAAGAAATGAGCAAATGTGAATAAAAATGAGTGCCAGTTTGGACCTCATCCTTGTGGCTCTTTCACAGCTTTATTTCTTTATAATCCTCATATTTTTAAATGTGAGGAGTTCATAATAAGGTGAATGAGGGCAGCTAATATTTGATGTAGCGTGTGCAAGTGGAATGAGAAATGTCCTTCTTAGTCCGAAGCAAATGAAGGATTTAATTAACAGAGTAAAAAATAATCATAAGGATTTTCTTCTGGTTACTGTTGCTAGTGATAACAGACACTGGTATTCACGTGTCTCAGATAATGTGCTTCAGAGTAGCAATGTTATAACAAAAGAGAATTAAAAAGAGAGAAAAAATTTCTATCTACTATAGATCAATAGTCAAGAGAGTGACTAGTATGTTCGTGCTAACAGAGGAGATGATAAATTTCATTAAGCTCCCTTATTGATTTCTGAGACGATTACACTGTACATCAAAAGAAATCAGTTATATTCATGTGTTACTTTGGGTACTGCATTAGCATCAATTGAACTAATGATCTTACAGCAGGGAAAAACCTTCCAGACTGAAATGTATGTAAACTACTATGTCTTTTCTTTCACCTGAAGTATGCATTACAGCCAGGCAGATATAGTCCTTTGCTGATGTGGTTCTAACAATTTTAACAGAGTTGAAAAGATAGCAGTATAAATGTCAGTATAGGCTGCTGTGCAGTCCACATAATTTTTACTCTAAATTTGTACCTACAGTTTAAGCATCTTCAAAGCTCTTTTATAGTACAGTGACTTTCTGGTACAGGGAACCTGGGTTTAGGGGCAATTCATCTTTAGGGATCTAATCTGGGGCTGTTTAGTCTGAAGAAGAGGAGACTAAGGGGAGACCTAATTGCTCTCTACAACTACCTAAAAGGCAGGGGTTGGTCTCTTCTTTCAGGTCACCAGTGACAGAACTAGAGGACATGGACTCAAGCATCGTCAGGGGAGGTTTAGGCTTGATCTTAGGAAAAAGTTCTTCACTGAAAGGGTGATTGGTCATTGGAATGCGCTGCCCAGGGAGGTGGTGGAGTCGCCGACCTTGGAGGTGTTTAAGGGGAGACTGGATGAGGCACTGTGTGCCATGGTTTAGATGACAGGTTGGTGTTGTGTTGGGTTATAGGTTGGACTTGATGATCTCAGAGGTCCTTTCCAACCTTGTGATACTGTGACACTGTGACACTGTGAATCCTTGGCTCAAACTAGGTCCAACAGTTATATGGGTGGGCTCTCATGTCAATTATCCTTTTGGCAAGAGCAAAAAAAATATCCTAGCTGCATAAGACAGCAGATAATGAAGTAAAAAGGTCTAGCAAGGAGTTTGTCAAGGATGTGGATGCAAAGAGCTATGTGGGCATTCAAGTTGTTTGGAGTCCTTCCCATAGATTACAGAAAAAAGCAAATCTGCTAAAGACTCCGAGTACCCAGTCTCCAGCTCCCAAAACCCACCAGCTTCCCCCAACAACTTCTCCAGGGCAGTTATTGTCAGGCCTGTCAAATGCCAGGCTTGCAAACAGAGGTCTACAACTGGTTTTCTCCTTGCTAGGGTTGACACGATTTCTCTTTTGCTCCCTAGACACATTGATTTTCTTTCTGAGAAGTGTTCCAGAGAAGGATTGCATCAGCCACTGCATATAGAGTGCATCGTCAAACAGCCCTCTTCTATGGTGTTGTCCCTCCACAGTCATTTCCCATGGGGATATCCACCTCCTTTGACAACCTACAAGGGCTGCCCATCCTTACCCTTCACGCTGCACTCTGTGGAGCCTCATACATCAAGAAAAATAGGGTGATAAATATTTTGTCACTGCAAAAATATAGAAAGTCAGATGCAAAGTATGAAAATACACAGTTGTTTGAATTTAATGTCAGTGAGTAACAGAGAATGTTTCTCTGATTCAGTTATTTGTATTTTATATTGCTGCATTCAATAAATCTCTCTATTACTGAAAGCTGTAAAGCACTTCCAGATGGCCAGCCTTCTGAACACAAGAATGGGGCTGAACCTCACAGCTTTGCAGAGGAATTCAGGTTCATCTGTTGCAGAAGACACAGGGCCTTTTCCCTAAACTTGTCCCAGCGACATGCTGGGACAAACAAATACAATATGAAATGTAAGTATTAGCCCCTGATGTTCTAACATTTGCATATAATTGAGGGTGTGGTTTGGAAGGACAGAGGTACCCAGGCGCTGAACATTATTAAAAGAGATAATCCTTTGCTAAAGGGATGTAACCCATTTGGTAACCTCACTGGCATTGTAGTAATGACACATCACAACATTGTCAAAGATCTTAACTCTTTGTCTCTGAAAGTGTACCGCAGCTTTTGGGTCATAGAGTTTGAAGGAATGTTGTATAATTATCACATGAAAGAAAAAGAAAAGGGTTGCACTTCACGGACGTCTGTATCTGATGCAGTTACCTACGATTCAATTTATAGCCAATAGAAATAAGTATATTAAGGGTAAAAGTCATTTGACCTGTTTTCATCATCTATTTTAGGATGCGATGAATCATACTCTAGAAGTGCTTATTTCATTTTGCTGTACGTAAACAAGACTGCAGAGAAACTACTTCAGATGTTAACTGCATCTACACTATGATTTATGGTGATTAAGATACTGATGTCTATATTTGGTCAAATGAATCCCAACCACACTGACTTCTGTTGGTTTTTGATTAAGCAAAATAAAAAGGTTCATTTACAGGAATGTCTTATATCCTATGCAAAAGACAGTATGAAAAAGAAGGAAAAAGTGAGACTAAGGTCTAAGCAGGTGCCTGTTATGATTTGCATGTGGCATCCCTGGCTGTATTGGTAATGTACTTGAAATACTAGAAATAAGTCTGATGGCACATTCTTCTGTCAGGGAGACAGCATTTTCCTTCATCAGAGCATTACGAATATATGTGAGTGTATGATTTAATTGTTTATAGAGGCAACGATGTAGCATGGGATGTCACTTAGTATTTTGAAGTATATTTTATAAAAAGCTCTTCAAAAGTTACCTAGGAAAGATTCCACATCCATGCTTTGCAGTCTTCCAGGTTTATATTTTTACATTGACACATCTTACATTTATATCTTCTATAGTCCTCCTGTATCTGTGAGAATATGAACCATCCAAAGGTTTGGTAGTTTTGGTTATGGTTTTTTTTTTTCTTTGAGTAATTTTTTTTGTTTAGTTGGTTGGGTTTTTTTGACTGAAAAATGTACTGTTAGCAACATTGCATTGTTAGCAATGTAACATCCTAAAAATGCATATGTAAGACATCTAAATATTATAGGGGTGCTAGGCCACATCCACAGCAGAAGACAACTTTAATTTTCTCTAGGGGTTCCATTGGTAGGCAATACCATTGGCAGGTTCTGAATCACCACACGCCTTCCTCTGTTTCAGTTTCTCTTCCACCGTCCATCTGGATATCATCACTGAGACTCACAGAGGGGGCTTTTTCCTCCTCATTCTTGTACTGTTTCCTCCTCCATGGTATTGTGGTGCAGGCGGCTGTGTGCTGAGAAGTGGCCAATGCAACTGTGTGCACGTGGCGGTGGGAGATTTAACGGCACAAAGCCTCACTTCCTGGCCCAATGTCTTCAGCAGAGCTTCAACTGCAGTGACACTGTCTTTATTTTAACTCCTGTGATTAATGTTACAAATCAAATCTTCCTCAGCAAACAGCCCCCACGGTGTTGGCTTGCCTGCTTAAGATTGCTCCTTAAACCCCAACTTTCAGCAACTAGCTTTCTGTCAATAAGCTCTAGGTTGGCACAAACCACTCCTCCTCACACCTGTGATTGTATTGGAAAAAAAAGACCAAAATAAATATTTACAGTGTACACGCAAGAAGAAAAGGGCTGTTTTCCCTTTTCTGTCATTGATTTCCTCTGTTTCTCAGTTACTGGTCCTGCTCTATTTATTTAAGATATTATGTCTAACTCAGACTGCCTTTCGCGGGCAAAAGTCCTTGTTTCTTTGCCATGGTTGTTTGTGCTAGTTTCCTTGCATATGATGGCAAGGAATGGGGGAAAAAACTCCCACAGAGAACACTCTAGATCACAGGTGTCTAGATCACGGGCCAAATCTGGCCCTCCCCCTTGTTTTATCCAACCCGGCACCTTGTTTCTACCCAGCAGCAGCGCTGAGCTCCTTGCCCCTGCGCTGCTGCCAGTGCTGGTCATGTGTGCAGGGTGTGATGCACGTTAATGCTGCAGGAGCAGGCTGATGTGGCCCCCCGTGAAAATGAGTTTGACATCCCTGTGCTAAATGAAAGCAGTAGTAAATCCACAAAAACTGGCTGAAGGACTCAGAAGGAGATACTAAAATTATTGTTAAACATCTTTTAAAATCTATTATCTTTCACAATCGTAATGCCTCCTTATAATGGCATGTGCTACCCTTTAACACACTAGACGTGTAAAAACAAAACCCTAACTCGTGGTATTGCATGGAAAAGATCTGATAAAAATTTGATTTGCTTTCTTCCAAATATAAAAAAAACTAACAACAGAGTTTTATTTCTGTTAACAGCATTTCAAGTTTTTCTCCTAAGTGACTGCAGAATTCTTGTTATGCGTAAAAACCCCAGAAGCAATGGTAAAGAGCATTTCAAAATGAAAAATTCTCTCTTTTTTACCCTAGGAAACACACCAATTTTCCAGAACAGTTTGGCTTACCTCTGCTATCTTGTACCTGTTCTAGAAAGCTGGATTTAAGAAATCAGGCAGAATTAGGTTCTCTCCTCATTTGGAGACCTATACATTTTCTATTTTCTTTATTTCCTAATCCCTACATAACTAGAGTTCCTCACTAACAAGAACAGACTTTGCAAGAGACCCTTTTGATGCATTCAGAATGGAGTAATAGTGATCAGGATATAAAATCTTGTTAAAAAGCTGAGTCATTCATGTACTGTAAAGTGGTTGGACCAGTTGTGTTTGTTTATACACTAAAATATTCTAAATTCACATGTATACAAGATGGATGTGTTTCAAAAGCATGATAGTCTTACATGTTTCTGGCAGCATAGGTGCTAAGTCTAGCAAAATAAGTCTGTAAAGTGCTGATTGCTAGAAGCCAGGAAGACACAAGGCTTTCTCTCTACATGCATTCCTTCCTTATTTTTTTAAACATCTCCTACCAGAAAAGAAAAAAAGACAGCATACTGGGAAAAACAGATAGTCATATATGACTGGTCTGATATTCAGCATTCTCATCACAAGGAGTGAAAGCCTTTGAAAACTAATGGATTGCTCCTTCCTAAAGGAAACTCTTCCTGAGTGGGGGGAGATGTGTCTGCCTGCCTTTGCTTTTATCTACTCTGGGACTAATGGAAGACATTGGTTTCCTGTTCTGTCAGTCTTGCCTGTCAAGCAGACACCGAATTCACTTTAATTGAAGACACAAACTTTTTACAAGGTGTATATGGAAGGTTCAGAATGTCTCTCTTGCTTGAACATACGTACTTTACTTTTTGAAAGATCAACTGTTCACATTGTGTGAGGGCCAGATGCTGAGAAGGTGAAACCCTGCTATTATTCCCCTGATTTCAATAACCACGCTGATGTGTGCCAGCTGAGCTTCTGCTCTGAAACTTACATTTTCAAGCTTCTGAGATATATACATTTACCACTGGAGAAAAATGTTGAACTTCTAATTTTCTTCCACTGAAAAAAATAAACATATCTCCAAGATATTATTTTAAAATAAAAATTTCCTTGAACAGCTTTCTACCACCACTGAATAATTTTCTTTCATTTATATTTTAAAAAAAAAATGAATCTTATTCCTGATTGTTGGTATCATATCTTAATGTTGTTAAAAAAGAGCAAATTTATATGGATAGAGCTCCATCAGGCATCAATTTACATGGAATTATCTTTATTTCAAGCATTCTCAACGTGACCAGCAAAGGAGGACATAGATAGTGATGGCAAAAAAATCTGAAGGTACGAAGTTAGATAAAATGTTGGTCCTGCCCATAGTGATGCTACTACCTTTAAAATGCCGGAATTTAAAGCCTGAAATTACTAAGTTTCACATGCTCTCTGTTTTAAGGCAATAACTCCTTCTAATTGTAAATTATGACTCCAACAATATCTCTCAGGATCTTGGAGCACTTGTAACTTGACTATCCTGTAGGTCCTATGGTTTAAGTCTTTATAGATTAGTTACAAAGATCAGATAGTGCAAAGAAATCGAGTACAAACCATGTATACTTTGATAATGTATTCATACCACATGAAGAAACTCAAAATTTCCTCTTTGAAAACTGCGAGTAGAATATAGATTGTCCATGTTATGAAAACTGCAGAAGTTTTATTATAACAATATTTTAATAAAGAGTTCATAATTTCACCCGTATTTTGCAATTTGTCTTTTTTATCTCTGTTTAAGAGAAAAAAAGCAAGGAGAAAAAAAACCTAAAATGTTTTAAATTTGCTTAGCAGAAGAGTTACAATAGAAGATAACAAATGGATAAAAAGCTTTCAAGAACTTTTTGAGACCTATACAATTCAGTCTTCTTTCACTGAAATGCTAACAGTCATTGTTAAAAAGTACAGAGCATGAATGGCGTCTTACCCTGGCAAAAAAAAAGAACTATGAAAGTGCTTTCTGAGTCCTATTTTCAATGTCATATTCATAATAATCATAGCTTCAGCTACAAGTTTTGCTACTCCTGATTTAGCAAAAGCAAATACACTTGCCTCCCCCAGTTTATCAGGAGCAAATATTGCATATCAAGCACACACATAAAATAAATATCCGGTCAAATGGAGGAGATGGGAATTGTTCTGCCAACTAGTAAATTATTCAGTGCAGGTAATGCTGCAGTTATTTAACTGTTGCTAATTGCTCAGCTATATTTACTGAATACCTAATAGAAGAAATTAAATAAATAAAAGATACTCTGAATCACTGGTCTGTCTGAATCAAACCATCAAAGCGTGCAGTTGTATTTGAGTTAGTTTCTCCAGAAGCATAAAAATCTTCTTGCTGGAAACTTTGATGGTAGATGGTAATAGATTCTGTTCTCTAAATGCTTGTACACATAAGTACATTTGCTCAAGTAAACAGTCTATGAGACTGTGTCCATGAATAATGTGACAGATATAGAAAAATATAGTCTTGGCTGACTTCTTTAATGTTTACGAAAACCTTACTGTCCTGCAATCTGTTGTTAAAAGTAGGCAAATTTAGATATTTCTCACATTAAATCGTGTTAGCTATGTCGCTCTATGTTGTATCATTGGTACAGACATTCAACATTTTATGCAAAATAGATCAATACAGTCTCTGGCTTTATAAATTTTGTTATTTCATTAATGTTGAGGCTTTAAGCAATATTCATGTGAATTTATTTCTCAGATGATTTTTAAGATTTTTTTTTAGAAAAAAGAGCTAAACTGCATCAGCAGACATGCAAAACAAATGCTAAGCCAGTGTTTGCCTATTTCACTTACCTCTAATCTGTCTGATGCAGTTTAAATATTTTTACTTATCTTTGTTTTTACATTTCATTAAGGAAAGCAGAGGATGACAACACTTCTCCTTGCTGATTTTACCGTTTTCTTTAAGACCAGTGCTACCTCTTTTTCCCTTCTACTTCCCTTTCCCTGCCCTCTGCAACTCCTTATTGACTCTACTTGACTTTGCCATGAATGCTGATCACCTAGTTTTCTTCTTTCCCCCTCACCAGGGAACTCTTGTTTTTTCTTTTGCAAGTGAGGTTGTGGGTACCTGACTTCAAAATGAGATGATGGAGCCTGTGAGGTGACAGTGTGAAGGAACACAAGGATGGGGGTCATCAACCAAGTGGATGGGGCAAAGCAAAGTTTGTTCCTTGGGAAACTTATTTTGCTTGTCTTCAAATACCAATAACGTTGCCTTTTTTTGTGTGCGTGTGTGTCCCCTTCGTTTTTTTTCCCTGAACTCACAGCAATTAAGAAGATTTTATCTGAAGGCATCTGATCGCATCAACAGGAACATGGGTTAAGAGCAGTGTTAGATTCATAAAGGCAAAATTTCTTTGCATTCCTCAGGAACTTATGAATTCTTATATCACAAGGGCACAGCCACTCCATCAAATGCTCTAGAGTAGCATCTTGTCTCAGCTGGGTGCAACAGTTAAAACTCTTCTTCCTCCAGTATTCAAATGGCCAATCTAAAGCTGTTTTCTAATATCAGTGCCTGTGAGATGAGTAAGACTACACAAGAAACATTTTAGTCCTAGGTAACCATTTCACATCCAACCTGGGCTGAATGTGAATCTTGTAAGACAACTGCTTAACTGGCTTTATGAAGTGGTGAAAAGAGGTAGCATCACACTGCTTTTCAATGGACAGGTGTCTACATGGTGGAACATTGGATGTTACTCGGCACCACTTTGTCTCAGCAGACAGTCTCAGGAATAAAACAGTGATCTCAATGCCAGGAGCTAAAACATGCCAGCAGGGTGATGTGAGGAAGCATACACTATTTTTCTTTGTGCTGTATATCTGCAAGGCTTGCTTTAGCTATAATCACATACCTCCTATGAATCCTGGATAAGATAAAAGAAAAATAGATTGTGCAGCTGAGTGAAAACCTCTTCCCTTTGTGCCTCTGTTAAGACAGTGAAATTCATCTGAAATACATTGGCTTACATGCAAATGAGTGATTTGCAAGTTAATAATACAATGCAAGGAATGGAAATAGAAAAATGAAAATTATTTTTGGATCCAATATTTCATTTGAATCTAAATTACTCTTGGTGATCTTTTAGTACATAATATACTGAGAAAGGTAAAAGGTATATTAAATTACGTACAGACAGTTCATAGTAATAAAATGTTCAGAAGAAAGTACTCCTTGTGGCACTTCTTATTCCTTCACTGTCTCTATTAAGATATAAAGAATAAAATACAAATATTATAGTCTGACAATGAAACTTTTGATGACAGTTAAATAATCAGGAACACAAGCCAAGGGAAATATTGCAGCATAACATCACAACAAATTCACATATTTAATAATAAGTTAATTTTAATAATATTTAACATTACTTTGACATGAGAGAGGAACACATCAGGGGAAGAATTTTTTTCCAAAGCACCTTTTCATTTTTGATTTAAATTAGGATGTTTAAATTGACTGTCCTAATAAAACTCCTGTGAATATGGAGCTTGTCTTGCACTTCAAGTTAACCAGGATCAAATGTCTATCAGTGATACTGTTCTAGGGTGAGAAAGTTTGCAAGATTCGACCTTTGGTCCATTGCTATTATATTTAAAACAATCCCTTACACACAGTTTATATTCAGGGCTGAATCAAAGTGGCACTATAAATATAAGCAAGAATAAGTGTTGTTCACAGTGGTTGTCATCTATTCCTACTTATAGATCAAAACTCGAATAGATGTCAATGCTATATGTGACATAAATTGTGTATGGCCCTTTCTGAGAAATAGGTGTAATTCCTAACTATAAATAGTTAGCCGTGAAAAAAGAGATTTCATGTTTTTATTTGAATTTTCTCTTCCTCTTGTCTATTTATTCCTGTACTGACTCATACAATTTTAACAGGAACAAATATGATAAGGGCTATAGGCAAGTATGGGTATTTATATATGTGTGTGTCTCTATATCCATGCAGAACATGGACTCATTGAGACTATTTTGGCTGCTGCACAACTCTCTGTGGTATTAATCAGGCATTATAGTGATTTTGATTGCATTCTTATTCTGAAAGGATAATTCGCTGTTATACATCAGACATTTTTAAACAAGACTTGTATTCACAGAAAGGCATAATGCTTTATTGACCATAATAAGTTATCAAAGTGCACCAGAGAAGATAAATTATGTACATGAACTGTGATTATATGTTTCTCATATTCTAAGGGCTATTTCTCTGCTTTTCATAGAGGCAAATGCTTTCTAGAGACAACACCATCTATACAAATGTTTAATTTTACTTTCCTCTGTAGTTAAGGACCTGTTTAAATGAATAATGATGGAAATTATCCAAAGCCCATTGCCATTAACAGCATGACTGATACCACCCTATGCAGAAGAGGAATTCACCAATTGGGAGAGAAAGGGGAATGGTAGAAGGGGAGAAAATACCCCATTATAATTGTACTGTGCTATTATAATGTTGAAGAATTGTCCACGTCTCATGACAGAAAGATGACCAGATAGCTACACAGTTCCTTTTCACATCCCTTTCCTCCTTCCTGATCAGTGTTGTAACAAGCCACTCTCATGTAGCCATGTCACTCCCGATTATAGTCTTAGGGCCTTTACATAACGAAGGTTTCAGGCTGCCCTTGAGCATGTGTGTACCTCTCCTTTAAAAAGGGCCCTAATGAGCCTGATTTGCACACAGACTTACACAGTTAAATTGTGAAATATGCAGGAATTGTGAACATTCAGCATTTCCAGTAATCTGGCTTGATGGACCACAAGTGCCATGAAGAAATTATTTTAACTTTGGCATTGTAAAATTAAAACTCCTATGTGGTCTGCAGATAATAGTTTAGATTAGGAATCCTCTGTCTATCTATAGTATCAATGTCTACATCTGATCTAGTAATTTTAGGCTGCCTTTATTGTCAACAATGCAACATTTCCAAACAGTGATTCTGCTAACCTATTTTAGATTTAATTATTTTAAATTAATAAGAAAATTAAATGAAGTTGATCTCACCTGTAGTTTTCTATCTTAGGGAAAATTCCTTTTTTTAAAGTAAGAATGGCCAGATTTTCTTTTATTTTGCTTTGGGTTATTGCCATTTGCTCAACTCAGATTGTGCTTAGTGTCATGCAAAATCAAGAAATTGCCTTCTTCTCCCAGAAGGTTGCAATTTACTTAAATAAAAAGCCATACAAAAGTTCATACATCATCTATTATATGATGGTATGAACTGGAGGTGGTTCTGAACTAGAGAGAGCAAAATACCATAAAGATGATTTATCACAAGTTAGTATTGTAAAAAAACTCTTGATTTATCATCCAAGTACTTCATTGAAACTACAAATAACTTCTTGCACAACCACTGGCGTTAAGTCCTAGGAATGTGTATGTACACGATGAGATAAAAAGAATTATTATGGTATTAACTGTAGGAAGTAAAGATCAAAGGTTACCATCATGACTCTTCCTGAACTAGAACTATGTTTTGCCTCAAAGTGATACCTCAGCTATCCCGAAAGTTAATGAACATTACTTAAGGCGATATTTATATTGGCATTGGTTTCTCTTTAGTATTTCTGTATAAACTTAAATAAAATAGTTTCCTTCAACAAGTGCTTAAATGATTTCTACATGAAATATTCCAAGTATTACACTCTCTATATAGCTTGTAGCTGATCTTTTCTTTCAATCCAGCTATCAAGTTTGCATGCACAAACTGTGTGTTTCGTTTTTCCTGGTGTCATTTTTGTAAGAGCAAAGAGGACTGGAGGAGAAACAGAACTATTTTTGGTGGTGTTGTTACATTGAAGCATCTTTATGCCTTTGTAACTACTTGAGTGAAAGTGGGATCATGGCAATACAACAATAAAGAAAAGCCAAGACCATTTCTTTCTGGTTGATGAGAATCTTCGTATAAATGTCAGAATTAATGTACTCAGTGAATACTAAATAAAATACATTCAATAAACTTGGCAATTGACTACTTCTAAGTGAATAAATACTAATCTGGCCTTGTAAATGTTGTTTGCTCTCTTAGACAGCTATATAATTTTTTCTTTCAGTCTCCCCATAGATAGTTCAGATGCTCAATGGGCACTGTTCAAGTGAATTGTTATATTCTGCCCTTACTTGCCAGCCAGAGAACTTGGAAAAAAGTCAATAATTTCTTTGCAGACCTACAGCTTACAGTCTTTTTAAAAGGGAAGCAGTGGCTAAGGATTACATTGGTTGGGACATGAATCGTCTTAGAAAACAGCACTACTATGGACAGGCACCCCACTGGACTCTGGACACTAAGACTGTTCCAGATTTCCTCACTTTGACCACATTGCAACCAATCTTTTCCTAAAGTTTGCATGTATGGAAGACAACAGTTTTCTACTATCTACTTGCAACTGTTGGGAAATATGTATCTAGTTATTATTTTCCTTTTTAAATGGTGCAATTCTAAGTTTTTGGCGGTGTCATAAAAGGTGTAACCTGTTCCCTCCATCCTCAAAATCAATCCACAAGAGTCCAGGACTTGAACATCACCCCTCAGAGAAAGGCTACAGAAAGGACTACAGCTGTAACGTAAGATGGTTGCTCTGGTGTGTTGCTGAAATTAGCACATGGGTGCACAGCAGATGGCTGAAACGAAATCCAGACAAGACATATGTGAATGTGGTGGAAAGAGGAAAATGTTAAAAACAACCCCAAAACACAAACATTACCTCTTCATATCATCAAAGCGATTCTCAGCTTTTGATTTCTTTTGTATTCATTATTGCTTCCAGATATTCATTATTAGTCTATGCTCTTCTACACAGCAGCTTTCTTAGCTGTTGTGAGCCATACATTCTGTCACCTACTGCTACATTTTCCTCAGTATGATCTACCTGGGGAAGGTGAAGGATGTCACTGAAAAGTTCTATGTTTTCTGATATGAGGTAGAGTATAAGGCAACATAAAGCCCAATGGCAGCCACCTTCACCAGTGATCCCGGTGTTCGGTATTCAGTGTCTTACGTTCAGATACCACAGAAGATATCTCTGGCTCTGGAATCAGAAACATTCTCATTTACAGTCTACAACTATGAAGAGTCCTCATGACTACTGACTTCATCTTATTGTGACAATATTGCATTTGCCTCAGTGATAGGTGTAGGATTACTCTTCCATAGGTAAAGAAACAGAAGATGAAGAAAGAAAAATGTCTTGTGTACATCCATCTCAAATATGATACAACATATCTCAGTTTTAAAAAACTCCAATTTTTCTTTTAGAGCTGGATTTCTGCTGCTGAAATGCATGTGGAAAGAAGCAGCTAGGTCTAGTCACTCAAATGGCAGCAGTAATCAATTGAGAAAAACAGCTACCACCAACTGGCAATTCTTTCCATCAGTCTTAGTTACTAGTCTCTGGAAGGGACGATCTACCCTTTGGATGTGTCTGTCACTCCCTTTTGTAGACATAGGGAGCCTAAAATACCCATCTCAGACTTGGTAGCTTATTTTGGTTGACATGAATCCTGTCCTTTGTTCTGAGTCCACTGTTTTAAATGTTTAAAGGTTTCTGTGACTGGCTTATATTTGCTGTTTACCAAGCTCATTAAGACAACTGGTGGCTGAACAGGTAAATGCCTGTTCATTAAAACGCTGTTTTTCTTAGGACATGGCATATCGAATACGTGTTGCATGATACGTCCAATCTCACTTTCATTTGTGTTTTTTCTCTAGTTTCCCTTGAACTTCTGGTGCATGACATCCAGTTTTTGCTGTGCTGCACTTTATTTGATTTCCCTTAAGAGATCTGTGACTTACAGAGGGCACTATATATGTGTTAAGAACATGTCCTTGTCATTCTTTGTAGGGTTACAGCATGAACTATGATAAAAACAAATACTGCATGTTTGGTATCATTTTAAGATACCCTTGCTTTATAAAAATGACCTTGTTTGACGATGCATATTAAATAAACAAATGATCTCTTTCTTGTTGATCCGGAAAAAGGCTTTGGCTATCTGCTTATTCAAAGTATGGTAAAACATTTTCTTCCTTTGCTTGTATCACTACGTGCAAATTAGGCTTAAACCAACAGCGTAATAACACTCACTACTGGAAGAATGTTGTGCTATATTAAACTGAACTTTGCACATACATTGTAAGCTTGAGAGTATACTGAAATATGCACTGCAAAAGCAGCAAGTGAATGCAACTACACAGTTCAGAGGAATCAGTTATCATGTTATGTAAAACTGCCCAAAGGGTACAAACAGACCCTCAAGAATGCTTCAAATACTTTTCACAAAAAAAAAGGAAAAAGCCAGTCATGTTCTAAACTGAATACACTTGACTTCGAGCAGTTAACATATTGGAAAAAGCACTCACATGTGACTTGCATGGGAGATCGGATACAGACAAGCAACAAGAAATTGTGGACTCATTCCGGTGCTGACAACAACCTGCCATGTGGCTTCAGATATGTTATCTTCTGTGCAATGGTTTTATTCCCACCTTAGGAAAAGTGGGGCATAATTTAAGATTTACCTACTTACATAGTTTTGCAGGATCAGAATTTGTGCAATTAAAAGTGAGCCACTTTTACACAATGCTCAGACTTGGAAGATGGACATGTGTATGTTCAAGGAAGGTATGAAGGTGTGAGGGAAGCTGGATAATGTGGATATAAGACTGCTTGTTTGATTTGTTGTTCTGAAACACAGTCTAAGGTTTTTTCTTCTTTTTAAGGCTGTACAACCAATTATAAAACAGGACTCCATCAGTATAAAATATTCCTGTCCTGTGGAACTCGTGGTGCTGTGGTGCTTTTTAGCTGCTGGGTTATCCTGCTGAGGATGTTAGGCAGGTGAAGGAAGTTTTCTGCTCTGGTGGGCTGCACTGCTGAGCTTGGTACTAGTACATACATTGCTCATATATAGCACAAGGGTGAAATAAGAAGGAATATTATTCTCAGGGTTGTGAAATTCTGGTTGGGATGGACTCCAGCATCTCCAAGGTAAGATCCTTCCCTGTTGCTGCCGGGTTTGTCGCCCAGAGCAACCTTGGTGGCCCCTACGATCTTGATATTTGAAGATTCTTCAATGCACATGCACCACAATCCCACTATGAAGCTTTGGGTTATTTTTAAAGAGAAATATTTTATAACAGGGATCAGCCAATGTTAGCATCCTGGTTTTAACTAGTGCTAAAAATAAAGGAGACTATTAAGTAAGGACCATTTTCTGCTTTGACCTAGGGACAATTTGTGTATGTGAAGGATTGAGTGCATAGATGTGAACAAGCACAAACCAAGGCAACCTAAAGATTATGTCTTCTAAACTAGACAATAGATAAAAAGAAATAGAGGTCAGCAGATGAGAAAAGAAACCAAGGCTAGTTAGGAAAAAGGAGTTACCTTATTTTTGAAAGAAGATTATTTACAAAATAAAGAGTTTGTTATGAGTAAGGAGAATGCTGTCATAAACAGTTTAAAAGACATAGCTAACAAAAAGTGAAAAAGAGAAGGGCTTCCTTTGCTTATTTGAAAAGAGGTAATTTTTTTCACCCTAAGTAATTAACAGGCATGGTAGATACCTATTTAAAAACACAGTGAAGAGCAAGATCTGTCATTTTACCAGCAGGTAAACTTGCTGAGGTCAGCTCCTGGCCAAGGTATAGGACTGACCTCAGCAAGTTTATCTTGTGATAAAATTAAAAGGCTTTGATCTTTACTTTGTTTTCACCTCAGGACAGCTCCTGTTTGCTAGTTACCTGGAGGTAAAAGTCACATCTTTTTTTATCACGAGAACTAAGTCTATGAAGGAAATAGACTGGGAATAGGAAGAAATCAGAACTGATCTATGGTATATAGACATCAAAAGAGGGGATGCAGAGGTTGTTTTGCTTCTTCAGAAAGAAAAGGAAATTTGGAAATGAGATATGAGGCAGAAGGTAAATATGTTACCTAAGATAGTAGAATTTGCAGGTATGATTGAATAATATGTACAATTAGTTCGCAGTAGTGTTTTATAGAAATAAGGCAGAGAGAAGAAAAGAGGAGAAACAAGATGTGAAAGCAAGGAAATAAAGGGTGGAGTAATGCTGAGCAAAGACCCAAGGCAGAGACAAATATTTCTTTGGTGGGATTTAGAGAAACAGGAATCTGGAGGGAAAAACATGATACGGGCTGGATTTGGAGGTAGGCTGGATGGGGAAGCAAAGAGAATGAGTAGTGAGCCCACAGCTGTGTCAGGATAGCAAGACAGTATTACACCACAGCATGGATGGACTGATGGTGAATCTCAGGAAATCCAATGAGATATGTAAGGGATCAAGAACTCACCTCACAGCAGAGCAGCAGGTGCTAGTGCAGGACATCAAGGACTGCTTTCTGTAGAGGCAAGTTTGGGCAACTGGGCTGTTTCACTTGGGGAGAAGGTCAAAAAGGACTCAAGAAAAAGTGGATAAAAAGAATCTCTGATGGGATATAAGGAAGGCAGAAAACTCAAAGAAAGAGCATGTGGAGAGCCACTACTTAGTCTTGCTCTGCTTTTGGCCATGATTGCAAGTACTCAACAAAACATTTGCCATGTCATATCTACTGCATTTTCTATCTTCTCTAGTGTTATACATTGATGTATATGTTTCTATACTGTCATATAAATAATAAGGTTTTTCATTTTTTTGGTTTTGGGTGAGGGTGTTCGGTTGGTTTGGATATGTTTTTTTTCTGGGGTTTTGTTGTTTTTTTTTTTTTAAATCTACATTATACTTCTGTGAGCCCTAATTTATTCAGGTTATACATCTCAGAGCAAACAGCTTCCTTTGCCTGAGTACTTCTGTGAACTGAACAGTCTGCCCCGAGGCAAGAAAATCTAAAGCCGAAGAGGGATGCACCCTTCATATTCTGCTAATTGATTGAAGGGGCAAATGATCTATAGGAAAAGTTGCATCATTAACTTAATTGAGGGCAAGGCCTAATTAGAAGGGAAATGAAGTAGACAGAGCCAGAGACACAGCAGGCCTTCATGTGAGATGTCAACAAACAGACATTGTAACTAAAACCAGACAGCAACTGCAGTACTTCATTTACATCTTTAATTTCAATATGAAAACATTTACAGTGATTGTGATGTGTATGTGAGATTTCAGAGGAGGAATGCAAAAATTTAACACAAACTGAAATCAGCAGGTTTAGAAACCAGAGATTTAGCAAAAAATCAACTGACTGAAATTGTTTTAAAAACTCCTGAGAAAAGCTGATTCAAATTACTTATGAGTGCATTTGGGCTTCTCTAGTATGTTTGAACTCCACATTCCTGAGGAAATCCAACAAGAACTGCAGCAGGAATTTTACAGTAGGGAGTAAATAAACCATGTAAATTCTGGTGGGCGGTATTGCTTCACTTTGACTCTACAGATTTTCTAAATGAAGACATAAAGTGCTACTTTTGCACATTTGTTCCTTGAATGGTTACTATGCGTAGTTACTTTTCTGGAGTCCTCTCCTTTCTGCAAAGAGGCTTCCCCCTTCAAATCACAATCTCCTAAGCCATGAACTGGTGATGTTAAAATCTAGAGACTTGATAAGTATTTTGAACATTAGTTTAATATCTGAACTAAAACAGGTGGCAGTGGTCTTCTCAGGATCTTTTCCACTGCATTTTAGGGGCTTTTTTTTTGGCTTGCAGCTCCCCTTTTACCAACCAAAACCTTTTCATAAGAAAAGCCACTTAAGTGAAATGAGGAATGCAAGCAGACATGTTTTGGCTACAGTGCAAGTCTTTAAAGTATATAGGCATTATTTTACAATTCAACTACTGTCACATGGATTTTGTGCATTATTTAAAAAGCTGGGCCCTGAGCCTGCTCCTCAAATATGCAAAAAATTTCTGTGACTATAAATGATTAAATAGTGTGTAGATATGTTAATAAATGGAAAGGGAAAATAAACTCTGTTGTGAGAACCAAACCTACCAAGAGCCAGAAAAATCATCACATACTAATTAACAAAAACAGTTTGCAGCTTTACAAACCCTACAATTTATTAATCAATATAATTGCTTAGCAAACAACAGAGTCATCCCCATGTTTACAGGAACTGGATATTAAATAGAAGCTTCGGTATCTGTATTTTATTCTCCATACCTTCTGTCCTAATTAGCCAATGCAACCACCTTCATCTCCTGTCTCCTTCCATATAGATCAGCACATAGCCTCAAAACTTTGTACTGGATCTTCTGATGTGACTCTGAAACAAGAAAACTGATGATTTCTTGGAACGTGGTACTTGTTTGGATCACTACATCATTCTCAAATCAGCTGAAGATTTTCCTCAAGACCAGACAAGTGAGAACTACTGATCCCATGAAGATAACACACTGACTCCCTTGTAATTCAAATTGTCCCATGCAAAGCTTGAAAACACTGACTTTATGTAGAAGACAGGAAGAGGCTCCACTGAGTACGGTATTAGTAATTATCTAGGTTGTATGAGAAGGAGCACTAAATACACCGAAATTTAGCTTAACAAATGCATATTGTGCCATTCTTGCAGCTAAAGACCTTCAGGGCAAATCTCCTTTTAGTTCTCTGAAAGTACATTAGTTTAACTCATGTTGGTGGAAGATGGAATTTATAAAATTATGGGTTTCAAGACAGTAAAAATTACAGCAGTCTGCAAATCACTGGAGCAGTCTTTCTTATTTCAGCTTTGTAGTAAAGTTTATTGTAAACTAGGTAATCAGAGGAAATCCTGCTTGGATCGTGGTAGAGCACAATAGTTGAATGTTAACACATTTATTATCACCTTTCACATCCCTATGAATGCATCATTGTGAACATGCATTTGGATCTAGGACAACATCATTAATCATCGTTCCAAAAAACCCACAGTAGTTAATTATTTGTCTCAACCTATTTCATTTATATCATCCTCCTCATTAAATCAATTATGAAACAATGTAAGCATCCTAATTGAGCTACTAAGAACTGGAACATTGTTGCAAAATACAAAAGGAAGGAAACTACCAAATCCTATCCTGATTTTCAAGTACATAAAACCTATTTCTTTTATTCTCTAGCAGAAATCATACAGCTTGGGAATTAGGAAATATTTCCAGAGTGTGTTAGCTGGGTTTTAGCAATGTGCTACCTTTGTCATGTGGCCTTTTACAGCTTAGAACACAAGCAGATCTTACTCATGTGTGCTTATAATATATGCTGTAAACATATCTTATGATGCAAAGAAGTTTTCAACACTTCCCATTATTCTCAATGGAATACAGTAAATAATGTAAGCTATTGAACCTTCTATGTATTTGAAAACAAACAAAAAATAATTAAAATATGAAGGCTTTTGATTATTTACACTTGCAACATTATAGAGGACATAAAGCTATACCAAGGACTTCATTGTAGAGAGCAGTGGGACCCAGCCTAGCAAACATACAGGAGAGAAAATATATGGAAAATACACTGCAAACTGTCCTATAAATGGAAATATCCTTACAGACAACATCTAACTTTACAAAAAATATATTCTTTCCAAATACTACACATTTCTTTAGCTTTTATATTTTCTTTTGCTTTGACAAGGGTCCCATAAAACGTATAGATACTTCAACTGTTTTTCTTTTCAGTTACTGGTCTTTCTATTGTGTTATCCTACTGCAGTACTACAGTATCCTACAGTACTGTAGTACTAGTATCCTACTGCTGTACTACAAGTACGTCAAATCACTTCAGCCATTTTGAACTCTCAAATTTAATTTATTGACAACTGGGGCCTGATTTGACTTCAATATTGATGTAAAATTCTTTATTATCTTCCTCACCCACTATTTTTTATTACATTTTCTTAGTAAGAATATCAGTCATATACAATCTTTCTGAAAGGAACACTACATCATATAGGGAAAATTTGCTTTGCTATCTCGCAGCTGATTTATTTTGAGGTAGAAATACTGTAATGAAGATTCACTTCAGTAGCAGATCAGTCTCAAGTGCTAACTTGAGATATTTTGGCTTCTATTTTAGGTAAATTCCCCACAGATTTAGGACCTCCATCTGTTTAGAGGAGTACTTGCATGAAATTTCACCTAAACAGTGCCCAGAACAGCTTTTTGGTCTGATTGATTCTTGGTTTTGTAATAGGGTCATCTTTCCATAAAGGTAACTCAGACTTCATAGTCTTCTCCTCTGACAGAAACAAGTAGTCCATGCAAGATGTGGGAGGATTGCACAGTTTGGGACGGCCCATCAATTTTTATCTTTCTCTTTCACATCTGGGTCTGTCAGCAACATGACTAATATCTTTAACTTTAGAAGAGATAATCTTATTCTGATCATCACTCTTCACTGAATGAGAGCTTTTTCCATCATCATTTTCTGTGTCGTAATTGCTTATATCATTCTTTATCTTTTGCAACTTCCACAGCAAAACTAGACATTTTATAGAACTGGGATTGGGATTTTTTTTTTTTTTTTGGGGGGGGTGTGTACCATTCCTGCAAAAACAGACTTCTGCCAAATGAACTACAATCTATAGATTTTTTTCTTCAATGACATCTAAAAATAAGTAGAGAAATAGAAGTATTTAAAAGTAATGTTTCCTTCCATAGAAAAAATAATCAATGTTAGTATAAAAGTATATTTTCTATACATCCATTGTGAAATCCGTGTTCCAAGTTTCCTATAGAAACTGACATTTGTGAACAATTATGCCTTTCAAAATATTGGGAGATATTTACAGTGTAGTAACTATGGACAAATAAGTCTATGAAATGTTGATTTTTAGTAGCTTTTATTAAATGTGGTCTTGTTACTGGAGAAAGCATGATAAACTTACAGAATAATTTCTTACTAAATCACAAATCATTTTGATTTTAATAGCATTGTAAATAGTCATATTAAACTTGTGAAACAAAACTCTAAATTCCAAGAAGGAGTAAATTGTGTAGAATTAGTTGACTTGTGAGTGCTTTCTCTTTTCCTCACTGTCTGCATGCACTAAAATTCAGCACATTCTGCATTTAATAAGTCAGTTACAATTATAGGGCATATATTATTAATTAGGAACTAAATCTCACTTTCCACTAAGGACTGACATCCCCTTTTCACCTAAAATATGCAACCTAATATTCTATGTAAATAAACTTTTAATTGTGTGGACGCAGCAGCAAAGAAAATTTGTCAGATTCACCAAATTGTCAGATTACTTTTGGAATTAAGAGGTACAGGTTCTTTGTGAGTTTCCCACAGACAAAGGCACACTGACAGCAACAGAGCAAATTGTCACTGTCTTTAGTGCAAGGAGGATTCAGCCGAGAAGGCAGAAGCATTTGTTAATATGAAGGAATAGGGGCAGCCTTGTTAGCGGAGCTCTTTCCCAGGAAGTCAGAAGCTGATCAGCTCTACACTCAGCAGGAGATGTCAACAAAGTCTATAGAAATTATGATGGGTGCTTCAGATTACACGAAGAAATTGTGACTTTCTCAGAAAGGTCATATGTAAAACATTCTCCTTAAATACATTCTCCTCAAATGCATTTTCCTCAAATTAGATCAGCAGTTTACACAATATAATTCATGATTTTAGGCATTGTTTCTTAACAAATAACTGAAAAACTATCTGTAAAATATGCGTTAGAAACAAAAAAGAAGTCAAAATAAGTCAAAACAAGTTTTTTAAAAATGAAAATCTTAAAACATAAACAGCTTAAAATCACAAGCTATGAAAGGAAAAATCTTGCTCCACTTTCTGCTGGGAGTCAGGATGTGCCCACAGCAAAACAAATGAGGATGTTATTGCAGTGGCAATAGCCACAGCATTTTCACTATTTCTTTGTGGCACTGAAGGGAAAAAGAGATAAAGAAAAGAAGATATCCTGCTGCTTAAGACATGCTCCTCAGCAAAGCCCAGCTTTTTTGGTTTGGGTCAGAAAAGACAGGATTTACCTCAACAAGATGCATGAGTGGATTAACATAACAAATTAACTGCTATTCCAAGCAGTAGCCAACTATTAATAAACTTCTCATGAACACGACCTTAATGGTTTCAACCCTTTGCTCCTAGTGTGTTTTGAATTTGGAGGCTGAATATGAACTAGTCACCTGCCTAGAGGCAGATGTAATGGTCATCTGGGTGAAAAAATATAGATGAGTCCATCCTTCATAAAG
The DNA here is from genome assembly GCA_033558185.1 of Dromococcyx pavoninus. Classification (NCBI taxonomy): domain Eukaryota; kingdom Metazoa; phylum Chordata; class Aves; order Cuculiformes; family Neomorphidae; genus Dromococcyx; species Dromococcyx pavoninus. The sequence continues at coordinate 835,503 of JAUMJL010000155.1, forward strand.
ATGTTGGGTTTTCATATGACCATGGACAAGGCACTCTAGACTTTGGATCTGAAAGAAAGAAACTATTGTGGCTACTCTTCATTCCTAGTTTCTCTAAACAACAGATGTGGATCTCTCTAAACTTGGTAGAGAGAATTATTCGGAGGGAGGTGCTTGCAGCCAACTGCTTTTTCCTTTTCGATATATGTAGTTGCCAACTGTTAATGGTTTTCCACTGGATAGTTATGACTAGCTTTGTTTTAAAAACTATTACACTATTATTTGTTAGCAAACAGTTATCAGAACAGTACAAAAGTATTTTAGCTATCATTGGAAGATTTCTTTTTATCATTTGGAAATCTGAAAGGAACTAGTCTGAGAATTCCTTTCATCCACTTCTATTTCACTTGTTTGCAGTTTTACTTTCTATTGCAGTCAGTGCCAATTCCAGTGAATTTAACTAGGGAAAAAGGGATTTCATCCACATCAGTTTCAGTTCAAATATTCCAATTTATACTGATATGAGGAGGAAAAAGATTGCAAGTAACATTTTAATAGTAACTTTTACTTCCAAGGGCTTACATAATTTTAATAATTTAATTTCAATTTAAATGAAAAAGAACAACACGTATGTGATTCAAGGGCCAACAAAAACAGGTACCTAACTTGTACATATTTACGCAAGCAAATCTCCTTTTGTCCTTACTGGGTGTTTGGCTCTATCACTTTATTAAGTATTTTTTTCTGTTCAATGACTGCAGGTATAGGTCCTCCATCTGTAGCGACTAAACCTCTCAGAAATATTTCAGTCTTACTGATAGTTTTGGTCCCTGCATCTCTATATATTTACATTAGCAAACTTTTAATATCCAATAAAAAGTATGCCAAATTTTGCCTAAAACTTATAAAGTCTAAAATAATTTAGAGAAATACATGGTCAGTTTGCATAAGATGGGAAGTTTTTCCTTTGTATGGAAGATAGTTTTAAGTTTTTCTTGTTAGTACACTATTTTTTAAGTTGTGCTTTAGAGAAAGTACACTTGAAATGGGAGAATTTTCTTATTTTTTAAACACAATTCAAGATTTGCACCATTCACAAGACTTCAAGAATTTATGTTTCCTATGATACGGGAAACATTGGTGATAGCTTGCAATTAAAAGGTTGTGAAAAGTTTGTTGGCTGTTTGGTTTTTTGTTTTTTTTTTTTTTTAAAAAAAAAGAAATCCAATAATAATAATAATAATAATAATAATAATAATAATAATAATAATAATAATAATAATAATAATAATAATACGCCGTATTGGGGAAATAAAAAGAATAAACAATCATTCAAAACCAACCCCCAAAACTCTACAAGGTTGCAAGAGGAGAAGAGAAAGAGTAAAAGTTCATTTCATCATAGTGATTTATAGGGAAAGGCTCAGCAGCTTACATAAAACCAAAAGGGGAAGTGGTCAAACATTGGGTGAAATCTCCATTCACAGATTTTGTAATAAAAGACTGACTGTAGCCTTTGAGCCTTGCTTCCAGTCACAGACAATGGCAATTGCAGAGCAAGACTAATAACAGGATTTAGCATAAATCCACCACAGGAAGTGAACAGTTGTACTCGCAAATAATTAGCCAGGAAACTTTTTATGGCAACATCAGGATGCTCTCTGTGCTTTAAAGCATTGTCTGCAATTGTGATCATGGAAACAAAATAAATAGTATTTCTCCCTGTTTGTGGAAGTCTTTTACTTGTGGGTAAATTTTACAGCATTTTAATAATTATTCTCCTTGTTCTAATTTAGCAGCAGTAATCTAAATATTGAAATTGCATTTGAAACATTTTAAAAAATGTTCTTTTCTTCCCCCCCTCCCCCTCCCCGACACTTTTTTATTGCAAGGTGAACTGTGTTTATTTTGCATGGCTAACAAGTGGGTTCAAAGCGACACTTTGATCTTGAACCCCTGCCAGATTCTAAGAGTTGAAAGCCCCCCTGTGTAGTAAAGTAGACCTGTACTCACAAAGCCTGGCTAATTTGCAAAAAGGAATGTCAAAATTACTGGCACAGCTGACTAACTGCGGTGCAGTACAGGCTATAGTTTTTCTAGTGAACAAAGATCTGCTTTTCTCCATATGTTTGTCACTTGTTCAAAGACTACGTTTAAGTGTTCCTTCTCTAGGTGAGGAACTTCTAATTCATTGCATTGAAACAAACAAGCAAACAAAGGAAAAAAACTAGACCCGCTACTGTGAAATCTTTATTTTTCAGAAGAGTTAATCTTCTGGTATCCCATGCAATTAGATCTGAAGACAGCAGTCTGTCACTTCTTTTGTATTTTACAGAAGCTGCAAAGAACTTTAGCTAAGGAAGAATATTCAGGTCCTATGTGAGTACATTGAATACGTTACTACACCTTTAGTCTTCATCAGTTCTGCCTGGCATGATATTTATGCTCCTGGAAGTGAGATATATGCATAAACCTCTCCGAATAAAACTCCATTCCATTTCCCTTGTTTTGCATGTCTGCTTCCGAGCCATAGGAAAAAAAAAGATAAAAAAAAGTTGTGAGGAGACTTTTCCCTTGGTATATCCGTCAGGATTCAAGAAACTAGAAGTATTAAGATAGAGTAGAAATTTCACACTAAATCATTTAGTTTGTGCATCACCAATCTCTCCTTCAGTGAAGAAAATCAATGACAATATTCCCAGATGCTAAATCACAGTGTAACTGGAGAGAGGTCCAGAACTGCAGTTTATCTGTAAACCTGAGTCTGGCTCTATAGTGGTCAAGAGGGAGCAAGTATCTCAGAACTGCAAAGCATGAATACATTGATCAGCTAGATGCCCACTCTGGACAATGGGGTACATGAAAGGAAGAAAAGACCTACAAAGCTTCCATACCTTCCTGGATTTCAGCTGTAAGTGCTAATACATAATATTATGTAATAGTGAAGCTGTAGTGTATTCCTGCATATGTGCTAGCCTAAGCACTGCCAGCAACAGAAAAAGCACAGAAACAACATCTGTCTAGCAATGTTAGAAATGGGAGCACAAACTGTCCTGTGTCCTTGAACACACTCCTTCATTTTACTGTGCAGACAAGAGAGGGTCCAGATCTTGATCTGTGTTAACAGGCATTCACCAAGACAATTAAGTATACATAGGCTTTTTTTGTGTAAATAGACAAGCTTGACAAAGGGCAGGAGAAAGGAAACAGTATTAGCTATAATGCCACAAGTAAGGAACTGAAGCACAGAAATATTACCAAGAGGATTTTCAGAAGGATTAAAGCAGCATGACTTTATTGACTGTGCTGCATTAACATCAAATGTGGTTTGACCCTCAGTGATTTCTTCAAAGTAAAACTGGAAGCAGAACAGGAACTAAACCCAGGTCAATACTCAACCCACAAAACCATAATTTCTCTCCTTATTTCTTTTTATATATAGGGAAAAAGAAAAAATGTGGCACATGTGCCTGTAAGGTGACCTGTCACGCTTCTAAGTCTCTGCTTGTACAAATCCAGTCCTTCTCATTTTAACTAATTCTCATTTTGAATGTTGTCTTTGGCATTCTGCCTCGGACTTCTCCCAAGACTTCTTTTTGTGGGATTTTTTTTTTATTTTCTTCCTCTTTTGAGAAAGAAGATAGTAAATATGAATAATTTTTTCTTCATGAAGAACAGATATTTTCTGTTCAAGTTTGGCATCACTGCCATTTCTTACTTACTTAAAGTTTAGGCTAAAATAATGGTATTTATTCTGTGAAAATCCCTAGGATGTTCCAAATGAATCATTCATGTGAGCTTCCAGCAAGAGGTTATATTTTTTAGTGTTCTGTTTATGAGACCTGTTTTCTGTGTTATTTTGTTTGCATTCTTGGATAATTATCTTGTGAACAGTTAAACTGGTCATTTTTTTTTTTTGGAGTGGTTGATACAAAGTATTTGTAGACATCAAATACAAGTCCAAAAAAGGATAAATTTGGTTCTGGATTCAGTTGCAGAAATGTTTCATCCATTTAAGAGGAATGTGTATATAGCACAAGTTCTGGAATGCAGAATACACTATGTGTACATATTTAGAGAGGAAGAGAATAGAGAGAGAGATCATTCAAGAAAGGAAGAAAAGGCAAGATGTGGAATTCAAAATTCACACACGTTTGTATCCGCAGTAGTAAGTGGATCAATAAAACTATAGCTATTCTGCCAAGTTTTATGGCTAGTAATATTGAAGTTTGCAGTGCAGCTCTTTTCTTTTAATTGCAATTACATATATGTAAAAAATGAATGTTTCCCTCAGCATGTAACTTTTTATCTATATATTTAGAGGTATGTTTACCTGCTTCATGATCATTATAATAATAATAAAAATAACAATATCTTAATATGTGCTTGCAACTGAATGCTACAAAGTCAGCATAATTGTGGGAAAATGCAGTAATGTCAAGAATGTGCTAGTATTTTTGCAAAAAAAAATTGTTAGTGACAGGGCCTTGGGGTACGTTTAAAAATATTTTTGGATGGTCTCAATTTTACCAAGACAAGTCTGCTTGGTTGCTGTGTCGTTTGTCCCCATTAAGAACACCTGTATGTTGGCATGGCTGTTCTTTAACTGCCACATAGTTTTAGTCTGTTTTCACTATGGAAGACACTGTAAAGAAGTGTTACCTGAGATCCAGGCAGCCTAAATCAAGCACCAACTCTGACCTGAGTTAGCCAAATTCTGAAAATGAGTATGCCTTATGCTTTTGTTATTCAGATCTATCTTTTATATGTCAAACTATATATAGAAGTGGCATATCAAAATCAGGAAGAAAGATTTTTATGTTATTTTTCCTATTATCATTGATTACTTGTTGTTTGATTTATGCAGGCTGAAGTTTTCTGAAGTGTTTCAAAACAACCAGAAGTTCCTTGAGAAAAGGAAAATTTTCCCTTAATTTTTTCACAATTAAATGCAAGTGTAACAAAAATCATCACTGAGATTATTTTAAATAAGATTCCACAGAAACTGGCTTTCCTACAATATAGCATTAAATATTTTGATAATAATTTATAAGAAAGAGTTATATGATTGCTAATAAAGTTTGTAGTTGATCAAAAAAAATCCCAACAGAATGTTAATACAATTCACTGAAAGAGTCACCACCATTTGATAAATTAAGCAGAAATGTTATTTATTTAGAAATGTAAGGACAAACAACTCAGGCCACACTTTAAGGGTGAGGAATTATTTCAGTTGCTGTTATCAAAGAAAGAACCCTGGTAGGACAAAAAAATACTACCATTAAGCTAGTGCTGTTATTCTGTGACTAAACAGACCTAAAATGATTCTTGGATATATGAGCAGAGAAATATGAGGTAGATATAGGGGGAACATATTTCCTCTGGTACAACTGTTACTGCAACACCGAGTCCACATTCAGTACCCACACCTGAAGAATGTGTTATTGCATTGGAGATAACGTGCACTGGAGAGGAGACAATTACTAGGGAAGGAAGAATTGGAAAATGTGTATTATTGCTAAAGATTTAATGAGGTCATGTTTATAGCAGGGCTTTTCAGTCTAGCATTCATGCACTGTATGAAAGCGAAACGTCGACAAAAGACAGCCTTGAAATAAATCACAACGTTTACAAGCAGTGGCAATTAGCCGTCAAGACAAAGCTCACTAACACTTGGAATATACAACGTGTATGTCTCAAGATTTAATGCTTTTTGTGGCACAACTAGCGGGTTTGAAGCAAATATTAATCGAATATGCTCCAGTTAAAACAGTCAGATGGATTATCACAACAGGCTGTTAGTCCACTGCAGCTAGCTTAAATGCATGTGCTCAGAGCAAGAGCCTATACAGAAACTGAAGGATTAAGACTCTTTCCTCTTCCCTTGGTAAAAGAGAACACTACATCCTAGACAGGGGATTGATTATCTCAGATACATTAAGCAGGATCTCCACTGACTTTAACCACCATGGCTAATTGTCTGAGATTCATTGACAGTCAGCATAGAGGAACAAGGTACTCAACAGGACAATTTATTCCATCCTGGAAAGTGTCAAAGCTAGACAAAAATGCTTCACTCAGACATTATCTTACCACAGAAAACAGAAGTCTGAACGAACTGTGTAAATAAGAAGCAAGAATCACATAAATCTGGCTGACATCCATAAGGAATAGAGAAATAAGCACTTTTTTGACTGTGTTAATCTGACCTGCTTTAGATACTTTCTCTAAAACTAAAAGAACCATATGAAAGAATTATATAAGTGGAGTCTTGACAACATGTTTGCCCTATATAAAGTTACATTGTCCTCACATGGTCCTCACATTAGATATTTTAAATTTAAAATGATAAATGTAAAGAATATAAATCTTACCACACAAGAAATTAATTTTACTTTTAGGTCTTAAGTATATGGGTAATGGTAAAGAGAAAACAATGAACAAAACTCATAGAATAAGGAGAGGGAAGACAACAGAAGAGTGGTATTACCTCTGTAAAAGAAGGCAGGAGAGTGACAAGACTTAATAACTTAGAGGGTGGAAAACAAATCAATAAAAATTTGAAAATTTGAATAAAAATTTGAATAAAATCTTTCCTGTGAACACCTGCTCTGAGGTAAATCAACAAGTGCATGTGTCTTTAACAATCTATGCATGCACTGACAGTTGTCAGGATGCATTGACAATAATTCAATAATGGGAATAGGCATTGAGCCCTGAATTACCCAAGGAAGGAAAACTAGCTAAAAATTTTAGAGAAATGATGTTCAAAATAAAAGCATGTAATTGGAATAAACAAGACGAAAAGGAAAAAGGAAAGTTGCTAACTTTCTTTTGAAATTAATGAAGTCAGATTCATTATGTGTTTTGCCGTACGTATTTCATTTGAGGTTTGTTAATGCATTAATGCACAATCTTATAGTGAAATCATACAAGCTTAGTTTTATGTGCATTATAAGAAAAGAGGTCAGTATTATATAAAAATTCCACCCTAAAAAATTACTTCTTATTGAAAAGGGGACTCAATTTTAGGGGACAAATGCTTTCTCGAAGCACTTCATTCAGTAGCCAAGAGAACAAAACATCTTTGAGACAATGGATATCAAATATATTTTTCTGTATACTAAGAAGCTGCGGATTCTAACTTATTACATAAATGTTCAAAATTAAAGGCTAAATCAATAAATTGGAAGTGCCAAGGTCATTTCCTCACTCTGAGGCCACTTGGCATGGAATAACCCACAGCTATGTTATTAAACTCTCTTATTCTTTAAAACTCAGTCCCTCACCTATTGGGGACTTGCTAACTCTAAAACTAGGCCCAGAAGTTGTGTTAGAGGATGCTGGCTATCCCAGGACAAAACTGTGACCCGAACCATTCTAGTAATGCTAAAGTACAGCAAACTGTAGTTCCAAACCCCCTTAATTTATCAGTATGAAATGCAATATTAGGGCCCAGTGCACTCAACAGTAACTACCATGGAATTTGTTACCTCCATACACATTGCTGATTTCAACGTGAAGTAACTGGGTTAGCTCTTAAGAGTAAGATAAGTTGCGTGAGTAAATGTTTGCGTGATGAAGTCCAAGCAACACTGACCTTGTCCCACACACAGTGAGCAAAAATTAAATATTGTAGCTGCTATGTTTGTTGAAGGAGCGGAGGAGGAGTAGGGGGAGAGACTAAAGGGGTGTGTGTATGTATATTTCTTTATATATATTATATAAATTTTAAATAGAAAATACAGTTTCTGTAAAGAACACTTTATGAAAGGGTAAGGATTATGAATTATAGAGAAGGCAAAGACTAAGGCTTATATTTCAGCTAGTAGATTCCTTTGCCTCTGAAATGGTTCCCTTGAGACACTGTTCTGTAAGTTAATAACCCTCATGAAAGTGTTTTCCTGATATTTCACCTAATTATACCCATCCGTATTCTCTTCCCAAAAGCATCTCCTCATTTTACCTCTTTGGCATACTCTAAAAAAGTCTTTTCTTTCAGCTTAGTCTTTCAGCTAAACAAGTCTTTTCAACTCAGTAGCTGGCTATGTAATTCCCTATAAAACTCGAATTCAAAAATGCAAATTGCTGAGCAGCCCCAAATTTCATTAAGCTATAAAAGGGAGTGAAGGTTCTTACCTTCTCACAAGTTAGCGCCCAGCGTTAACAGAAATATAAGTACTTAAAGTAAACAAAAAATCAGCCTTGCTGTGCAAGTAAAATACATAACTTGGTTTCTTTCCAGCACTCTCTTGTTCCACGAAAGCACAGTATTACATTTTTGGTAATAACTACTATAGAATATTTCCTTTCAGGAAAGTCTGTATCTACAATGTGTATATTCTGGGAAGAATATAGTGTACTCTGATAATTTTCTGGGAAGACAGGGCCTTTAATTTTAAAAGTTCAAACATAAATTTTCCGCTAATATTTATAGGCCCAATTCTGTTAGGAGTGAATTCTATAAGTCCTAGGATAGATTCTTCCTTATGTCAGCTTCCATGAATTAGAGATTTCAGTAATATGCTAAAGCTGCAGTATCTTGAAAAAAAGTGATTATAATTTGCTTAGATGTACTCTATCTGCTACTGAATATCCTTCTCTCCTGTTTCTAATATACTGCCTGCACTACAGAATAAAGCCATTCCCAGTGCAGAACTTAAGGTACATTACTTTTCCATTAGTTCTAGATATCCAAAGAAAAAAGACTGTGGACTGTACCAATCCAGGATGTGGGGGGCAGTCACCCCAGTCAACTGACTTATTGCCTCAAAAGGATAAGCTATATTTTTTGAAGAGAAAAACTCAAAACAGCTAAAAATAAACACACATGTGCATGTAAGTAAGAGCATTAAAATTCTTAGATTTCTTCCCTTCTTAAGACCTGTGGCAAGCTACTCGAAGCGACTGCTTCTCATGTTGTCAGAATACCTTCTGGGATTTCCTGCTTGAGAGTTGTCAGTGAAGGCAGTGTTCATCATAAAAATGGTATTCACACAGGACGTTGAAAATATTCCCAAGATTGTCACCGTTGCCAGACAATAGGTGAGAAGTCTCCAAAGTTTTTAGGACACTGATGTTGTGTCCTGGTCTTGATGTGGATGATCTTTCACGTGAGTCGGACCTCTACCAAACACAATCTAACCACTCAGAAACACAATCAGCTTTCACGGCAAGGGAAGGCTGCTAGCTGCCCCCTCAGTGTTGCGCTGGGTTCAACGTATCCAGGACTGATAAAAAGTCGGGTAACACTCAGGTGACAGAGTCTGCCAATGACACAAAACTATTGAGGACAGTCAAAGCTGATCAAGTAGAAATGTAGCAGGATCACATGCTAACAGGGTGACTGGGGAAAAAAAACAGCAGGTGAAATTCAATCTAAAGAAACAGAAAGAGACATAGAAGGAGAAAAATAAACCTATGTAAATAACACTTTACTTTTATGTATTATCACTCAAGAAAGAGACATTACAGTTTTTACAGATACTTTTTTAAAAATAGTTAAATACTAAGTAACTATAGAAATGCAATTTGAGTGTTAGAAAAACCTAGTAAAATAATAGAAAACAAAAGCATCCTTTTGCAATGGTATAAATCAACATCACAGCCCTACCTGAACATTTTTTTTGTTTCTGGTCACATGTCTCACAAAAGCCATAGTGAAACTCCAAAAAGCATAGAAAAGAATGGCAACTATAATAACCACTATGGAATAGCTTTTGTCTAAGCAGAGATTCATGTGAGTAGGTTCTTTAGGTTAGAACAGAGATGGCTTCTAAAACCATAAATGTTACAGAGAAAAGGTATAGATATCTATTTACTATTTTCTGTAGTACAACTAAGACAAACAATAAAAATATCAGCTGAAAAAAATAAAATAAATTCAAGGGTTTATTTTTTTTTTTATTTAAGGTATCATGTTGCTGGAATTTGTTGCCACAGGAAGACAACAAGGCAAATGTGCAGTTCTACACAATAGTTAAGACAAAGTTGTGGAGGACAGATACTGTACTGTCTTGTCCCCTGACTCAGGAAGTCCCTTAACCACAGAAAGAGAATACTATTGCTGTATGTTGTCCTGTTTCCTTATACTCCCTCCTCCAAGCAACCTTTACTAGGCACTGTTCCTACTGGTTCTACATTTGTACATAGGACTTTCATTGCTCCAGGCCAGTGTCTGACTGTATATGTGAGCCAAGTGGAGAAAGTATGGACCTCATAGAAATCGTCAAAAGTTTTGACTCAGGATTGCACAGTCTGTCATTCAGCACTAACTCCATTACAGCAAGATTGCCTTTCTAGTGCAGTTTTCTTCTCATCTGAGCAGACCCTGGGCACCAGCACTACAGGGAGCTGAGGGCTGTCTTTATGTTCTGTTACTGAGGAGGGCTATCATCTCAGCTATCCACAGGCTCAGCCATGCAATGGCAAGGTCCAACAGAAATGGATTCGGGTAGTGAGAAACAAAGACAAACTTTAAAATACCACCACTCCTTCCACCCTCTCCCAGACTCAGCATCAGTCCTTCACTCAAGACTCCTCTACCCACTCTGAGTGCCATAGGGCCCAGGCTGGAGGTGGATATGATCAGTATGTAGCACTTCTGCTCCTTCCCTGGCATGTATTTCCCCTGCTCTGGTGTGGAATCTCCATAGGCTGCAACGAACGGGAGTACACCCTTCTAGCAACATTGAGCTGAGAAAAAGGCATACCTGGGTCAACTGGTGAAGGAACATACAGAAGGTCACAAAAAGTCCCATCTGCTAGCTGCCTTTGAAGATATGATGTTAGACTAAAAATACTATACACCTCAATAAATAACCTTTCTAATATGGACCTTGTTTAGATGCAGAACATTAATTTTTCTAAGGTCATATTTTGTTAAGAAACGGATATCATCTATTTAAAAGGACAGAAAAATGTCACCAAATCATCAGATATGTAACAAACCGATACATTGTCTTTGAATAAAACAGGATATCTTTTCAGATAGAGCCCTTGCCCTAAAAATGATTCTTCCACCAAAGTTTTTGTCATACTCTCTTTATTAGCCTTTGCAAAATAAGAAGCTGTTTTATTGGCAAAGCTAGATATGCAGGGAAAAGAAGTAAGGTCCTTTTGGGGCAAGTCTTCCACATTTTATCTAATTTGCCTGCCGGTTCATTTAAGCTTCCTGTTATTTGATCCTTGACCTTGCCATGAGAAATTGCTTAGTAGTATGTTGCAGACTTCCATTGGCAAACATGCTGATAGTGTACTCAGAGAGTGGTTGTTGATTAATTATGTATACTTCATGTCACCAAGATCTCTGAGCATGTCAGAGGGCTGGAGACAGAAGGAGATGTATAGTTTCTGATTTTCTCTACTACATAACAGTCTAAGTTTGCACAAGCAGAAGGGTCAGTGCTTCTTGTTTTTAACAAAATTGTACATGGTATTTTTCTATTTGGAAAAAACCCAAAAGCTTATGTGAATATGTTCTCTAGAAGTAGGCAAGAGGAAGACTTAATTGCCATTATTTGTGAACTGTTACTACCAGTGCAAGGGAAAGCTGAAGTATATAAAGAGAAGGTGAAATTCGTTACCTATAGAGTGTGAATCTGTAGAAACTGTGGGGTTTGTTTTTTCCTTTTTTTCCTCATGTCTGGAAGTGCTGCTGTGATCCAGTAATGGATCCTGAATACTTTAAGCCCAAAACTTAATCACCCAGCAACCGGAATGGAATTCAGACCAGTGAATCAGACACCCTAGCATTTTCAGACTATTGACCATGGATGAACAAGGTATTCACAAAAGCCAGCATGGACTGCTAGGAGTGAGCAAGGCATTAAAGAGTATATCTTAAGTCCTTCCTATCTGGAAGATAGGAGTTTATCTGAGGCTACATTTGGGAAACTTCTTCCAGGTGGAAAGTAGAAAGAGACTCTTAAACACAGATGAAGGAATGAGTGCATATTCAAAAAACGCAAGACTGTGCCTGTAACTCCTTTTTTTAACAAATTAAGAAAATCAACTATGATCATCTTGAATACGGTTCCCTTCTGGGTTGGCACACAGCTGCATATGATGCTGTCAACATTCAAAGCAATTCTGCAGATCATTTTCTGAAATGCTGTTGAGGATCTCCGTCTTTTTTGTTTTCACATCTTCTACTGACAAAAATGGGTTCCTTTGAACACCAACTTGATCTGTGGGAAAAGGCAGAAATCACAGGGAGCCAGATCTGGCAAAAAGAATGGGAGCTCAAGCACAGTGATGTTATTAGCTAAAAACTGCTTCGCAGACATTGTGGGCTGGTGTGACCCTTATCCTCCGACTGAGGGTAAGAAAACACCTGAATTTGAATACATGTCCACTCATACTGAGTGAAGCAATCAAGTTGAGCCTTCTCTCACTGTGACAGGCTAGAACATATCCTATAACCATCTCTTTGTCTCTCCCCTCCTACTTTTGGTTCCTGAGCTATAGCATTACTCTCACTTTTTTGTGGGTGTTAGACTTCCTATGTAATATTCTAGTGGTTCTGTCCAGGAGATTTCTGCAGCCAGTGGTGTTTGAACAGAGGTCTATCCCAGGTACCCTGAGAATCTGAACTAACAGGATTTTATTTGACAGCATCCTTTCCTTCTAAAGCTGGTCTGTAAACATTATTTTCTGTAGTTTTTCAATCTCATGTTACTCTTTGCAGGTGTTGAATGTGTATAACATTTTGATTTCAAATAACACAGGCTAAAAATCATCTGACAGAAAATGAAAAAACAATAATTTGTAGTTTCTCATATAGAAGGAAAGTTCTTAATTCTTTATTGATTCTTAATTCTTAATCCTTAATTCTTACAGGTTCAGATATATTACTAATGTGGGAGCAGGGAGAAATTTTTAGATTTCTATTTCTAGTTTCTTAGATTTCATGTCCATAACTGTCTCTTTTTGTTGGAGACACACAGTTATGTATAAGCACTGAGGTAACCACTCCCAGTAGACTTCCGCTAAACGCGTGAGCAACATACACATTTCCCTACTTTATGAAATCTTCTAATACTGAGTTTTAAAATATTTTTCTAAAGAATCCATTAGAGAATGAGAAATAAGCAAGAAAGCAAACAAATAAATAGACCTGGTTCTCAAATAAGGACAGAAAAAAAGGAATCTACATTTCTTGCCTGTTCCTAAAATACAGAGTAAAACACAAATAAATTTTTAAGGATGAACTAAAATGTGTAGCACTAGGGATAAACAGACCTTTAATGTTTTAGCTTCCATTATTGCTAACATATTTTGCATAGAGGTGGAAGAGAAGCCCCACAATGATAAGAAAAAAAAAAAAAGAGAATTATCAGTTCTTTACAAACTAACCAATTCTAATAAGTTTAAGTTTCCAGACCAGAGCAGAGTATGCCCACTAACATGGCAGTAGATAACTTCTAAAGTGGAAATTGAAATACAAACTAAAACTAAATATTTAGTCCTTTTCAGCAAAGAAAGAAAACAAAAAAAGTTTTAGGAAAATTACTCTCTATTTATAAGCAGCAAAGCTTATAACTAAGCTCATAAAAAGCTTGAAACGTAAAGTTGCTGTCCGAGTGAGAAGTAGACTTCAACAATATTAGACATGAGGAAATTCCATTTAGTTTTTAGAAACTGGATAACAATATCTAACTTTAAAAAAGTCCCCAAGAAACACAAGTCAATACTGTTTCCTTGCTCATATATGTCCATAGCAGGAGCTAGAATGGGCCTAGTATTCTACCTGAATAGGATTGACCTGCCCTGAGAATGTGTCCCACATGGTGCAACGAAAGAAATTAGGAGCAATAGAAAAAGTCAATATATTCTCAGGGAAAATTAAATTTAGAGTAAATAGCATCAGATTTTAAGAAATTTAAAGTCTATCTTTCAAATGTTTGCAAGCTACAGATTAAACAAAAATATCCACACCTTTCATAACTGAAAGGATCAGAGCTTGTAGTTTAGACATCCAATAGTAAGCTGTTAATATCACATAATAAAAATTCTTCATGCTTTTCTTTCATGGCTGGGCTTCCTACTGAAAAAACAGGTCCAAATTGTATACAGGTGTAAAGTGCCTATTCTAAAGGATTTATTTGATATCTTGCTTGTTGGATTTTGATGTTGTCAGTGGTTTTGTTTTGAAAATAGAATAGAAGAGGCTATTTCAGTTTGAAGGGACCTCCAACAATCATCCAGTCCAACTGCCTGACCACTTCAGGGCTGACCAAAAGTTTAGACATGTTATTATGGGCATTGTCCAAATGACTCTTAAACACTGACAAGCCTGTCAGTGGCACCAACCACTTCTCTGGGAAGGCTGTTCCAGTGTTCGACCAACTTCTTGGTAAAGAAATGCCTCCTGATATCCAGTCTGAACGTCCCCTGGTGCAGCTTTGAACCATTCCCGTGCACCCTGTCACTGGATACCAAGGAGAAGAGACCAGCACCTTCCTCTCCACTTACCCTCCTCAGAAAGTTGTAGAGAGCAATGAGGTCACTCCTAGCCTCCTTTTCTCCAAAGTAGACAAGCCCAAAGTTCTCAGCTGTTCCTCATAGTACATTCTTTCCAGCCCTTTCACTACCTTTGTTGTCCTCCTCTAGATGCATTTAAGGACCTTCACATTCTTCTTAAATTGCGGGGCCCAGAACTTCATCCAGTACTCAAGGTGAGGCTGTACCAGCACTGGATACAACAGGATAATTGCCTTTTTTTGCTGACTGGTTATACAATTTTTGATGCACCCCTGGATGCAGTTTACTCTTTTGGTTGCCAAGGCACACTGGCATATACTCCACTACTAAAACTGTAGAAAAATATAGTTTTTCAAGGTCAAAATTTTTTTTTGTTCATTTTTAGTTCAGGGACATCTGAAATAATAACTGTGGACTGAAACAAATCACTAAAGCCTGGACTCATCCAAAATGTGATCAAATTAAAAAAAAATATGTGGTATAAAAAAAAATTAATTTACATTTGGCTTTTATATATTTTAGATATTTTATCATTAGATAAAATAATGATGTCTGGTCCTCCCACAGCTGCTGTATTGAGTATATTGCATATGTTTCAGGCTCTTGGAGTAATAATCTTATTTCCCCACTGTTTCTGTTCCTGAAGGATCCAAGAAGACTGCCAGAATACCTGAGTTTCAGTTTAGGGTTTCTAGGATCAATGTGGATTTTCCTGAATTAGCTACTTTTGGTTATTCCAGGACATTAGCGACAAAAGCAAAAAGACTCTTTTGCTGATGCCCAAACCATGAAGAATGAACAAAAATTATTATTGATAGTGGGAAAGACCTTGCAAAATAAGATGGAGAAACAAATGAGATGATGTATCCTTGGTGGTGATAACAGACTGATTGAGTAGACATTAGATTTGGAAACCAGGGAAAGAAGTGTGGTTGTTTAGACCAAGTGATCAAGTAAAACAGAGATGACAGACTGCAAAAAGAGATCTAAATGCAGGACATCGTTTTAAGAAGTTTTGGGATTGACTGTGGGAAAAGTGTGACAGAGTGGAGATGCCAACACTGGGGTACATGCAAAGGCCACGGGGACAGGGTGACCTACAAGGAAAGTAAAAAAATATGAACCAGAGGTGTCACGAGATCCTCAAATGCATATGAGAATTAGGATGGGTTGACGAAAGAAGATATGCTTGGAGAAAAATGGAAATGGCTTGGGAAAAAAAGGGGAAAAAAGGAAAGAAAAAGGAATGGATGAGTGAGGGAACCAGTGGACAACACTGGAACTAAATGGATATTGAGACTGTGGGAGAAGCAATTAGTCCATCTAGGTAAGGCAGAAAGCAACGAAATGAGAAACAGTCACAGGAGTAGAAAGGTATCTGGGAGATACGGGGCAAAAAATTCTGTCCTCTGCACATATTCCTGCCCACCGACTGAAAGAGTTAGGTCCCAGAATCTCAGCAAATCTTAGGCAGAACCCACCAACCACCAGCAGAAGTCCTCTGGCTTGCTTGGCTGGTTTTATCAATCCTTTAGTAGCAATGACTCACTGAAAACCTGCTCTGCCCTGAAGCTGTTTGTTATTGGTCTTCTGCAGCCAGAGCTGGCAAAATGGAACACCACACCCACTCTGCTTCTCAGCATCTTAATATGAAACCCATCTTCCAATTTAAAACATTCTGAACTGTGACCAGAACAGGAAGCAAAGCAAACTCTGCTCCACCATCTAAGCTAGCAGAGGGTAACCTCCAGCAAGAAGTGGGACAGGCTGCCAGAGGAGGCACCTGGCTTCTTCTGTCAAAGGCCATTTGTACTTTGAGTGAATAAGATGTTTCCAGCAATTAGAGCAGACGTATCTCTGATTGGTTGCTTGTGCATTTCAAAATATAGCTCTTTCCTTTCCCACTAGCCTGATTTTTGCATAGACCGAGTCAAAGAATTAGATAATCAGGCTTTTAATGTAAATATAAAATTGAATTCCACTCCTAGAACTTTTTACTCTCCTCCTCTGTCCACCCTCTCTTTTATTGCTCGTGAATTCAGTAAGCAAATTTACTTTATAGACTTTAGAGAAATCTATTTTTTCTAAGTAAATATTTTACAGCATTCAGAAATATTTTGGTATTTACACTGAAATAGAACCTATGTTTTTTACCAAATGATTAGTAAAATATGCTTAGTAACATTAAAATAAACTCTGTTGTAACCACAATGCAGTGTTTCTCCTTTAAGTCCATTAAATCACAATTTGCTGCTGTTTCTTTAAACTGACCCTCCCCAAAACAACTGCAGGGTTATTGATTCAGGGTCTGATTTTCTGATCTCACCAAGTATCACATTCTGCTTTCATGCAAACACAATGCTGCAGAATGGAAAAATACCTTGTTAAGTGCTTCGCTTCATGCCTGCAGTTAAAATCTGTCTACTCCTCTTGATTGATGTCTCCATAGATATCACAAAGCAAGTCCTCTAAAAGAATCATGTAAATTGTCCACAGCTACTTTCTAATGAGGTGAGTTTTCTGAAAAATATTCCAGAGACACACGAAAATAAATGTCCTTTGTGACCTTTGGAAAAAAAAGTTCTAGGAAGTGGTGAAACAGCCTCTTAACAGTTTTCTGTTAAAAATGAAATCCTACGAAGAAAATTCAATACTTGATTTGACTCAGGTTTATTCTATTTTTAGATTTTGAGGAGATTCTGAAATTGCGGGTTGCTACTAGAGAAAGTGACATGTTTTTGCATGTGGCGATTGCAAAAAAAATACGGTAACCAACTATGGACAGTGAGTCTCTTGGACCCTTCTCCACAGAGCTTGTTACCATATTCCTTGTTTACAGCCATAAAACGCTCTCATAAAGCCTCATTTTTTCCTTAAATAAGGTAACAGTATCATATTTTCTTACTAAAAGCTTTGCTTTACCTAATCTTACCCAGAACCGATATGAAAGTACAAATTGAAAATGCTTCTCTACATTTAGGTTCAACTGCATAATGTACTTATTGTTAAATTAGTTGGTTATTTTTATTTGTTGATGTCATTAGAGGCCCACATTTTTTACTATGGAACTGGACAGACAGGATTAGTCCAGAGTTGCTTGAACTGGTCGTAATGAAATCCAAAACCGTACAAAACTCCCCTGAACTTGTTGTGAACTTGAAGTGCAGCCTATGCAGGAGACATTTTAAAAGAACAACCTCTTCTCCCAAATTTTTGGTAGTGAGAACAGAAGAAGTAAACAGGCAAAGCTATTGTTGAGCAGAAGTAAGGGGAAAGCTTTTATCTGTCTGGACTTTCATATTACACACATCCCCATGAACCCTCTAAAGACCTAGATCATAATAACTGTGGGAACATACAGCGAGTGCCTCCTGGCTGCAGGCCAATCAGGAGTTTCAGAAACAGCTACGAGTTAGTTGAAACAGGTGCATGTAATAAAGAAGCCTGAAATAAAGAACCAGAACAACAGGGCTGTGTCAAGTTAAAGTTACTATTACACAGGGCTATGCAAAATTTTCACAGCGAGTTTCAGAAACCTCAAAATCTGCACTTTGCATGGGTTTTTTTGCCTCTTTACTTAAGGAAAGTGATTCATTGAAAAAAGTACAAACCAATGTATTTTCCACTTACAGATGAAGAAAATACCATGCAAAGCCTTTCCACTTCTTCAAAACCTATACTGTTTGAATTGCTGTTGTTTTACAAAGTTGGCCTCTCTAGAAACAAATACAGAAGAAAATAGCTTTTTGTAAAAAGACAAATAAAAATGTAGGCATCTGACCCCTTAGGCCTGAACAGAAGCAAAAAATCATATGCAGCCTTATGTACGGCTATATCCCACGTGTTTTGTGGAAAGCTTTATTTGTTAAGTAGGCAAAGGAGATAAGCAGTCGTGGTAAAGGCAGGCACATCTTCATAGCTCAGAACAGACCAGATGTTATCTCTGAACAATGTTCAGTAGGCTCTTCTATGGCAGAAAGTCTATAGAAGTTTGTCTTCCATTTTCCACAACAAGGATTTGAAAAAGGAAGAAACAGGGTCATCATTAAGACTACATTTTCTGGACATTGAGCACACTTTCCTCAGTATAACCTTCTAGATGTTGACTTTGGCAGGAGAAGGTTTGAAATCCCATGACATCCCTTTCCCCTGCACACAGCAATAACACAAACAGCGTATGAATCCATGCACATACAGACCAAGTCACAAGCAACATTTAAGACACAAAGAAGGCCAAATTTTTTCCCAGCTCTTCCACATAAATAGTAGAGGTAAGAAGCACCAACGGTTTCTATCATTAAGATGTGCACCTGGGAAACACTAAGAAAGTGCTCTTTAGACAAAGCACTACTTAGGAGCATAAAGTTATTTGCACAAGGAATGGTGCTGTGGTCGGTTAAAACTGTTCAGTAGCATACAAATTATCAGTTGTTAGAAACAGTACATTAATTGTATCTGATATCCTGATGATTTTTCTCTGTATAGAATCAATACCCAAATCCTTCAAGGTTTCTTTGAAACTAGTAATGAGTACTTCCTAGAAATATGTACTAGTTCCCTGGAACTGCAGTATGAATAGCAATAAAAATAGGGTCTGGCAAAATTGTTCTATTGGTCTTTTCCTCTGTATGGAAGATGAAAGTAAAAGAAGTATATGGATTAACTGTATCACATTTTTTTCAATCCGATTTAAGGTAGTGTATTTTCTGACAATGTTTTCAACATACAGAATTCATGTTACAAAGTTAATGATCTTAGTGACATAAAACTAAGGGTTATGGAAAGCAAAAGCAGAATTCTTACAGAACCTGCTAGGTATAAATGTACCTCAAGTTGTGCAAATCTGAGTTGTAAACATTGTAAATTATTACACACACAATATAGTTCCTCACTAAAACAGTGTCCTTGGAAACATTCTGAATCCATATCTTTTACAGTGTTAAAAAAAAATTCCCAGTCAAGTCAGCAGTATATATATAAAAAATCTACTGTGTAGATGATGGAAGTTTCAATAGTTTTTGTGCTATCAGCTTTGTTAAAAGAAGTTGCACCCAATCAAGACGCATGTGCACCTTGTTTTGTTTGCTTTTCTTCATGTCTTCTTGTAACTTGGGACAGAAAAACAGTGGCAACAACAAAAGCAGCAATAAACAACTAAACGTGTCTAAATATTTTAAACTTTTTGAAATGTCTCCTGAGTTGGTGACCCTCCACAGTGGATGAACAGCATAAGACAGAATGATTTTACTGATACACATGTACAAGGAGAACACTTCGTCACTGTAGACAGTTTTTTGAGTACTAATGACCTCAGAAGATGTGTCGTTGAGAAATTTCAGTGTGTAGTAGAGTTGCTTAAACCAAAAGGGTCAAAGGATGTTGACTGAATACAAAGAAGTCCTCTTGTGCTTCACTTTCGGGATTTAGCTACTGATCAGAAAGCTCAAGCTCATTAAATGGCAAGAGGAATCCAGCAAGCCAAGGTGACAGACTCAGTTTTGGCAGAAATAAGAGAAACCTTAGAAAGGCCTTCCAAAAGGCCATCAGAAAGCCAAGATTTTAAGAGCATCTTTATAGAAAATGATATAAACCATAACAGGAGGTTTCTGGAACAGTATAATACTGGCTTCAGCAAGAAAAGCCATAAGGCGATGAAAGAAATGGACAACTGTAATTTTGAAATATTTAAATGAAAGAAAAGTTGATAGCTAGGAACTGCCAGAAAGTAATTTAAAAAAAATTAACAACACAGTCATTATACATAAAGAGAGGCAAAATGTTTATGAGGGACGGGAAGCCTCATTAATTATAACTACTTCAATTAGCTTCTTAGGAACATCAACTATCCAATTGCAACAAAGAATTTCCAATAAAGCAATATCCTCTCTCTAGCTAGGCTTCCTGTGTGCTCCTAGGATGGCAACTACCATGCACCCACTAGGTGCCAGTCTGTAATGTGGGAAAATTTCTTCCCAACCTATAGAAACGTGCTTTGGCTGAAATCCAAGTGAGCCATAAGAAATAAGAAAAACAAACCCCAGAAAACATCAGGTGGAGGCAAAGAAAATAGATATAAAAGGGCATCTGGATGAAGAAATTTAAACTCTTTCTAGTCTAATTATGGTATGCCCCTGCAGCTTACAGACAACCCAATCATCCCACAGTGATGGAAGTTCTCTAAAACCTTTCCGCACTTCCCTTGATCCCAGCAAGAAAGTGCTGTACCCTCTTGCAGAGCTATGGCTCTGCCTGCATCTCTTCCTAAGAAAA
The DNA here is from genome assembly GCA_033558185.1 of Dromococcyx pavoninus. Taxonomy (NCBI): domain Eukaryota; kingdom Metazoa; phylum Chordata; class Aves; order Cuculiformes; family Neomorphidae; genus Dromococcyx; species Dromococcyx pavoninus. The sequence goes on from JAUMJL010000155.1 coordinate 856,236, forward strand.
ATCCCAGGTTAGAAGTAGGGTACATTTGCCAAAACTCTGACCCACAGTTGACATTTTCCCATATCAAAGAAGAAAAAGCCCACATTCATGCATCAAGTTGGTGAACCAGAGAATCAGCAAAACAATAGGGGTTGAAGTTGTAGCTGAACACATGCAAATAGTAGTATAGGCTTTCTTATTGCCAACATGCCAATGTGCTGCAAGTTAAACTATTTATAAGAAGATATTCAGATTCTTTTCTCTTACCCTTTTTCATGATGTATATGCCTCCAGTAAGGTCATAACCACAGTTTCACCCAAGTGAGGATGTCTTCTGTGAAGCTGTGAGACCTTGGCGTCCTCATCTCTCTGACTAAATTGCTGCAGCACCATGAAGCCCCATGGAGGCCAGGATGAAAAGCACAGTTATTAAATACACCAAGCAAAGTGCACTTCTGCAATACGGAGTATGGAAAATGACAGGATGAGCAATGCTTCTTTCCAATTTTCCACTTGATTATCGTTTTCTTCTTGTTATTTACCGAAAGGAAAATATGATTTAACTTGAACATGAGACCAACACTGATGGGGGAAAAAGGAAATTTTATACTAGACAAAATGTTGAAAATCACCTCAGACCACAGTAATAGCCCGTTCTCTTAGGCCGGGAGGAAACAAAAAAATCTGAGTTCTTGGTGTAAATATTCATCACAAAGAATAAAGTATACCCCAAAGGTGGGTACATAGAGTCATTGTGCAGTAGTTGAATTCCAGTTTTTCATAGCAGTATTGTTTCTGCATCACACAATAGTATCCCCGTGTCTCAAAATTGCATCCGAACATGCAAATGTAGGTGTGCCCACACCACCCGCAGCAGGAACCAGCTTCACACACCAACAAAGCTTTGTTATTTCTTAACAGAGCTTTGAACTATAAAAAGTGAAAAATTAAGCACGTAAATCACAATGAAAGATTGGTTTATGAACTTGATAAAAATAATTATTTTATTTATTTTCAAACGTGATTTATATATACTCAGATATTCATAAATTAAAGTTAATCTGACACCTCAAAAGCCTCATGAAATTTGGGAGACACAGGGCAGAAGTCCTTTCTACTTCCAGCTGTCTGAGCATTGCACGTGTAATGACAGGATTACATAAAAAGTCTGCAGCAAGTATTGATGTTGTAAATATGACAGTTACTAAGTTTATGCTACTGATTAAAAAAAAAAGCCCTGAATGCTATAGATTTTCTGCAGATGCCTAGCTAATCCCTGTTATTCAAAGTAGCAGATAAAATATCATTTAATCCTTGCTAGCAAATATTTAAACAAAATGAAATAAAAACATAATTTAATTCAGACATTCATGAGTGAAACCCAATTATTTAAAATGAAAACAGATTTCATAATCCAGAAAAGCTAAAATGTATCATCAGGATCATAGGCAGCAAAATAAGACTTATGAAAAGACTAGAATAATGAACTTCAGAATGGGAATGCAGATATGATAAAGAGAAGTGATATAAAGATATATAAATACATTTTAGAGTGAAATTATATCAAGTACTTCTTTTCATTCTTTTTAATAACACAAGATCAAGTAGTCATTACACAAAAAACCCCAAAATTTAGAGAATTTTCCTTTTCTAATGAGGCTTAATTAGGCCGTGAACTTTATTGGCACAAGACACTGTGGAGCACAAGAGCTCAGCATTGCTCATAAAAGGACTGGGCAGAAAATCGTCTGACACTGTCCAATTTAAATAGGATATAAACTACCTTACTGAAAACCATAAGAAATCCCTGCTCTGTTGGAATCTTCAGGGAAGTTTTTCTGTACAGGCAAGTTATTCCATAACTCTCTGTGATGGAGTCTCTTGCACATTCGTTTGAAGCTGATAATAATACAGTTTAAGACAGGATACTGGACTAGACTGATTACCTTAATTAATTCTGACAAATTCTAAGGAGTCAAATGCTATGCTCACTTACATTTAATACAAACCTGATGAAGCATTAGATTGCAAAGGGTGCAAATTGGCATAGTATGCCAGAGGTGTTAATGCTGGAGTGTTCATATTAAAAGTAAGTGGAATATACTCTTAAAACACAAAATTTCAGCATTTCCTGAACTACATCTGCAGGTTTTTATTTAGAGCCTTATTTAAGATCAGACTCTTCAAACCTTATTTTCTAACCATATTCCTTTTTTTGATGGAGTGAGTTTATTTTCTTCCTGGTTGTTTTCCTTTAAAGGACACAATGATAACTCTCTATTGAGACACTTTATATTCAAATGTATAGACTTCAGAGAGATACCTAGGAAAATCTCTGTACCATCTGAGTGACAGCTGAAGTGAGTCACATGTTAAGAGAATTATGAGAAATAAGAAGGATTTTCATTTTTGGAGAAGGTTAACTGATGAAGCGTCTTTAAAAATTGAGATCACACGAGGCACATTGATCACAACATCTACAGATGATGCGCTTTAAAGACACAGCAAGCTTCATGTGATTTGGATACTTAAAAAAAGGTGATCAAAAAGTCCCCACATAGACAATCTTATACTCTTATAATTATATTGACTCATTATATAGACTCATTATAATCTTATAATGTTTAAACAAAACATTAATGGACTGACATTTTGATTGGTAGGATATTGTACTTGAGCTGAAAAACCTTGAAATATCTTTACTGTTTATTTTGATATAAATTAATCCTACACAACTTTAACCACATAATTCAAGTACCTAAGTTAGGGTCACATTTGTCCTGGATAACATGCAAAGTTAATATAGAGAAATTATTTCTTCAATTAGTATGAAATTTAAATCACTGTCTTGAGGACTTGATTTCTACTTAAAGAGGAAGCAACTGCCCTCTTAATCTTGGTGCCTACTTTTATATAGGTGAGATGAACGTGGGACTAGGTGTCTGAAGAGGGGCAGTGAACCCTGCCTCTCACAACTCTTCATGGTGTTCAGCATTGATATCCATTTTAAAATCCAATTCATATCTGTGTCCAGGTATCTGTAGCCCTTCACTGAGCAACAATATTCCTCCACATATGCTCTACTAAACCAAATTTGGGTTAAGTGTCACAGAGCAACAGGAACTGGTAGAATGGAAAGATGACTGCTATGTGCTTTTATTTTCATGAGCGCACTTTGGTGATTAGCACAAAGGCTGCATTCCTCCTGTAAAATTCTCTGCGTGTTTCAGGATTTTTGAGCACTGCCTGAAAGATACTGAAATATGAAGCCTTCTTCCCTACATTTCCTAAGGAAATTCTTGAAAAAGGACTAAGGAGATGTTCTATAGGATTTGGCTCCACCAAAATCACAGAGGTGCAACCCTGGTTCACTTGGGCTCATTCCAGACCCAGAAATGGTGGAGATGAAGTTCAGTGATTTTCGGTGACTTGTACACAAATTGGCATAGTGGTGAAATCAGTCTTTCTGAATCCATCTGGTGCAACACATGAGCTTGCAAAACCCAGTGCGCCATGTCTGTTGAATTGTCTGCTGGTTTTGAATCTCACTACAGCCTCGGAGAGCTGAGGAGGAGGTTCACAGGTTCCTGGAAAATGATACAACTCAGAGCCATGCTTCAGGAAGCTCCCCAAGGGGTATTGATTGCTTCTATGAGAAAGAGATAGACGGCATCAGAGAAGGATTTTTCTTATGTCATACACACTCATGAATATGTTGTTTTTTCATTTTTATAGAGAAGAACAAGCTCTAACGAATGAAAAATAAAAAGAGAGAGTTACACATGGTGAATGGGTAAAGCATTTCTTGCAGACAATTAGAATTAAATTAAATTTAGACATTGTTTGCCACTAGTCTTTATAAAAACTTAAGAAGGTAATTAGCCAATCACAACTGAAACATGCCCACACTGACACCGTGACACTGGTGAACATTTAACAATTTCATTTTGTCCAGATATGACAGACACATGGTGTGTCATGAAAAATGGAAATGTGCATTGAAATCCATGCAAGCTAGGATGGGTGGACTATATGGATGTAAAGCTTTCCAAAGTTTTCTGAGAGCTTCCTTCCAGAAGCACAGGGTTTTTTGCAAGTGAGTGATTAAATGCAACTTGGGGAAATGTTTCACTGGGATAAAAGAAGGCTCTTTTCTTCTTCCCCTCTTAGTTTTATCTCTAAAGAGAATAAAAACAATCCAGGAAAATGGATAATCTATTGCATGATCTTATAGAAGGCCAGTATTTAAAAAAAAAACAAACAAGCAAAATATTTGACAGGTTTATAGGAAAAAATACTGTCTAAAGCATAGTTTGTCACAGGAAGTATTCCCTGATAGGTTAGATAAATAGCTTGTGAAGAATATTGAACATGAATATGCCAAGAGCAATGAAAGTTACTGTGAAAGCTATGATATTGTACAAAGTATAACCTATAGTTTCACTACAGAAGACCTACAGTACTGTACATGTACAGATCTGTGCAAAGCTGCCAGGTTTTGCTTCACTGAATTTCTGTAGCAAAACCAGAAAATCTTGCCTGTAGGGCCAGGACTCTTAAACATGGAGACGTAAGTATACAAATGTCTGAAAGGTGCAAACACTGTAGAGTGAAAAGAATTATTTAGGAATACAGGCACATCTTTGAATACTGAAGAGTAAAACAAGGAAGGGAAAATGGGCTTAGTGTAAAGTGCTTTAAAGCAACATACTTTCCACTCTAGAATAGACACCAAAAGAGTGTCAGCTACATTACTTGTAAAGTTTGATGATGCACAATGACTGCACTGTTAGTGTCGTTGACTAGAATAAATGAAGGCTGCTCGCAAGACTCCTGCCAGGTATTGGGAATGATTACACACTACATGGAATATTAGGTGACTTTGGCAAATTTCTGTGCTAGTGATCACGTAGTCAGTCACAGAGCAGGTCTCAGCATGGGAAACAATTTCTCTTTACAGTATACATGATAGTTTGAATTCTAGCACTTACTGAGAGAAGAATGTTTCTGGCATAGATTTTGCAAGTGAATCTATGAAAGTTGAGCACTTACCACAATTTGAGGTACAAATCTTGTTTTCTGGCAGTCTCAAAGACTGGGACTAAAGGTCATGAAACCTATTTTGTCAGAAAAAGCAATATGAACTGCAATTCCAGAAAGAGAAGAATAAAGTTCTAGGCTTGTGTTCCATGACACATATAGTGACAATAAAAACTTCTTGCCCTAAGGAACAATCTACAGCTAGAAGAAGTTTAATTGCTTCTTTTTTTTTCCCCACACATGCCAAGAATATAGAATACTCTTATGTACAGAAAGAATGAAAAAAACAAATTTGTTTTAATAACTTATACAAGTGAAAATGACCTCATCCAGACATCCATACATCCATTTTGAGCATATGAGCCCTGGATTTCTGCAGTAGCAGGACTCTGTGATGAAACAGAGATGTACGAAGATATAATGGCATGTTATTGGTGTTGAAGAACTGTTATTTTCTTATCAAAAAAACACTACCACCATCAGTACTTTTTTATTGCTACCTTTTGTGTGGTTCTGTGGACACTGAAAGTGTTCATAAGTTACTGAGCTCTGCTGCATCCATGGTCTCAACACACAGTAGCACCACAGAACGCAAGCAGTCTTTGTACTATCAAAGTCATTCTCAGGCCTTTGAAACAATTTACAGTAAATAGAAATGTCTCTGAGCACAGGTTGCATTCTGTTTAATGTTACCTGTGACATGGAAGTCAATGGTCTTCTGTCCCATCTTGGCATACATGCAGAGAGATAAGAAAACCACCAAAGATAGGAAGAACTGTTTTTTTTTTCTCTCAAGAAAGGGTGGTTCTGTTCTTCCTTTAAAATACATTAAGCTGACTGGTCTTTGCACCAAATCAAGTCAGTAATCCATGGAATGAACAGTACTCAAAGACATCAATGAAATCATTGTGCTGCAGCCTGTGGATATTGTACTTCCTCTCTTTCTGGTACCAATCCCCTGGGTTGAATTGGAACCTGTATGAGCTCTCTCCATTATCCCCAGCTGGCATCTGACCTAAGAAGTGTGATGTATGGTTCATAGGCAGACTCCTAAAACATTATTCTCATTTTCCATATTCACAAGTTGAGTGACCTGGAAATAAACAATGGGACCTTCCAGTTCCACCAACAGATGTAACAGTGTGAGATACGGAGGGGGTAATAAAAATGATTGTTGCATTCTTCTATGAACCAGAGCACATCCAACTATGACCTCAATATTCCCAAAACTCTCTAGTACAAACTGAGTTTTTATTTCAGTGACACTAAATCCAATTATTTTCCCTACACTTATATTTGAGGAAATAATTTAAAGCCATATCCAAAAACCTAAATTGGGTTCCCAAAAGGCTAAAGTGAAATCAAATTGCCTAAGTCATGGGAACGCTGTCATTCAACAAAAGCACTTTCAATGTGCATACTCCTTCCTTTGACATGAGCTACGCCTTAGCATATACCCAGAAAAACACCATTCCTGGCATGGCAAAGTAGCTTACCACTCATCTTGTCAGGATCCTGGGAGAGGATCCAGGAAAAAAGACATCTCCACCTTCCTAAAAACCTTTAGAGAGATTATTTTAGAGAATTTAGAGAATCATTTTCAGAGCAAATTTAACACACCCATGATCTCCTATTGACCTCAAATTACAAACAAAACTTAATACATTACTATGGTTCACTGATTTTACTAAGGTGTTTCACATACACGTATGAAGTGAAGTGTGAATGTACATCAGAGACCAGATTCAGAGCTGTCAAACACTTCTATAAACTTGCCAGTTACTGGCTACTGCTCAAATACATTTGAGTTATGCAAATGCAAGAAATTCAAAGTGTCTTGGATACACTGGATTCACACTTCTCCTCAAAATAACAGTGCTTGAGTACCAGGTCCAGTGTAGTGTCAGATCCCACTGGCATGCACCTTGTCATCAATATATTCACAGGTGTTCCCTGTATTGTCCAGCACAGACTGATCTCTCCAGACATGTATAATTCAGTTCATACATGTACTCTAGGTTTCACGTGTTCTATATGTGATGAAGTTTATTTATATATGTACCACAATTGTTACTTGAGCATAATTGAACTTGACAACCACCATACCAAGCTGGAGGAAAGGCTAGAGCAGAAAGCACAAGCAGTGAAAGACAAGTCGGAGACTTGTAGCCCTGCAGACTCTCACAGTACATAGGTGAGTCAGTTAAACAGCCATCAAAAGAATCACCCAAAGGAAGAATTATCAGTTTAAATTAAATTGTATTAAAGCTCAATATATGCATGCAAAAAGACATATTACCTTGAAAGGACCTGTAAGTATTATTTTTTGTTATTTCAAACATTCTTGTCGTAGCCAAAGCCAAGGTCCTGACTTGGAGGAATGGCACACTAAGTGACAGTCTGTTCCCAGAGGGGCTTACAGGCTAAGTATTCAGGACTAGGGACAGAAGAAAGGAAGAATTGTGATCCACATTTTCCAAACAGAGCACAGCAATACAGAAAGATTGAATGGTTGGCTCAAGGTCACACAGCATGTCCAGGTCAGAGCCTTGGTAATGAACCCAGATCTCAAGGTGCACCTTCCTATCTGTCACTGAGACAAGTTTAATTCATAAGAAATGAATTAAAAAAAAAATTAAGAATCAGTCACTTCTCAACAAGACTTACGCAGGCTTTCAAGCAAACATTTCCAACTGGCTTCTCAGTTTGGCAGATAGAATTTCTTACATCTTTGAAAACATAACCGTAACTGTTTTGACTCATGCCATAATACACATACTGCCAAAAGCAATCCCTAATGCTGTAATATTTTGCTCCATTAGAAGTGCCATAGTGCCAGCAAGCAGCAAGCTTACTGAATAAAACTGCAACCTTTGAACAGTATCTTCTCTGTGTCTGTATGTCTTTTGGCCTAAATAAAGTAAATACACAGCATTAAGGGCCTGAACCTACTCCCACTTAAGTTAATGGCAAAATTCACATTGACTCCAATGGAAGAAGCAGCCAGCCCTAACAGAAATGGTATTTTTTTTTCACTAAATTGCTGGCAGATTAATTCATGTGCAATTTGCAGCACCAAGATATTGGTTGAGAAACTGTGTATCTCTACATAATTTTAAAATAATGAAGACAGAATCAATTTCATTACTATACTGACATTGTACAAGGATGTTCACTGCAATAAATCTTATATTAAGATGTGTAAGCAGGTCTTCCCTAGGCAGTGTTAAAAGGAACAAGAAAAATTTTCACTGTGGAAAGTGGATGGTAAAGGATGTTCTAATATCTTGTGATATATATAATAAGTTCTTAACATTTTACCACAGTCCACACGTAAGAACCAAAAACTGCCGTTGAAATAAACCACGGAGAAATCATGGTTCAAATGCTGTCCTTGGATATGTATGATTTCTATTGATATTAGAGTAATCTGGCCTTGCATCCTTGCACAATATTTTGAATTTTGTTTTGAAAGACGGGACAGTCTTAGTGTAAGTAGGCTCAAGTAGGCTTCTCCATTCTAAAAACAGAAAGAGTTTTAGATTTAGACAGAACCAAGTGACAATGAACAATCCTCCAGCTGTTACTCTGTCACTCTGAGAGGAAGTAGAGCATATACCACAACTTTGAGGAATAAAGTCCTGTCAGACATTGTCTTCCATGGAAGAGATAAAACTTGTGATAAAGACCTAAGTGCTAGGACGAACAGCATAAAATATTAATTTGGTTCATAACTCAAAGCTGCAGTAGTGCTACAACAGGGGATGAAGGCACCTGAGTCTGGGGTAGCAATATATTTGAGTTGAACTAGTTGTCTCCTGCAGGAAATGAAAGTACCTGCCTCTGTACAGATGCTGAACATGACTGGCTTAAGAAGTTAGGCTTTGTCTTCTTGGCTGCAGGCTGTCATTCTCCACCCTTTTCAGAGCAGGTTCTGCACCACTGCCTCTCACATTTTTTTTTAATCATAAAAGAATAGTTCCAAGAAAGTCATCAAAAAGGAAAAAGTGAAAACAGGTATTTATGCCTGCAAGGATGCAGGTCTGCTGGACAGAGAGGGTCAGTTGAATACATTTCTCCTTGAGAATCAGATGCAGCTAGAAGAATTTGCTCTGTTCAGATTACCAAAAACAAAAGATAAGCCTGTGTAGATCGAGACAGTATTATTTAGAAGCAGGCAAGCAGATAAACACCAGAAATGGAAAATTGCTTTTTAAAAAAATAACAGATAATGATGACACAAGCAAAAACTACTATAAACTATTTCTGGGGACGAAAAGAAAACAGAAGATTTCTAATTACTGGAGTAACGAATAACTTCTCAGGGAGAAAAAAATCCAAAGACATAGGGATTAGCACAAAGAGCACACATTTAGGATTGTACCCAATAGGTAACTAAGACTTACCCGCCCTAATTTTTGGAAGAGAATGATTTAGCCATATGGGCACAGGCCTAAACAAGGATTTTTTTTCACCCCACCAAAGTATATTTTCACATTTTGAAAGTATAAGCCAGTTACCAGACCATAAATTCCAAATATAGAAGTTATCTGGAAGAAGCATTCAGGGAATTATTTTAATCATTGCAACAATGAATATAGTTCACACCTAAGAAAAAATGAGGTACTTTGTGGAGTTTTTGCCTGCAATCTAAGAAAGATTAATTTCTTTGAAAGAAATTAAATCTTTTGAGAAACCTGATTCATAAACTCACTCTCAAGTTGCTGTTCTGACTGAATTAAACATCTGTAGGGAAAGAAGGTGCTTAACCACACTAAGTGTTTTAAGAGAGGAACATTATTTCTCTGATCAGTATAAAACACTAAAGGGTGTGCACTTCAATTTGCATGTGAGATTGGAAATTATTGCAGTTTTTAATTGCTGATAGAATGTTAGTGTCTTCAGATTGTATTAAGTATTATAGGTTTGTGCCTTGAACTTAGATCAAAAATAAATTCACCATTAACTATGTTCTAGTGATACCATGGTAAAATCTAGAATACACATCTGCTTTTAAAATTGTAATTAGCTGAAGAATATATTCTTGTAAAAATTCGACTTATCATGATTTTACAATGCATTTTCTTTGAACTCATATGTCAAAGGAGAATGCCTTTTTTGAGAGCTCCTGTTGTGGTACAGAAATCATAGCCGAAGCTTTGCTCCTCCAGTATCTCCGGGGAAGTTCACAGCCTTAAGAGTTCAGCTGCATCTGGAATAGCAACATCTTCATGTCAAAGTCCAAGACAAACACACATTTAATGAACCTTCAGTCCCCCCAGGCTCAGTTCTCAGTCCCTGTCTTCCAGGGTAAATCTCAGCTGAAACAGCCAATTTGGACTCTCACCAGCAGGCTCTTGGTTAGAAATCAACTCAGCCACCTGCAAAAGGCTTGCTCTCCCCTGGGAAGGCTCTGGAAGGCTACAGTCCTAAATCAGCATTAGTATCCTTATCGTTCCTGAAAGGTTTAATATTTCCTTCCACACCAGACACTTATCCATGTGCAGTGAGCTTGCTGTTTCTGATTGTAAGCACACAAGTGATTGTATATATCCATATGTCTGTCAGAGAAAGAATCAACAATTACAACCTTCCTACCTAAAACACTCATTATTAATTCAGAGAGATAGAAAGGTCATTTTCCTGAATTTTGAGGGACTATAATGTTTCAGCAAGATCAAAAGGTACACTTGAATATTCATGTCTGAAACATTTTTATAAACTCACTCATTTCTATACTCCAGAATGATTTCAGATAATGAAATTCAGGTACAAAAGAGTTGTATTCAGGTAAATAATACCTGTAATGGGAAACTGGTCTGTTTTTATCCAAGTCTATTTTAACTATATTTTTCACAAAACTTGTACTTCCTCCACATGAGGGAGGTTTCTGACCAGTCTCACCCTGTTCTCAGCAGATCAGCACTTTCCCTTTATTTTTTTTTTTAATAAGAGCAGTCCCATTAAGTTCAGATAGGATTTAGTGTACTGTATTGTGAGCAGCAGGACTGGCTCACTGAAACCCCTGACAAGCACAAATACAGCAAGCTGTTCCTGTGTTCAAATGCACTGCAAGCTCTGGGCACAATGCTCTTTCCCCAGCCCAAATCCCTTCCCCAAAGACTGCTGGCTCCAACGCAAAATGTCTTGAAGACTCTCTGTGCAGTGAGCAGTCCTGGAACAACATCATATCCATTAGAGAATAATGACCATTTCCTAATAACAAATAATGACCATTCTTTAATTTTCATTAGAGAAATATAACCCACAACCCAGTTTCACTAGGCACAGGCTTTCTCTTATAGATTTTCCCTCTAGCCTCAGGTATCTCAAGGTCTTGGAGCTAAGATACTATGAAAGGGCCAAATGAGACTGGAGACCCTCTCCATTTCACACCACCAGACCCCAAGATCCTGTTCCTCTTTATTAGCCAAAGAATGGTTGCTTCTTCATTTCCGTGCCCTGTCCTCATTTGAACATACCTTTTGGGGGACAGTGATGTAGGAATCTGTGGTGCTGGCAGATAGGAGCTGAAATATTCAGGTTGGGCAAGACAGCACTGCTTACAGCACGTACGTTACTGGGAAGTCAAACGCCCAAGAAAGTTTTGTATGAAGTACTGAGGATCCAGTGTAAGTAGATGGGGTTCTAAAGATCGCCCTGATACAGTTAAGTGCTTTTGTTCTTCCGAACACATACAAACACCGCTTTGTATGTAGACTGTGATTTACTTCTGGAGTCCTCAGAGCAAATAGTTAATAATAACCCTTTGACATCTACAAAGTGCAGGAAGTGTATGAAAGTAGGTTAATATAAAAGTATTGTTTATGACTTAAAGCTCTAGGGATTTTTATTTTTCCAAAGACATTAGATGCCTTTAAAAAGCTAAACAAGGCTGGTTTTCAGCCAAGGTTAATAAAGCACAAACTGAGGCACAAATGGGTCACGGGTGACATAGTCACAAATGATAAGAGAGCAAATAGGACTTAGCCATGCAAAAGATTATATGTGTGCCTCATCCTTGGAACCAAGGTGCTTCACATTCATATGTGGTCATTTGTTTAAACCTTGAAGTCTTATAACACATGTAGAAAGACAAAACTATCGCTCACTTTCTGACAAATGGTGTGAGCCAGCCCTGCTAAATGCTGTGTTAAATGTATAAATGAGTACTGTGAAGTAATTTAATTTAATCGAGCCACATCCCTTACAGGATAAACCCCAATTTTTTCAAAGGAAGAGTAAGAGGAATAAGAAAACATCTCCAGCCCTTTTTTTCTGCTGTCCACAAAGGGGTTAAAAAAGCCTAATACAAAGGAGTTAAGCAATGCCTGAAACGGGATAATAAATGTGACACTCTCCGACTATCAGTAGCAAATATTTGAGCTTATCAAATAACAGAGGAAGTAGTTTAGTTACAAATAAACCAATCTCTCATAAAACAAGTCTTCACACAAGGTAATTTCATTGAACTGGAGACAGCTAAAGGCCACTGGCGGGCAAGACTCCCGCTCTGTGTGCACTCCCTCATGTGCCCTCGTGATTAATGGGGCAGCTGGCAGGGAGGCCGAGCCCAGGGACGCCGACAAGGGACGAGGGAACCGGGCTTCATATCAGCGGAGCGGCAATAAATAAAGCATCGCAGAGCTGGTGCGAGGAAGTGACTCATCCTACTGGAACACAGCGGGATTTGTGCTCTCCCCCTGGCAGCCCCCTCCCGCTCTCCCCCTTTTTCCTCCGCTGCAGAGACCAGCGTGTCCCAGAGACTATAGTAGATGTCACCGCTTGGCACTGGCTGTGCAAAGAGAGGACAAATATGTGGGTGTGATGTGGATCTGGGACTATAGCCTTAAAGCCACAGCGCTCGCTCTTGAGAGAGCATCTGGGCTGAGGCGAGTTAGCAAGACACGTTCCAAAGGCCAGCTTCTTTGCAGGGGATACTTAGATCCCCCTTCTCCTTGTTGCAGCATCTAAGCAATGCAGAGGGCAAATATAGCAACTTCGGTAAACAGGAACAGACTTTCCTCCCAAAAGTTATGTAAAAATGCAAGCAATTAAGACACAGAGGAATTGAAGCAAAAAGAGGTGGAACTGAAGCAGAAGGAGTTGCAACATGCCCATCGCTAGGCTAGGAGTTAAGGTGTGGTTTCACCACTGGGTTAACACCAATCAAACCATGTAGTGCTGCTGGCAGAGTGGAGCCACACTCCTCTCTCCATGAGCTTCCATGCTCTCCCTACCAGGTTCTTCTCAAGGGACTTGATCCCACATCTGCAGAGCTGTCAATGGAAGCACAGGGCTATTTGAGGGAGGGGGGCAGGATTATTCTTCTGACGGTGATGCATCTGTAGTGTCATTTCTAGGCCAGACTCCATTTTTCTCAATTATAAGAATATGTGACCACACCATAAGAGTGCAGGAAAACTATTCATATATCAGATAAATTATTTTTATGCCTCTGACTATAAATCCAAAGGTCCTGATTGATATCAATAATGAAGTTTATTTTTCATTTTGGTTTTTCAGGCCTAACATGGCTCTTATTTACTACAAGACTCAGGATACACTAATTATGCATACATCTTTTTTTAAACTCCATATGCTTTTATGTAAACTTGTGAAAAACATTTGCAAAATATAACAGACACTGATGATCTTATTTAAGAATGCAATGAGAACTCAAAAAGCATTATAAGACAGAAAATAATATAGAAAAATAAACATGATGGTATTTGAGACTGTAGTATGCTATTATTCATGTATAGATCTCTTATATCAGTGAATCTCTATATTTGTAAATACGGGTAGATATATATGTAGACATATAAGTGAAAATATGTAAGTGTAAAAGCAGATTCAAACCAGATCATGTAACTGCTGTGTTTTTTGAAGTCAACCTTGTACTTATAACTGCCATCTTTGGCATAGCTGTTATTTATAACACTGTGTAGAAAAGTCCTTTAGCACCTAGATGTTCAGTTGCAAACATGTGCTTATCTCTGCTAGCTAAAAGCCAAATAATATGCAAACACTTCTGGAAGTAAATATAAGTGCATCACTTGACACAACATGAAATCACCTGGTCAGCTCTTACGCTCTCTACTTTCGCTGTTGCTAGGGCAAAAGAGATTTTAGTGCCTATTAAAATAGTTTTGAGTCCTACTAATGATTGACTTTAGTGAGCTCATTACTGTAAAGTGTGACTTCCAGGGACAGAAGTGGTATACTTTCAAGGGCCTGCATTTAAAAGATAATTTGTCAGCACTGTCTTAGCTGCTAGCTGCTGTCTGAAGGTTCACTCTGTTTGCTGCAGGTGGGTTTTGCTGAGGCAGCTGAATCACTGGGCATCCCCATCTTCTTGTCTCATCCACATGCTCAAGGCTGCTGCTCTTGGCAGAAACTGCTCAATGAAGGGAGCAGTAAGTCTTCAGGAGAACCACTTAACGTTAATATGCCAAGCTATACACTGAAGCAGCAGAGGCTTATCTGTCCTATGTAGTGATCATTGCTCCAGGGACAAAAATCTCAGCTGGCTGGAATGAACGTGGGATGAGGGAAGCGCCTTAGCTTTGGCAAATAAACCCTCCTACAATCTTAAAGTTTTACATTCAGGAGACCAAAAAGAAACTCTGATCTATATTTGCATACATACGTCAATAGCTTGGATCCTGAAACAGTCCATGGAGAGCAGTAGACTTCATAGCTGTGTAGGTTGTAACTGGTTTGAAGGGAGCAAAAAGAGAGAGTAAAAAATTTGGATATACAAATCAGGTGAGATAAAAACACTAGAAAAGCAAAACAAATCTCTGCCACTCCACAGCCTGGTTAGGCCCAGATTCATCAACACAGATCACCTCCCTTGCCTCCTTCATTTTAAAAAAAGTTTCTGTATAAATGGAAGGATGAACTACTCTGTAGACTCATTGGCATTTCCCCTTCTCCCAATCATCTCACCGTTAGTTGGCCTTGCTCCCAATTAAACCTTCTAATGTGTCAGTGACAGTTCTTCTAATCCTTTAGTAAACAGCTGAAATACCTCTTAAAAACTCAGTCAAAACTTGACCTGACACACGCATGAACAAGCATGCAGAGCAGGTGGGAATGAGAGGTGTTATAAAACATAAAGTGAACTGTGTCATCTCTACTGGGATTCAAAAGAGCAACTTATGACAAGAACAATTCTAAGCTGCATCCCAAGGATTTAACTAGTATTATGAATCAATGCATGAGGTTTCAGAAAGCCAAAACAACTCCCTCCATGCTCTGATTAGCTGGCTAGATGAAAACTGTGTGCTATACAAAAATCCTGTTGAAAGAAAATACTCTTTCTTCCCATCTCCCTCCGAATATTGCTGCAGCGCAAGGGTTAACAGATCTCGGAAAGCCCTGGTGCCCTTTAGCTAGGGGCGGAGACACCCTGCAAAATAGATGCCTGTGCTGCTTGGCCTGGGAAGCTTTTAGATTACTGTGCTTCCAGCTGCATTTCCTTGAAACCGATTTAGTTTCAGCCCATATCAGAGTCCTTTCATGGAGTTATTCCTATTCAAAATAAAGTGCTTTCAGAAAAGCACTGTGATGGGGTTTAAAGTAATCCAAAAAGTATGGATTGGCTTAGAATTTTTGTTGCAGCTAAAAGAGACAGGATTCGGGTTGGGAGGATAACAGAAATTATGCCTCCCTGTACATACTAAGCCTTTTTTGACCTAAGGCTTTTACTACAAAGAACAGGGGTTTACAGTAAGGGTGGTACTTCTTTATTTCCCACAAAGGCTTGTTTCATTACAAGGTATCACTCAAAATTATGCTGAATTAACTCTCTCCGGGAATGTTATCTCTCATGACAGTCACAGTCATTTCTTCATGTTTTAAATACATTTCTGGAAACACTTACCTCATTTATTACCCAGTTGTTTTCAAACATAACTCTTATTTAAGTAATGATTTTTTTTCTAGTACCAAATAAAAAGCACAGACATGGCTGTTAAAAATCTAAAGATTTCATGAACAGTGGTTATCCTACGAATGATAGTCAGGCATAGGTTCTTAGCAAATTATATTTTAAGTGGCAAGATTGCCAAGAAGCCAAGTGAAAAAATGACATTGCTATGGGCACAGAGAGTAGCAGAGGAGACATCTAGGCAGCAGAGCCCAGGAGTGCTTCCAAGTCCTTATCCCAGGAGTGGGCACTGGCAGTGTCCTTGCTCCCCAGTGGAGCAAGTTCTCCAAGAGGAAGCTAGGGACTGCTCTATGAAACATCAGACGTGGGTGTTGTGGGGACATGAATAGTGCCATAACATGTTCTTGCTGGTAAGTACAGGCATAGCAAGAGATTTATTATCTGAATGAGAGTTGTGATCTAAGTAAACAAGTTGGACAATGGGCTGGAGAGCAGTGATGGAATACATACTGATCAGCGTGATGGTTTGCCTAGGTCTTCTCAGTTTAAGGGTATTTGGTTGCTTGCTTGTTCTTTTTTTCTAAGAGGAAGCAGCTCTTTCTTAAACTACTGTGGTGTGGAGCTTTGTTAGATGGTGTTTCACTAAGCTGAAAGACAAAGGAAAGAAGGGAAACAGCACAAAAAGAAGAAGCCTGGAACAGAAATGGAATGAATCCAAAGCAAAGAGAGCACGCAGGAAAAGACTACAGGAGGCTTCTGCACATCCTATGCACCAATGCAAAGTAGGGTGTGGTTAGAACGATCTAATAGCAGTTCAGGAGCTGAGAGAAGATAGGATGGAGTGGACTACTTTGATATCAGATCCTGGTTTTGTCTTAACACCTTTTATAAAAGTACCAATAATGCCCTAAAAATGCAAACATATGGATTTTTATTCCACAACTTTTGTTGAAAGCACTCTACTGGTCACCATCAGATTATGAGGGAAACTGGCAGATCAATTAGTATTTACATAGCTAAAATGCCAAAGATACTACCATTTTATGGCAGTGATCATGTACTCTTGTTCAAGTCACATACAGAAAGAACATATAGGCCAAGAGACATTTTTCGGGATCTGTGTGCACTTATTACTTTTCCAATTCCTATCCTAGAAAGAAATTCCATTCTTAAAATATACAAGAACAACATAAATGCTTACCACAATACTAGATGTACTGAAACAGAGCAACTCACTATTCTAGTTCCTGGCGAAGGAAAAGAAGAATGGGAGTACTGACATGGGTCTAAAAAACTATTGAGAAATTTCTTGTTCTGCTTGGGAGTATTTGTTTTGGTCCTGATTATTCACTTCCTTGACCAGTTTCTTCAATATGAAAAACTGCGAAACTTGGTGCAAGACTGATAATAAGGATAGTAATATTTTACATGCACTTAGCATACAGGCAGATAGATGGGAATCAGGTCTGCTTATTGTTGCTGCCATGGCTCAACTCTGGACCTTGTCTACACAAGATTGTCTTGTTGTGTCTCCTCCCCTATAGTTCAATTACCATCTTTAGAAAGAATTGTGGTTTCCACCAACACAGTTCTTCCTTATTCTATGTCATGTTGTCTCTTTTCACTATTTCAGCTGTGAATGAACTCATGCACATGGCATCAACACTTTTAGCATTTAGGTACACTCAGTAACTGGTATTAAACCTCTTTCTAAGTCTACAGCTTTGAATCTCATTCTACACTAAAATCAGTTTGGAACTACGTTTTGAGTGTCTTCAGCCAATTTTTCCTTTTCTCTTCAGGTTTAGCATATGGAAAAGATATGTGAATGCTTCACCTGACAGCCAGCTTGCAGCTCCAGTGCAGGGATCCACTATGACTTCATTAAGACTTCAAAGGAAAATACCACACAGCTCTGTTGCACAAATGCTGTGGAGTGGTGAGAGGCAGCAGTGAAGAGGTTAAATATATACCAACAAGGACCAGGTTTCTATTTTATACCTAAACTTGAAAGCAAGAAGGCTTAGAAGAAGCAGAAGAAATAAGAGAAGGGATGGATTTGGGAGGTGAAAGGAAAAATCACTTGCTTTTGGTCCAGATCAAACATTTAGGAAACATTTCTTTTAAACCTCAAATGGCTAAGATTATATTAGCTGGCTTGGAATATCCCCACAAGTATGCTTGTCTCCCAAGACAGACTTTTCCTGGGGCGGGAGGAGTGCAGGAAGGAGGAGAGAAGGAGGGAGAATGGGGATATTCAGTGTATTGCGGTACGTCTGGAATCCTCTTATCTGTAGCAAGACTGGGAACACCTGGACAACACTTGTCTTCCTCCCCCATCCACCTGTGCAAATTGCTAAGCACACCACAGCTCAAAGCACTAGACCATATGCCAGTCACATCACAGATATCCACTGTGACTTTTCTGAACATCAAAGAAAAGCCATTGCACATCTTCACACAAATACTGGGTGGGGAGGGGGGGCAGTTGTGAAGGGGTTAAAAGATCAAGTTCTGCTATAAAGATAACAGGAACCGGAAAACATGCAGCAGATGTTCCATGTGGAGGCACTTAATTTTACAGTCCCACCTGTGTCCATTTAATACCTTTAAAAGCAATCTCCTGCTCATTTCTGAAGGAGAAGAGAAAATTGATGTTCCAATCTCATCATCTTCTCCCAACATCCGCATCCCACGGGAGGAAAGGGAGGAGGGTATGGGATGAGCAGACAAGACAGGAGGGCTGAAGGTGAGATTTAAGGACATGAGTATATAGAGACTTTTACACGAGCCCACGTCACCATATGGAAAGTCAGACATGCTTTTATGTGCAAGGCCACTCATGTTCTGTGCTGGGCAACAGCAACCCAACCTTAATGTTAGCATTTAGAATCTCTTAAGAGCAGCACAAACAGTAATTATACATGTCACAGAACTTTGCATCCTTCTTTTTTTCCCCCTACTTCCTGCTCTCATTCCTATTTCTCTTCCAAACAAACCAACTGCCTTCCTTTACTCACATTATATGACTTCAAGCAAAGTGGGGGAAAGGACTCAAAGTAATTGTTAGATTTTTAAGGAAATATGCAACCAGAAAGATAAATGCTGAAGCTTAGTACGATCCATCACACTATTAGACACCAGCGGATCAATATGGGAGAGGCTTGCGAAAATTTCAGTTAGAAAGGAGTAGGCGAATACTGATCCTCCTTATATAGCAAAATGAGACCATCTCTGGGCACAAATCTTCAAGGAAACAGACTTTAACATTCATGGAAATATTTTTGTTTTTTGTATGTGTCCTTGGTTCACATAGATCTAGGATTAGAGGAAGTAAAACATCCAGTTACTAAGAGCAGTAAGTGTATTTCTGTTCACATTGCACTAAGGAGATGAAAACATATCCTTTAGGCCATATCCAGGAACACAGTATAAAAAATCCTGCTTCCATTTCTTAGACTTTCTGGTTAAAAAGAAAACCTTCCAATCATGATTCCACATAGCTGAAATGAGGTACATACCCATGTCCACCCACTGGCAATCTAAAACGCTCCTGGGTCAATGAATTTCCCTGAACACATTTCTGCATCACTACTGATTGTTTTCAGCAAGCAGTGAGGAAAAGACAGAAGTGCATCTCTCAAGGGACTGGAATTAGGAGTTGGCGGAAAGAGGGAATAGGGAGCTCAACAGCTGTGATCTTAAAAGGGAGCAAATTGTTCAGATGAGTGATGCCGATCTTTCTGTGAACTTCCACTGACATCACTGGGATACTGTTGTGCTGGAAAATATGCAATTCGTATATTTATACTGTGACCCATGAACCATAATTTAACATGGAATTCAACCCTCTGCGCTAAATGATTTTGACACCCTGAGGCTACAGCTATTCAGAGAACAAAACAACTACTGTCTCCTCAGGCAGGCACAGGTCTTAAAAATATAACGTTACAGAGAAAACAAAGGTAGAATAGTTTCATAACTATGTACAATGCACCTTAGTGCCTTGTCTTATCCCAGATGTCTCCTCACTGCTGGCTATCTGCCATTTACACCAGTCTTCCATTTCAGGTCTTGGCACAAGCCAAGTCACTCTTCCTTGTAATCTGTCCAAAGGAGGAGTTAAAAACAAGCAGTGACTGGAGAGTAACCATGAGATGCCTGCTTGCAAAGGAAAGTGTCTCTCTAACCACAGAGTGCTACGCTAGCACTCCAAAAATATTTATTCTATTTTATGTATGTTTGCTATGTGCTTGATGATGGGTTGTAGGTGCATCGCTCGTGCTTTTATATCTCAGTTTACTTGTCTTCTGTTTTTTCCCTTATGAAACCATCACTTAAAGAAAACTCTGAGAATGTTTTTTGTTCAAAACCGGGATTTGAATATCATAGGAAAACAGTACAGCAGTTGTTGCTGAAGATCTGAGGTTGCAGTAGCACATAGCTGCTAGCAAACAAGAAAACCTCTCGCTTTATCTGCACAACTACGTGCACATACACCCAAATACACAGGACTGCATAGCTACCTTGATTTCAAGTGCAGCATTACTGTATTTAACAGTACAGTAGCTCAATATATTATGAATATAGTTTCTTCACGGTTCATGTCATAGAGGAACTGTCTACTAACTGCTCCTTCCAAACTGGGTACATTTTTTTTTTGGAAATATTTGCAGGTCTGAAAGGAACCTGCAGTGAAGTATTTGCAGAAAGTTCAAAGCTCAGCTGCAGAGAACAGCTTCTGTTTCAACTCTGGCAATAGCAACTCTGACTGTGAAAGAACTGCTATGCCATAGGCAACATCCTTAACACACAGCTGCTATTCTCATAAGGGTTCTAGAGGTGTAATAGAACCTCGTGTGTTGACCTTCACATGCAGGATGATGGTGAAGCCAGGAAGACACAGTCATTTCTAATTTCAAAGGAGCTGCCTCAAAAATTCACAACATGCTCCTTAAAAGTGTATCTGGGAAATAGTGGGAAGTTTCATTTCTCTTTAGAAGAAACTTCACATCAACAGCACTATCAATTTGCAAGGTTTCTTCCAGATGATGACTACCAATCAGTGCAGTATTGAGCTGCTACTGCACACAGCAAGACCTTACAAAAGATGCAGAGGTGTATTTGTTATTTTGCCTATTACCTTGTCCTGTTTTATGAGCAATTTTTCTGGCTGGGATGAGACCTTCCAGACACCTTGCAAGCAGTTCTGGGACCAGTACCCATTGCTTATTTGGGCACAGGAGACTTCAATGTCTCCATGCAAGCTCTCTGGCTTTCCTGGTAACCTGACCAAGTCTGCTGTCCCCCCCTACTCTCACCTTCAGATTTAATAATTTCAGTCTCTTATTGTTGCTGTCATGTAACTATAATGCCCGTTTGTTTTATTTTGCCTGTAATCCCATCTCCATCCCTTACCAGGTCTGATGGCTTAAGATGGGGAGTGTTGCTAAGGGCCTTTATTTTAGAGAAAAGCCTTTTGCACTTTGCTGTCCTTGGCGCAGGGTTGAGGTATGGACTCCAGCCACCATCCCCCTTCCCACGATCCTGAGGGACCCATTCCAGTATCCCAGGGATAACCAACCTTACTGAGTAGAAAGACAGGAAGCTCTCATCCTTCCTGTTGTATTTCAAGGATTTTAGTAATGCAGTGTGCAAGCAAGCTATTGGTTTATTAACCCTTTGAGGTTCAGGGACAGGTCTTTTGAGGGCCAGAGTGAGAGCTGAGGTAATCCCTCCAGGAGCTTCTTCCAGCAGGATTTAGGTCCCCACTTTCGCCTGTGTGCTGGGTGGCTTTGGTTCCCTGTGTATAGTGCCAAGCACCCGGGGGCAGTTGAAAGAACAGTGGTGGCACAGTGAGCTAACAGATCCTTAGGGAGTCTAGGCACCTGGACACGAGTGCCGTGAGTAACACATTGTCCCACTAACAGCTACCTGAAAACAGGGGATATCTCCTCAAGCCCTC
Organism: Dromococcyx pavoninus; assembly: GCA_033558185.1. NCBI lineage: Eukaryota > Metazoa > Chordata > Aves > Cuculiformes > Neomorphidae > Dromococcyx > Dromococcyx pavoninus. Next base: position 878,117 of record JAUMJL010000155.1, read on the forward strand.
TCAATGCACATCTCTATTATGGAGAGCAAAGAATATTCTGAAGCTAAAATGCTCCTGCCTTGTTCCTGTCACAGGTTTTCTTCTGCTAAAAATAACCCTGTAAGAAAAGTTATCAGGTGGTTTACTATCTGGAGATGGAGAGTTACTGCACCCATTGAAACTTGGCAGAGCTGCATGGTTGGGATATAATTCAGAGTCCTTTAGTGCTTTGTATTTAAAGCCCAGTTTTTCCTTTATTCTCACACGCACACTTTTTTTTTTAACTAACTTGCCTCTTCCTGGTGTGCAGGTTACCATGGAAAATATTCTTAAATTGCCTATACCTGATACTTATTTATATTTTCTTCTAAATTGCTATTAGCCAAGAAATAATTCTCTGCCTTATCTCCAACTGAAGCCAGAAAAAAAACAGAGACCAGAGGCCACAGTCTGAGGGCTATGAAAGTTTTTCTCTTTCTTTTTCTTTGCTGTCATTACTATAACTCTATTTTATTTTTCCCTTTTTAAGATGAATAAAGATTACTGCAGCACTGAATTAAAAGTTTTGCTATATAAGTGTTAAAACGTCTGCTGTTCAGAAGTAGAGAAAACTTATTAATTCTCTAAAAAGAGTTTTTCCCACTGACCACAAATGAAAACTGTTTTAATTTTGGGTTCTCTTTAGTAAAAAGTTGGCCTTTTGATGTTGGTCAGGAGGGGTCCTTTGATGCCTCTTGTTTCTTGTTTAGAAGAAGTGAAACGAAAAGAAGCAGAATTTCTTTGTATATTCCTGTTTATATTCCTATTTTCTTTTGGGACAACATTTGAACGATATGAAGTAAACTGACTCATGTCCTTAAAGCAGAGTATCTACTGGGAGAGCAAATGGAGGATCAACTGAATGAATCCAGTTTTACATCCATATTTGCTGTCTAGGCTTGCACTGAAGAGAAGTAGATTTATGGATGGTGGAGAATGCAGCGGTTAGCATTGCTGAGTGCAAAGGCAGTCTCAGTGCTAACATGAATGCCTGTATAATAGTGATTGCAAACTTGCATGTAGAATCTAGCATGTTAATTACAGTTTTGCTGGGAATAGGAATGTAGAACCCTCCAACATAGAACTTCTCTGACTCTGTAAGGTTAAAATAAATAATGATTGCCTCTGGCAGTACATCACTTACGAAATCAAATGCACGTGTTCTGTATATGTAGAGCTACACATGTACCACTGTTCTATAAAAGTGCATCTGTGCCTCGTCTTGGATCACATGTCATCAGCTTTGTATGGCATTTACTGGGAGGATAACATTAGAAAGGATATTCATAGTGTAATTAAGAAAGCAAGCATTTCTTATTGTCCATCATTTATCTCTGTATCTTTAATAAAAAATGGACCTGTAACATCTGAATTCCCTTAAACAATATGAACTAACATGTGGCCAAGATGGTTACCAGATTGACCAGAGATTGCTATTGTTGTCTACTCTTTTACAGCCAACCTTACCTGGTATACCATGTGCCAATGAAACTTTCAATTTGCATTCTAGAAGGCAGAAGGAGTCTGAAGTGGTAATTAAGCTCTTCATTACCTTGCAAATTTTATTACTGTAGATATCCAAAATGTGATTATCCCTGCAGGTTAACAATGTGCTGGAGAGAGCCATTAATTTCAACAAAGCTGCAGATTTACATTTGTAAAGGAGAACTGATACTGTCAGCGATGGTGATATAGAGGGAAAAGTAAACCTTTGTTCTCAAATTGGATCCAGAAAATTGTAGCGCTAAAGGTATGCTCTACACCTGAGATTATGGTTGGTTTATGGTAGTGTAAAGTTGCTTAAATATTTAAAAAGCCTCTGCCAAGCAAAACAGGATGCACAAAAGGCCCTATCCTGTTATGGCATCTAGGATTTCTTTTTTCTTGGTGCTGTCTGTCTGTTTATTTTTTGATATTAACAAAGCTTCAACAGCTAACCAGGAGACACAGTAGCCCAACAGGGAGACTTTTTCCAGCTGAGGTAAACTTGCAAAATTGGCTCAGATGATACTGTAGTAATTGTTCTTGCTTCACTTGCAAAGTACTCATTGTTTCCTCTTTCCTTCAAGCTTGGGCAACTGGAAGACAGAGAAGAGCTGACTGGGACACTAAGGGAGATTAATATCACTCACTTTAGAGGCTACCCATTCTACTGTTATCTGTTGTTTGCTATAAAATATTGAATGCAGTAGAAGCTTCAGATTTTCATCAGATGTTAGAGAAACTAGGACTAAATGCAGTTTACAAAGCCATCAAGAATATCACAACCTACAATGAAATAAAATTTCCTAGTAAAATGTATTCACTCATATTTGAAAGGAAATTTTGATATGAATGAGCAATGACTCTTTCCTCTCTTTTTTTTTTTTTTTTGCTATGATTCCACTGCATGGGAATCTGTACTTGAGATTGTATTCTTTAATATTCTGCTGAGGCCTTTCTTGAAAGCTGACATTTCAATGCAAATGTTGTCAATGAGAATTTTAGGACATATCTACTCCACACAGCTGGTGTTGTTCTTGTACAGGCTGCCTTTGCACACAAAGCAAAGTAGCTGTGTCAGTTTTGCACAGAATCTGTAACGATTAGGTCTGTTGAGGAGCGGGATATATCACTGCAGCTTCCCAATGATACTGATAGGACTGTACTGTAGGGCTGTACTGTTCTTGGGATCTAAACTAGTACTAATCCAGAGCCCTGCACTGTACAAAATGGACACAACAGCCCAGTAATGGTTTAGGGCTTATAGTGTTATTGGACTGAGCTGCATCATAAAACTAGTTAACCAAAATTTAAGGACTGGAATACATGTCTACAAAGGGATTTGAATGGAGCTTCAGTTTGAGATCTTGGAATGCTGACTGAAAAGCCTTTGGTCTCCTTTTTCTTCCCTTCTCCTCCAACCAAACAGTACCATCAGATTAGGGTGTTCTTCAGCAAAATACAGAGTCTGAATCAGGGAGAAGTATTGAACCAAGATCATTCAGTCAGACCCTGCTGACGGTCGTGTTCTCATAAATGGCAAAGGTGTGTATTAAGAATATGTTCTCATTGTCTAAAGATTGTAAGGGACAACGAAGACTGAAATTGTGTTTTCAAGAATTCATTGTCAGATATGTTCTCCATGGGTTATATGGAGTTTGGGTTTTTCAATAGCTAAGTTTATATCGATGGGCATACCAAATACATAAAATATTAAGGGATTTGCCCTGTTTTTATAGCAATATGTTTCTGTGATTTATCTAACATTGCAAATATACACCAAGGATGTCCAAAATTAAGAATCATAGGATAATTTAGGTTGGAAAAGACCTTCAAGGTCAAGTCCAACTTTTAACCTAACACTGTCAAGTTCACCACTAAACTATGTCCCTAAGCACATCTACATGTCTTTTAAATACCTCCAAGGATAGTGACTGAACCATTTCCCTGAGCAGCCTGTTCCAATGCTTGACATCCCTCTCAGTGAAGTAATACTTCCTAATATCTAGCCTAAACCTCCTCTGGGTCACCTTGAGGCCATTGCCTCTTGTCCTATCACTTCTTACTTGAGAGAAGAGACTAAACGACCCCAGCTCCCTCAACCGCTTCTCATAAGACTTGTGGTCTGGATTCTTTACAAGCTTTATTGCCCTTCTCTGGACACACTCCAGCAACTCAATGTCTATTTTTGTACTGAGGGGTCCAAAACTCTTCACAGTATTCAAAGTGTGGCCTCACCAGAGCTGAGTACAGAGGGACAATCACTTCCTTAGTCATGCACACTGTTTCTGATACAAACCAGGATGCTACTGGCCACCTTGGCCACCTGGGCACACTGCTGGCTTATGTTCAGCTGGCTGTCAACCAACACCTCCAGGTCTTCTTCTGGGCTGCTTTCCAGCCACTCTTCCCCAAACCTGTAGCGCTACATGGGGTTGTTGTGGCCCAAGTGCAGGACCTGACACTTAGCCTTGTTGAATCTCATACATCTGACCTTGACCCATCGATTCAGCCTGTCCAGATCTATCTGTAGAGCCTTCCTTCCCTCAAGAAGATTAGCACTCCCATAAAACGTAGTTTTGTCTGCAAACTTACTGAAGTTGCACTTGAACCTCTACTCCAGATCACTGATAAAACTATCAAATGCTGAGCCCCAGCACTGAACCCTGGGGAACACCAGCTGCCAACTAGGTTTAACTCCATCCTCCGCAACACTTTTGGGCCTGGCCATCCAGCCAATTTCTAACCCAGCAAAGAGTATGCACATTCAAGCCATAAGCAGCCAGTTTCTCTAGGAGAATGCTGCAAGAAATGGTGTCAAAGGCTTTTCTAAAACCTAGGCAGACAACATTCATAGCCTTTCCCTCATCTATTAAGTGGGTTAGAAGGAGATCAGGTTAGTCAAGCAGGACCTGCCTTTCCTAAACTCGTGCTGACTGGGCCTGATCACCTGGTTATCCTGTATGTTCCACATGATAGCACTGCAGGAGATCTGCTCCATAACCTTCCCCAGCACCGAGGTCAGGCTGACAGCCCTGTAGTTTCCCAAATCCTCCTTTTGGTCCTTCTTGTAGATGGGCATCACTTTTACTGACCTCCAGTCAACTGGGACTTCTTTGGTGAGCCAAGACTGCTGATAAATGGTAGAAAGTGGTTTGCTGAGCATTTCCATCAGTTCCTTCAGTACTCTTGGTTGGATCTCAAATAGCGCTAAGGACCTCTGTGTGTTTATGTGGTGTCGCAGGTTGCTAACCATCTCCTCTTGCATTATGAGGGCTCCATTCTGCTCCCTTCCCTGTTTTCCAGCTCAGGCAACCGGGTACCCAGAAAACAACTGGTCTTGCTATTAAAGCCTGAGGCAAAGAAGGTATTAAGTACCTTGGCATTTTCCTCATCCTTTGTTCACCATTTTTCCCCCTGGAGATTCTCCTTAGCCCACCTTTTCCTACTAATATATTTATAGAAACCTTTTTTTATTGTCCTTAACTGCAGTAGCCAGATTTAGTTCTACTTGGACTTTGGCCCTTCTAATTTTCTCTCTGTAAAACCTCATAACGTCTTTGCATACCTCCTGAGTTGCCTGCTCTTTCTTCCAAGGGTCATAAACTCTCCTTTCCTGAGTTCCAGCCAAAGCTCTCTGTTCAGTGAAACCAGTGTTCTTTCCCAGCAGCTCTTCCTTCGGCACATAGGGACTGCCTGTTCCTGTGCCTTGAAGAACTAAGGAGAAAAGACCAAGTTGAGATCTCAAACTCTTTGAGCACTGGATACAGAGCAAATGTAGCACATACTGACAAGTATAGCTTAGATGTTCACATCCATGAATATTTTGCATCTCCAGTAACTCAGATGAATTGTGCAAACACTAATATGAAATGCTACAGTACCGGACACTTTAGTGTCTGACTGATCAGACTAGGAAATTTCTGAACAATAGCTCATTATCTTTTAGTCACTGAGACAGCGTGTATATAAATGTAGTTTATATTCAGGTGTAGCACAGTCTAGTTTTGAAATGAGTACCTAGATCTTCATATTTATAAATCCATATAGTAAAAATGCTGTTTTCTGGGGGTCATATGAAATTCTGCACAGCAGTCACTGTCTGATAGTAGTCAGAATAGCATGAGCCTACATTTATTTGAAACTAGGCCATTTGTCTACCTTGACTTATTTTTATTTACTTTCCGTTCTTTTATGTCCCTCAGAACTTCACTTTAATAGCTGATGTATCCAAATACTGGGGGGAAGGGGGAAAGAGGGGGGGAGTGGTGGTGTCTCCCCTTCTTCTTTCTCCAACAGTAGCAACTTGTAGTCATGGGGTGACAAAGAGATTTGTTGATCAAATAAGTTTCTTCCCTCTTTTTCCTAAAAATACGTCGGTGTTAGTGCCATGTCAACTCTTAGTGTCATATTGCTGTTGTAGGGTCACTTTTTTCAGCCTGAAATTAGAGTTTGATATTAAGTTGACAGTGGTGGGGCAAATCAGTCCACTCTGAAGCCTGTTCCATGAGAAAATGTTTGGCAGCCCAGGGGGAAGTTCCAGTTATTGCTTAAAACTCCTTTACAAGCTGTCAGGAAGCAACCCTAATCAGGGACAGCTGGCCTGGGATGACAGTTCTCTTCCACAGCCATTTGCACGATTCCAGAATCTTGTTTTTTCCACCTTGGCACAAAGAAGAAAATCTTTTGAACTTCTTAATGCCAATCAGACTGACAAACTCAGTGTAAAGTTTTTCAGCGTGTTCACTCCAAATCCAGAAAACCAAGAACTGTAACATGGCTCTTTCACATCTCAGGTTAGTAACCTTACCGACTAGCTACAAAGTCTGTCTCTGTTCTCTTCCATTTTACTTTTCTTTCCAGATCAAGCACCACACAACACCTCCTCCCAAAAAAAGCTTTTATAAAATTAGTATTGTAGATTCAATTACAAAAAAAATTATACTGCTAAGACAGCAGAGGAAAACTTTGGACATCTGAGAAAGCTGCCAACCGAATTAATTAAAAAAATCAATTGAGTGTATGTCATTCAACATCATGGATCTAAAAAAACCCAGCAAATTAATAAGTTTATCACAGTGTAATTGCTTGATTGGCTTTGCTTAGTCTTTGGGTGTGGGAAAGAAGATCTTTACTGAGTTTAATTTTCCTAAGAACTACTAACTTAAAAAAGCAAAATTTGAGAATATGTATTCTTATTGACTATGGAATACTGAAGCATTTGCTTCATAGGACAGATTGTGTGTCTGCTCACTGACATCACATTGGTTTTACCCGCACTTTGCACCTGGACACAGTAGTGTAATTGAAAAATAGAGACAACATCTGAGGCAGCTTATGAAACCAGAATTGTAAGCTGTTAATTTCTACTGAAATAAGCAATAGAGTGGTTGAAATGGTTTTTTAGAACACAGAACATTAGACAGAATACTATTCAGAATTTTATCTTGGAAGTTAGAAAACTTATTCTACTTTAGCTCAAAACAGAACATTAGGAAGATTAAAATATTATTGTGAAAGTAAAAACTCACTTGAAGTGAAAACATGTTTTTCCCTGTGATTTTTTTTTTAAACCTTCACTCTTGTTTTAGCTACAACAGAGAGGGTGCAGTAAATGAGTCAAATTAGTTTGGTAATACATTAAAATTAGCAGAAGAATTTGCACACACGAATGGATTGAGAGAGTAAAGATAAGTCTACCAGTCCAAAAGAAAAATTATTTTATCCACCATGAGAAAATGAAATGGTTTGGATATTTTAAGAAAGAGCTGATAAGACGGATAAGATATTTACGTCAAATATTGAAAGATAAAGTTTGCCAAAATGAAATCGCAAGTGTATGAAACTACTAGTACACAAGAGAGAAATCTAAATCATCTACTAATACACGTGGACGTTCAACTAAAGTGAAAGACTTTAAAAAAAAAGATGATGGACATTCAGTGGCACCTAATAATTGGCATTTGGTCTGCTTTATTAATGAAAGTGGATATTTGTCTGAAACTGATTTATTAAAATCAAATATATTCTGTATAGCTGGTGGTGGTTTTTTGCTTTTTTCTTCTGCCCACTTCCCCATTGAGGCAGAAGAACCAATAATATGAAACTTCGGAAGAACCTTTATCATAAATGTTGTCCCTATGGAAATTCAGAATATGAAGAAATAGATGGAAGAGACAAAAGTTGCAATCACATGATCGTAGGGTAATTCAGCTGGGAAAGGACCTAGGGAGGTCAAAACAGGATCAACTCAGAAGTGGGACCAGGTAGTTAAATGCTTTTTCCAGTTCGGTCTTGAAAACCTCCAAGAATAGCGACAACATAAATTCTCCGGGCAACCTGCTCCACTCTCCAACTGTTGTCCTTTTATCCAGTTTCTTCTTACGTCATTTGTTCCCATTGCCTCTTGTCCTCCCACAACACAGCACTGTGAAGGGTCTGGTCCCCCCTGTCCTGTTCTTTCTCTATGCCTAGGTCCTCCTGAAAGGCAGCCCTGCCCTTCATCATTTTTACTGACCTCCCCAGTTTTGTGCCCTCTATGAGCCTGATGAAGGTGTATCCTGTCACTCTGTCCATGCCATTGGCAATGACATTACAAAGGACAGGTCCCAACACACTTGTAACTGGCCTCCAGGTAGACTACAACCCCTTAACCTGTACCCCCAGAGCATGGTGATCCAGTGCTGCAGAATATTATCCCATTCTGGTATATTCAGACCTAGGCAGGAACAGCATTTTGAAAACAAGATGACTTCCTTAATAAAATAATTCTAGTTGTAATCCGAATAAATAGGATGGGGGAAAAAAGCTTGGCCTATTCTTGTCCTGGAAGCATTTTAAAAGGAACACTTTTAAACAGTGTTCTCACTAGCAGGATGTATCTCTGGCCAGCATATACAGAGATGGTCTGTATTATAAATGATTTTACAGAACAGTGCTATTGAGTGTGCTGAGAAACTTGAGCTGGCATTCGGGTAGCAAGATTCTTCCAGCACAAGTATAAAAATGGCCAAAATTATCAGCATCAAACTGTATAAAGCATCACCAGCAAGTTCTTGTAAAATTCATGTTACAAATTTTCTCTCAAGGAAAAGAGATTGTTCTTACATGTAATGTAAATTTTTCTGCCATAATAACTAGAACTAATTTTTTTCTAACATGCAGTCTAGTCTGAGAAAGTTCCATAACATTTAAACCTACAAAATTTGATTTGTCAGCTAAGTTCAATATATTTAGCTGCAAAATACTTTTATTTTGCAAGTGAATGCAAGAAGAATAAACACTGCAGAAGGATATAATTATAGAAAAATTGAAATCAGCTGTTACTTCTCAAAAATTATAGTTTTCCCTCTTTCTTCTAAATTTTTCTCAAAATGCTATGTTTTAAGTGCTTAATGACCTTGATATACAGAACAATTATGCTTTCTTACTGATTTCCATAAGATAAAAAAAAGTAGTAAGGTGGTGAAAAGATGGGCAGAATGTATAAAGGACTTCTCAGAACAATGAATTTCCTAAGTCAAAAAAACTTCAGCTTACATATTTGCTTTAATTGAATCCATACGTAGGTAGTCCTGTAAATAAATAAATTAAGATGGTGCATGGTTTGCTGTGTGAATGACAGATGCTGTCAGAAGATAACTGCTGTCTAGATTGCCTTTTCTGCTATCGTTACCTGGAAACATCAACACAACTTTTTAAGAAAAGAGACTTGTTAAATTGCATTAAATTGATACTGATCCAAAAAAGAAAAAAAGTAGTCTTCAGAATCTGCTGACTGTATGGACTACATCTCTGTTGACTGTAATGGTTGCTTAAACAGCTTCAGCTGCCCAAATTCAAATATGTATCACCATTTCAGATACTGAAGTGGATCCAAAACATTTGCATAGGACTGGTAAATGACTAATGTTGACAAAACCGTATTTTTCCGTGGAATTTTTAGATACCTACTCAGAGTGGTTTGCAGTTACTCATATCATCAATGAAGAAGCATGTCTTCTCAGTGTAGTGACAACAAAGACATGTTTAGCTCAAGAAAATAAATGACAGGTTTAGAAAGATTAAAGATTCTTATCTTTACCTTTATTTTTCTTGCCATTCTTGTGGTAGTCAGGTGTCCATATATTGAGAAACACCCTTAGGAAGCTCTGGTGGTTTTGACCACTAAGCTTGCAGAATGAGCTTAGGAGAGCTTTCTGTTTATCAAAAAACAATTTTGAAATACACTTTCATAGTCAATACAGAACCAAATACTTTGTTAATTAAAACACATTTATAGGTATTTTTAAAAGAAGTACAGTACACTTAAGCAGCTGACTATTTTAGCTTACCAATAGAATATTTGATGATGTTCAAAATGCTGCATGAACCCACTCTGCAGTGGTAGTAAAGGGATTCTTTTGCACAGCTGGTAGAAACATCAGCTTAGATAAAATACTTCTTCTACAACAAATACTCAGATAAAATGTCATCTCCTAATGTTTTGTTAAGCTTCAGTATTTTTTGGTGAGAAAGGATGTATGCCTGTTAATCTTTTGGTCTTTTTAAACCATTACCTAGATCCACAGACTCTTTCAATTTGTTTATTTTAAGACATTTTGGCCTGCTATTAAGTATGTCTTGCAGGAAGTAATAAACACCAAGCATTGAACTAACAAAAAGAGTCCTCAAAAAATGAGGATAGCTTTCACAGTATCTGAACAATTTATTGCACAGTGGAGGAAGTATTTGCTCTCAGTCTGGCTGGAATATTTCAACCTTAAGAATTCTTCACTTTTTTCAAACTATTTGTTGATTTCTCCTTGTCCTCCTCTCATTTCACATAATGGATATTTTTGGTTTCTCTCCTTAGAGTCACTGAATATATGTTTCTAAAATATTTTGGTTTGTATGGAAGTGTGATATACATTAAGGGATGATGATCTTCTTTTTAGTATGCAATACTTTTGGAAGACCAACAGCAAAATCAATATTAACTAGAAGGATATTTTTTTTTCCTGTCTCTGATGGCTGTCACTGTAATTCTGCTAAAACACAAGAAAAAATGAAAATTTAGTCTGGCTAAAATTGGAAAAGATTGTTTATGCCACCACAGCAAGTCTATTTCTCTTCCTATGTTCAGAAGAAAAAGACATGGATTTGCTGAAGTTGCATTAAAACAGGTAGGGGAGAAAAAGAATTGGGAATAAAAGTAATGGGAAACCATAGAAGCATAGAATCATAGAACGGTTTGGGTTAGAAGGGACCTTAAATATCATCTAGTTCCAACCCCTCTACCATGGGCAGTGACACTTTCCGTTAGATCAGGGAATGAAATTAAAAAAAAAAAAAAGAATAAAAAATGAAATAAAAAATATATTACTTACTTTCAAAAATTTTCTTTTTTTAAAACACTTGAGAAGAAGAAAATCCTGTCTAGCAGCTGATTACTATGTGAAATAGGTGAAATAGTTTGACCATATTTATCTACTCTTGAGCCTTTATTAAAGTGGGAAGACTGCTGCCACTCCTCATACAAGGATACCGTATGAGAGATGTAACTTTCATTCCCCATGATTTCAGCGAGGACCAGTCACCAGATCTCATTCTCTCCAGCCCTCTCTTCAGTGTCTGTGGGGTCATCCATGGCACCCTTTGTAATGACTGGAGAGAGACTGTCATCTCCAGACTATAATTTAGGTCTCCATGGCGAGATTTCTCTCTCCCACTCACTATTGATTATGAAGGTCATCTGAGAAAACTGTATTAGTAATTGAGGCACCTCATGGTTTCAACATAGGTGATAGAATAGGAGAAGTAAAGCCTGCGCTATCAGTATTGAACAAGAGATCGTTGTAGACTAGAAAGACAAATTAATATTATAAGAAAGAGAGAAAGAGAAATTATACCTAATCCTTAAGAAGGGCGAATGTAGAGATGTGGACAAATCTGTCATTTCCTTCCCACAAAAAAGTGGGCTACAGGAAATAAAACATGATTTAAGTCAGGTAACAGGTGAGGCTGAGCACTATATTCCTTTTGATACCTGAAATTCTTATGTCAGGAAGGGTCACAGTCTTTCATTAGATATCCATAGTTGAAGATAGAGAAGATATTAGTGAGAAGATAGTAATTTTGCAGGGTTTTTTTTTCCAGTTAAATAACTTGCCTTTCACCAAAGATGATATTGCATTTAAAGACATAGCAATAAAAAATATATCTGTAAAACCTCCTTAGAAAACCTCCATGCTCACTTTACTTTCTGGCTGAATTCTCCCAGAAGTTTTCAGAAATTGCTCTCTCAATTGCTGTATTAGTATTTTCTCTCCAATTCGGAAACTTATTGCATGTTTACTCAATAAATGTCTTTCTCTTTTCTCTTCTTTATAACCTGATTGTAGAAAAGAGGGAAGGAGAAGGGGAAGGGGAATGGAGAAGGGAAAAGCAGAAGGGGAAGGGGAAAGGGAAGGGAAAAGGGAAGAAGAGAAGAGGAAGGAATCTGTATCCCTATGTTAAAACCGTGCAGTACAATGCCTGGCTTCTGTCACGTGGGGTGGATTGCAGCACCTAGTTTTGTAAAACTTCCTCACCACTGTCACAGCTGTACCCTACCAGTTCTTGCCTTTGTTGGTTAGTAAATAAGATGAATATGCCCTTGGTGATATTTAGTGCTTTTTTTCTGGTCTGATAAATAATTGCCATAAAAACTGTTTATTATTAAAAAAAAAATCACTTTTGCATCTATCAGTGAAGACTTCTGTTAAGGATATATATAGAGGAGGTGAAATGACTGAACCAAATGTATGAAGAAGATAATATTTTAATGAAGACATTCCATTCTAAGTAGGAACAGTGATCGTCATGGGTGAAACAGGAAAGGCAGTCATTCCAACCAGGATCTGATATGCCAGCTTCTCTTCTATGCTGATAGCTTGGAGTAGATCAAAGCATGCACTTAGGGGCATTTTCTGTGGAACTGAAGAGCCCAACCTACAAAACATCACAAAACAAATTCCAAATAATTTTATCTTGATGATTTGTTTTTTTTCTTGGGAAGAAATCACTATTTTTTTCTGCATGGGAATAGGATGGTCCATAACTACATTTAGAGAGATCAGAGAATACATTGCTCAGTAGGACAACAGCATAAAAGTAAAGCCAAAAGAGAGAAATTTTTTCTTATACTTTCTTACATCCTGTCTTTTCAGAGCCAGTCACCATTCTTTTGATCTGCGCCACCTAAATGGGCCCAAATTTGAGTAAGCTGTCTACCTAGATTTTCTGCTGTCTTGAGAGAGGCCTTGTCTTTGCTTCTCAACACGAAATACATCATAAGCAATGGTGTTTGCCTCACAGGTAAATAGTGCTGAGATTTTGGCTTCTGTATATTTATCCACCGTCTCACATGTCATAGCTATGGAAGCTATAATCTTTGTGTTGGTTTGTGAGACTCTCATTACATAGGGGAAAATAGACTACTTGAGTTCTTTTTTTTATCGAAATCTTGACTTTAAGTCTTTAGAATTAAATGAGAAATTGCCTTTTCACAACACCGAGCAGGATCAAATCCCTGGAATATTCTTTCCTTCTTGTTCGTAATAAGAGACTTAATTGTTACATAAAATATATTTTTTATTATTATTTAGAACTTATTTTGTTCCCATTTTACAAATATTTCCAAATCTCTGTCCTTTGATATATCAAAAATGCTACATTTCTTCCCACTCAAGAACACTTGAAATATGGGATGAGTCTTTAAAAAGACTGGGAAATTCGTAGATCTCTTCAAATGCTATTACAATTATTCTACCAACATCCTGTGTAAAAGACTGTAATGAACAACCGTCTTCTCATTAGGACAAAGTTTTACAGCTCCAGGGTTGATTTATTGTGGGATATATTATTTGCCTGTCCTGCCAACTCAAGTGCAATAACTGAACAGTAAAGGCACAATTTTAACATGCAGCTATATATGGGTAATACAATAGAAATAGGTTATTAATACATTAATCTTAGTTTTTAAGGGAATTTATCCTCTATAAGACAGATAATGATTTTAATTCACTGGGAAGAATTTCGGCACCAATAGTTTAGACAATCAACCTTCTTACAGAAGGCTGTTTCCCACATTTACTTTTCAGAGAGTAAACTCATATTCACTTCCTTCTTTGTTTAAACAGAAACTTGGCAACACATCCATTTTTTGTAGGACAGATTAACTAACTTGCTAAGGGGAATGCCTTGCAAAATCAAAACATACCTAAAAATAACAAGAGCAAACATACCTCCTGGCAAAGAATTATATTTAACTGCAGGAAAGACCCCCAATTTGTTCAGTGTTGTAACAACATGATGTGTCTTAGCTCTGGAAGCAATACTTCAACAGCAAGAAATGTATCTTTTCCAGCAAGTAGAAGTGATAGTTTGCAACTCAGAGGTTTAATTCAGAGTTTTCTGCATCCTTCCCTGTAAATGCTGGCACACCTCTGACACTATGAAATATTGTATGGAAGATAAAACATGCGTAGTCAAGAAAATACTTCTTTCCAATATGCAGAAGGAATATCTGTAGAAGAAGTTATTGGAGAGCCACCATTCAGTCTATGGAGATTGCTAATATGTAAGGAAGAATATTATCAATATTAAGAGAATAAAAACACTGGCTCTATTTTTTTCAGCAACTGCAAAATTAGGTTAGCTTTGAAAAGCTTTACAGTTTCAGAAAACATGAGGGCATTTCAATTTTATTGAATGCATCTGTGTTCCTGTTTGACAACATAGAACAAACAAAACCCATTGAACTGAATCTGTAAATCACTGTTTATCTCCAAAACCTCCAGGTTTTCAAAAAAAGTTTTATGTGGAACCTCAGCAATTATTACATTTAGAGGTGGGCAGTTCTTAATGAAATATTATTGTTATCCTACCATTTTACTGTATGAAAAAGATGCATAAGGTAGTATAGACTTCTTGTCATGATGGCTTTTTATGTGGAATAGAAAAATAATATTGTGGTAGGTAATACCTGTCATACAACCAATTGAAAGAGCTGGAAAAGAAACACAAACTTTCAGACAAGCTTACAGTTCTAAGAGGAAGAAACAAATTTCAGTGCTAAATTATGAAGTACAGTTTCAGATTGAACAATCTAAATGTAAATTTAAAAACAAACAAACAAAATAATCATTCTAATTAATTGGCTATGTTTGTATTCATAGTGCAAAGATGCTTTAAACCCATGAAATAACACTTTTGTAGTGGTTAGTTGGAGAAGAGAAATCAATGTGTACAATGAAACAAATGTATACTCCAAATTGAGACCATGATTTTAATGTCCAGACTCATCTTAGAAAATGATTCTGTAGGTTTCCACTGAAGGTCTGAACTGAGACATTAGTGATGGAATTTCATGGAAGCATTCTCTTCTCAAGGATGGTGTATCCCCGTCCCTTACTGAGTGCTTGAGAAAATTCGTTCTGGAATGTGAAGACTGGGTTATTTTTATCTCTACAGTTTCTATAAAGGCATTTCTTGTCATGGAAGAAATACGTTACATTATGAGAAGGTTCAATATTTTTTAGGGTTCTGGTTTTGGAAGCTTTTGTTGTGTGGATTATAGAGATGCTAGTAAGTGTCTCACACGACATGCACTGGACCACAGTAAGTTCGTTACTGATGTTGCATCTTGCAAAATTAGGGGTCTGTTTGAAGACAAAGAAGAGGCATTTGTGGAAGATAGCTTTCAGCACCTTCCTATATCTACGTAGATTGCAATTAGGGCTGTGGAAATGAGGATGTGTAAAGGTGTGTATGATTATTCTTTTAAGAAAGGAGAGGGACAGCAACAGCTCAAGAAATGAGATATACAGAAGACTATGATGAAAACTAACAGATGCAGTAGACAGTAGGGATCTCTATGTGGACTTTTTCAACAGGAAGAATCACTTGCCTGTATTGGGATTTGTGTTAAATTCATTGGACTCCAGATAAATCTTGGGAAATTAAAATACATAACCAATGCTCCCTTTCTTTACAACTTCTGTTTTAAAACAGACTTTTGCAATTGCAAATCTCCTCCCCACCCTCAGACTTCCACTTGGGATTATTTGATGCATAGCTGTAGTCAGTCTTTTTCATTTAAGACAGGTTTTGCTGCTGGATGTTCTCTGATTTAACAAAGAAGTATTTCCATTCCTTTCATGAATCAGCAGCTGTTGCTGTCTCTAACAGCTGGCTTAGCCAGACTGAAGTAAAAATGCAGATTCACTGGTTGATCCTTCACTTGTTAAATCACTTGACTAGTAATACTGATGAGTAGTATCTCACGTACAATACAGAAAAAATAAAATCCGCAAACAAACTGGCAGTGACAATGCAAGCCATGAGCTGGATTCACCAAAGTGATTAAAGGGTACGTGAGATGCTGGCTCTAGCACACCTTCGGAGTTGAGCTAGGGAGCAGGAAGGGTACTGAGACCAAAGATCTGTGTATGAAATTGATTGCTACAAATTCAATGGACAAGAAACTCTCAACTTAAACTGAAGCTTCAATTTATTTTATTTTTATTTTATTTTTTTCTGCTTCCAGAAAACTCTTGTATTCTGAAATTTTCTATGATCTTGTTTGAGTGAAAGGAAACATTCAGGGTTCACAAAACCAGGTGCCTAGGGCAGCTATGGAAAATGCAAGCAATAGAGTTCTACAGAGACCTACAGGATGCGGCCTGGAGAAAAATGACTCATTAGCTGGACAGAGGACATCACTTTATTTGCACACAGTGTCTTTGACCTTCCTCGCACTCTTCTTCTATGCAGGTGTCCAACACTGCACATAAGCCATCTGCAGAACTCACAAGCACTCATTAGGTAATGACTTTTAACTGTAAGAAAGTATATTAAATATAAGGAAAGACATTTTTGCTGTGGGGGTGGTGAGGCACAGAAAGAAGTTGCCCAGAGAAGTTGTGGATGCCCCATCCGCAGAAGTTTTCAAAGGCCAGGTTGCACAGGGCTTTGAGCAACCTAATCTAATAGAAGGAGCCCCTGCCCGTGGCAGGGTGTTTGGAACTAGATGATTTTTAAGGTCCCTTCCAGCTCAAACCGTCCTACAATTCTGATTTTTTTACCTGGAGGCTAGTTGAAGAAGAACTACTCTGAAGACAGCAAGCAGATTTAGGTGCCCGCTATGAAAAACAGATCTAATAGGTTCTTCAAGTGCTCAAAACATTAAAAAATTCTTTCAGCTGCAGCAGGAGCCATTAAGGCAGTGCAAAATTCTTTTGAACCCCTAGCCCAGATTGCTTTGCACAGCTACAGTTGTATATAGTGGTTCTAGAAAATGAATTAAGAAAAGTTCTTTTCTGTAGGCTTCTCCACCCATCTTAGTCATGTAGTATGAATAAAGACACCTGTAGCTGATTGTAAATAAGGCCATCTGATAAAGCCATGTGTGACCAGAATTTTTAAACACTGGAATTTTGGACTCACAACTTCACTCTGCAGAGGTGGACTCCAGTGTTTAACATCGACAACTTCACAATATTGTAATGCCTTCTAAATTGTGATAAGTAGCATACTCGCCAAAATATTTCTGGCCAACATCTCCAGTTTGGCAGTGTGCAGCAGATGAAATTCAACTGTCTCTCCTTAGGCAGAACTTCCTTCACCTGGAGCAGCAGAAATGACATATAAAGAAATTGTCCACATTTCAACACATGTTGCAAAGTGCTCGCATTTTTTTAATTTTTAGCCTTGTGATTAAATTAGTCACAGGTTGTTGGGAAAGGGGCTAAGAGTTTGTACCTGCCAGATCAACCAGTAGTCCAGGAAAATCACTCTGTCAGCCTTAGGCTTATAAAGTGCAGGCAAACACAAAATAAACTCTTCCCCATTCTTCTCAGGCAAGCATGTCCAGTCTCAGATTTAAGCAAAGTGTTAATCCTGGGAGATTTACACAGTAAGATATTGTATTCAGCTTTAAGCATGAAACTACTAAGTGCCACAAATGTCCATTGCCAGTAATATGTTCCCCAGGGATTCTCAAAGAAGCACAGACTGTGGAATGAATAGGCTAATTATTGCCCTCAATCACACCTGTGCAAGCCCTGCTAATTCAGATAACTGAGTACCTTAAACCAGGGGCTTCAGCAGTGAGAGTGGCTGGAAAATATTAATGTTACTGATAGCACTACAAATATTTAAAGGAAAAGTCTCCTCTTTGGAGTGCTCAGGTATTTTGAGCTCTTTCTGCCTCTTTTTGACAGATCCTGGCAGGTGCTCGCTGTAAGAAAATTTGCTAAAATATCAATGGTCATTAATGGTCACAGATAAAAGTTATTACTTGGAAAGAGCATTTATATGTAAGACCCAGTTACCTATAGGGTATGAATAAATAACTACGCACAATCTACTTCTTCTTAAGATGAAGGGAACATATCTCTTGATAAAATGGAGACCGAATTTTGTATCCCGTTAGGAGCTTGCTACATAGTGTCGTATAGTGCTGGCTATGTGTAATGTCCTGAGATCATCTCTACTGAAGGCTCACGGGTATAGCTCCATCTTCTTACATGTGAGATGGGTTTCCTGGCTTGCCTTGGAGAAGAAGCTAAACTTCTCTTGGAAATGGATTTGTGTATAAAATTTTTTCTCCTGAATAACAGCATGGTGGAAGAAACGTTGTCCATTCTCTCACACAGGGGGTGCTGGGATCCATTAATTCTACTTGAGCCTAGGTGAGTCATCCAGAAGATTTTGTTTTAAAATGTTTAATCAGATAACTTTTCACTGTCATAACCCTCTGTAATCTATTTATTTTTCCTAGAAAGACTGAAGAACAGAAAAATTCAGGATCAGACAAAACAGGGAGCCATACCATGGCCATCATGGACAAAAACTGCCATCGGTGGGTAAAGCTCCCCCATGTCTCAAAGCATAATATAACTGGAAGCAGGACATTTTTGATCACATTGCTGATCTCCTCGGTCATGCTGTCACTCCTCTTCTAGGAAGAATGAGAGTGCTCTGCTGATGCAAGACCTATGGCTTCCAGTTTCAGCTAGAGAGGCAATTTTCAGTACATAGCTCCCTATTTCGACTTTGAAAAACATTACCTGTTACTTACTCATTGCACAACAGCACAGCATAGCTTATTCACAACCCCAGACTATATGCTAGTGAAGTGTAGGTTACAGACACATATTCTTAATAAGTTTTTTGAAAATTAATAACCAAAACAGTATTGCTTTCTATATTGAAATAATGACTGCCACTCTAAATTAAGAAAATAAAGACCTGCTTTAAAGAAAGCTTTAGTTTTTTTATTAAACTGCTCTTGCTTTCATTTCCTGATACTAACAGGGCTCCAGCCCTCTGAAGACTCATGCTCTTGTTGGGTTTCAATATGAACTATCAAATATTCTCTCTGACTCTATGTGGCTCACTGTAGCAATATCCTTATTAGTAGAGGTAAATTTTCAAGAGTCATTGAGTCTATACCTCTGCTAGTCAATAATACAAATTTGGGGCACAGTCTGAAGCACTAGTTTGCAACCATCTGTGCTGCTTACAGTGCTGGTTGAGCAGTTTTGGCTTCTGCCAGCTAACAGTTCAGCTGTACAAAGGCAAATTTTGCCAGGCTACTTGGCCCCAGGGCCAGAGATTAGTTTCTTACCATGTTTTATTTAGTAGCATAGGTGCAGCCTAGGATTATATACTTTGTGTCTTTTCTGATCATCTCAGCCACTATGACTGTCTCCTCAAGCTAATGCAATATTCTGTTTGCACGTCTATGTATTTTGAATACAAAGAGACAAAGAAAAATTCGCAAACTATAGCATTTAACTCCAGTTTCATTTTGTGTGTAACGTTTATAACCTGCTAGTTACTTAAGCATTGAATAGGTAGGTCATGTCCATATTCGTAACAAATGGCTGCCAGAAGTTTAAATAGCTGTGAAATTCTATTTCCATTGAAACAAAAATCTCAAAACAAAAATGTTTGATAGAAGCACGCTTACCTGCCTGAAATTTCCGTTAAAAGTCAGGCACTATTTTGAATGTAAGGAATAATAATTTTGACTTTACATTTCAAAATGCTATGTCTTCTATTATTCATATTCATATATTCATATATACATATATACTTATATACATATATACATATATACATGAAGTGACAATAATAAGAAAAAATGAAACAATACAGAATTCACTAGGAAACATTTTTTTTTCAAAGCTGTAAAGTCGTTTGTTTCCATTCCAGCGTAAAGTTCAAGTAATTTTGAATTGTGAGATTTTCTCATGGAAAAGAAATCCTCAGGTTCTAGGAATCCAGCTGTTCTAGGAATTTCAGAATCACAGAGGAAAATGTTTAAATGACCATCTTAGTGGAACTCTATGTTAAGTTTTGAAATCTTGGTTGTATTCTTTAAACAAAAAATCTCCTTAATAGCAACAACACACACACACAGACCTGCATGCAAAATATTGGCTAAGTTTGGGGGCTCTAGCCAAGTGACGTTTTTTACAGCTGTAGCCAAGTAAGGTTACTGATGGATGATTTCTGCTTTTTCACTTAGAAACAGAAGAACTGGAATTAATGACTACTTTGGAAAATGTGGTCTGAATCATTAAGAAAGTGATGGTATTTATCTCTGTGTGCTGCTGAGCGTCTCCCCCATCAGCTTCCAGAGGTGTCAAGTCAGTCTCCTAAACAGTAAAATCAAATCTCACTGACTGGTTATTGTGCCAAATATTAGCAACTTAATTGTAACAACTAAACTTAGTACGTGACTTGTGAAACACGCACTTTCAGATCTTGATGTATGCTCCACAGAAAACAATAAATAATGCCAAACACATGCTTTCTATTTGTCAGTAATAAAAGAAATGCTTGTTGCAATCCAGATATCAAATGACAGTGCCAAACCCCCCATCAGTAATACAAATATATTCTCCAAAATCTTTAAAGCTACACTAGCAAATATGCACATGCACAGTTTACTAACTAGGTGATACTTAAATATTCTTTCTGTATAATTATGTCTTTTTTGTTTTTCTTTTTGAAAGAGAAGATCTGGAGTTCCAAAATGGAATCAGAATTTCTTTTAGCACTCTGCTAAAAATTAACAAGACAATTTAGTAAAACCTCCCAGACCCTGGTGAATTTAAACCTGAGATGATGTTAACCCACCAAGGAGAGTGGAAAATACTTGCAGTAAACTGAAGAAACATGCTCACATCTGATTCACCTCCATTGCCACTCACTATTTGGTCAATGATCATTGAAAGCGTCACTGCAATTTGCAGAAACAACCCAAATGGTTAAACCCAATTCCAAGCAGAAGTGAGTCAATCAATATTTTTACCCCTTTTCAGGTGAAATTAATTGGCCATACGGGGTTGAAAAATGATACACTAATTCAAGAAGAATCAAAAGCTCTACACAACTTTATTCTAAAAAATATAATTGAAATGTTACAAAATGAATAGGCTCATTTCACTATTGTATTTATTTTTTTTAATGAGATTGATAATATCTGTAAGAAATCACATCCACAAATATAAAAAGACAAATAAAGAGAAGAGTAATGAAGTGTCATCAGAATATGAAGGGTTGATTCCCTTTTCTTTATGATATTAAAGGATAACTTGGCAGGAGATATGCTACACTCATGTCAGTAACTCTGAAAACAGTAACCTTGAGAAATCTATTTCAGTAGCTGTTCCCAGTACCTTCCAATTCACCTAATTCCTGATTCTTATTTCTGGGGAGATTGTATCGCTTTACCTGACAAAATTAGTCATTAGGAAAGATACTTGTTATTGAAAACGTATAAATACCAATAAAAGTCTGTTTCAATTACACACACATTGATTAATAAAGGTCAGATTTGCCTGATATTACATAATGGCACTTTTTACCCTTTTGCTATACACTGTCCTCTATAAATATTACTGACTTTTCTGTGAAACATGGTATTGGCTTCACGTCCAAAATGTAAACAAATTAAAAATATTTCCAGCTCAACAGCACAAAATAAGTTGCTGTAATTGAGCTCAATCCCTAAGTTATCTGTCCTTTTGCTAATGAAGAGGAAGGGATAGACACCTTTGTGTCTGCATTTAAATGACATGGTTTGGGAATGAACAGAGAACACATTAATCCCATCTCTACTTAAATAAAAAGTAGATGTCATTTTTTTTTTTTAAGCTGTGATGGAAACTACAACAGGGACTGTTTTCTCCTGCAGCTCCATAGCAAGATGCACAAGCGCCCCACTTGTCAGAAAACTAAACCCCTGTACACTCACAGCATGTGAAATCAACGTAGTCTTTCTCCTGAATTTGTATGGAATTGAATAGATAATAATGGACTAAATTGTGAGAGCTTGCTTAATATGATACTTCAGCAAAAGTCTCATATGTTTGAAAGAGAAAGTAAATGAGTTGCATTCAGTTCTGTCCACTAGTAATGAACATGGCTGAGAGAAGAAAAGCATGCATTGGTGAGGTTCTGAGCATGAGGTAAAACAGTTTTTAACCATGAGGACTAATTTCTCACTAGCAAGACAACCCAACATTAAACATATGGGGTGGGGAGAGCCCAAATTATCTCTGGGTTTATTAGTTTGTGTTTTATTTAGGAGCTGGTGTTGCCACAAGGAGAAAGCTGCAAGGAAGTCAGTGGGAAGGATGAGAGCAGAAGAAAGGGGCAGTGGATTGGGATTGGTTAGTGGAAAACAGGATATAGAGGCAGAGAAAATGGCAGAAGAAGGAATGCCCAAAAAATATCTGGAAACCCTATCTTCAGAGGAAATCTGATGCTCTTGGTTTCTTTATATCTGGTAAAAACCAATATGAATGCAGTAGATTTGTGCTTGTCAAAAACAATTTGAAAAGCAACCAACATTTGTATGACCCTCAGTTAGGAGAACACTTAAACATATGAGGAAACATTAATAGCTGTACTGACTGCAGGAAAGCCTAAAGTGAAAATGTGTTTAATGGCTTTCCTAATGCAGGACCAAAATGAGGAATGGGTTGCACTACAGGAACTGAAGTTCTATGGTTTGTGTAGAAATTGGAATTCAGATGAAAGCCTCACAGAAAATGTAGTATTTGTCATGCTAGGCAGTGTCTGCAGTCAGAAATCAATTCTGGAAACGCTGAATGTGCTCAATTCCCATTGAGATCAATGAAAATATAAATCAGATTCTGACTTATCTATTTCATTTAGAACCAGACTTCTACAACGTTATAGTTTCTTTGAAGTCTCAAGAGTGCCAAAAATTATTTTTCAATGCTGACTCTGTACCATAACTGTGCTTTTTGTTTATCTTGATCCTTTACTTACATATGGCTGCTCATAAACTATGTATCTAGAAAAACCCTTATGTATAGTGTATCTTCTAAGCATTTCCACAAAATGGATGATAATTGGCAATTTGACA
Source organism: Dromococcyx pavoninus (assembly GCA_033558185.1). Lineage (NCBI taxonomy): Eukaryota > Metazoa > Chordata > Aves > Cuculiformes > Neomorphidae > Dromococcyx > Dromococcyx pavoninus. The sequence continues at coordinate 901,050 of JAUMJL010000155.1, forward strand.
AAGAATTTATCCCATGTTTCTCTCGCACAGCTGTAGTAAAATTTATGGAAAAAATGTTTGTCTGGGATACGTATATGCTGCTAATTTGCATATTTTGACACTGCAATAAATGTCATTTTTCAGAATATGCAACAAACATCCTTCCTCTGAACAGTCAAAGAAATAGTGCGTGATACTGGCTAATTGTGCCATTTTAGTATTGTAGAAGTAAGGCTGGAGTTTACATAAACAAAATTGGTTTAGGATACAAAACCAGCTGATATCTGTCTGCATGGATAACCATCTATAATTAGGTACATGTTTTTAAGGCGACTTCCTAACATGGATCTACACTTAGACTTAGAAGTACTTTTAATAAAGTGATGTCACATTTCTGTTCTGAGAACTTTGCTTATATGGCACTCATACCTCTCAACTCCAATGTAGTTAATGTTTAGCATTTCTGTGTTCATATTCTATTAGCACAGGTGTCCTGATTCTATGGATTTTACTAACACGTAGAGGTCCAATGAGTAAATTAAGAGTATTTAAAGGAATATGGATTGCTTACGTGAGACAGAGGTTTGCAAAACTGGACCCATTAAGGGCTTAAACTCAGTGTATGTATAATTCAAGTCAATTAATTTGAATTAATGTAGCAGTAAAAGGGACTTGGGTTTAGTCTGAGCTGTTCTGAAGGTTTTGACATAAAACTGACATCTTAGGGTAATATCCAAGCTCAACCACTTAGTCTTCACTATTATTTTAAATATTCTTTAACCGCAAATAACCAATATGAGATAAGAGCACATAATATTATCGTTTAAATGTAGGTATTTTTTCTCTCTTTGTGCTTTCTTACAAAAAGACAGCCTGATTTTACTGCTGTCACCTTATTGTACCCAAATTGATAGCCTAGTTATGGATGATTAAGAAATCATTTAAGGTTGTTCAGGTAGGGTCACAGTAGGGTCACAGGGCTGGACCATTTCCTCTGAATAGCCTTGGCTATCAAAGTAGTGCAGCATATTAACTTTCTGTTGTTCCTTTGCTCACAGCTATCAGTGTGATCATATTTATGGAGTTCTTTGTAAATATTTATGAGTATAAATTAGGATGCCTTCATAAATATCATTGTAGCACTATCCATCACAGCTATCTAAACCAGATTTTGCACATTACTTCGTATATATTCTAAGTATTCATATTAATGTCTATTGCCTGAACCAATCTCTATAAAATATCATCTTCCTGGAGAATATAGGTTTTTATGCTTCTAAGAGTTTGAAAGAAAGCTACTACTACTCTGTTTATTTCTTTGCTTTTAATGAATTTTATAGTTCCAAAACATGGTCTGCTACTACAGAAATTCTCTTTTTGTGAACGAAAAGAAGTGAACAAGGTTTTTGGATAAGTACATTATGAACATTTTCCATCCAGAGAAATAACAATAAAAGAAACCCAACCCAACAAATCAGTTAGTCTCTGGTCTCATAGACCCTGACCTGAACATAGTGAAGAAAAACATTGTCAATTTTGAGGCCTGACTGTCCTGCTTATTTTTCTTGTTGAAAGTTAGAGAATCATTTGGAATCTGTGTTCTGCTCATCACTGAAACTGGGATTGGGATTCATTTACCAAAGCACGCATCTATTGCCAATCTTTTCCACTCCAGAAAATCCAAATTGGTCTCCAAGTGCTCCTTTTGAAGATCTCAGGTCTCTCATTGGCCTCGTGTCACATCTGCCTACCCACATGTACATCCTTTTTTGGAAAGGAATAAACCCTTATGACAACTTCATCCTTTATGTGCTGCAAAGATGTTAAACTGACCTACGAAATTTCACCACAGTATGATGTGTGGGAAAGGGTCATTTCCTGATTCATTTCTTTAAACCATTAGCTTCACTTCTGCTGTTGTTTTGTACTTTTTATGGAAAGAAGGTTAATAGCTTCCAGGAATTTATATGCCTTCAAATTGCTGGGTTTGGAACAGGTTAAGATTTTTATAAGCTAAGTAGTAGTCAGGATATTGTCTTTGGTTTGAGTACACAACACTCTCACAACATCCTAGAACAATTATACATAGATTTTCTTCAGGCATCCTATTAAACTCAAGCAAAAGCGCTCTCCTATTTCACAGCCTGTGAAGAAAAAATGGTATGATCTTTTTAAGTCTGCATGCAGTCCTTGTTGGAAAGAAAAGGTAAGGCCACAAAGTAATAACTAAATAAAAAGTTTACATTTGTCATCTACTCATTTACTTCTAAAGGTTCTGTATTTAATGGAAACAAATATATTTCCTTCTTATGTCTGCTGACCTTCAAAACATTTTCTTAGGGGACACTGCTCCTTATGTAATGAATCTATTGATGATATCAGAGCAACCCACACCTCCCAGAGATCCACCAAATAAAAAGTAGTAGAATAGATACAATGGGAGGGGCTATCAGTTTGTTTTGAAGACTTTTCAGCATCTTTTAGAGAAAATCTATGAGGTTTCTGAGTTTCTATAGTTACTGAGTCATCATTTCTTCTTCTACAAATATGTATTAAAGAATAAGCTTGATTTTTATCTCATTTTTTCAAGGTGTAATTAGGGCAAAGCTTACAAAGAAAAATTTATGAAATCTTTGTTATTTACTAAAGAAGGAACACCAGCATTTTTTCTGCTACCACCTTTAGTTTCTACCATGCCATTTCTTGATGCCACTAGTGGGACTATTGAAGTGCACTCCACAATTCTTAGAATATACTCTGTACCTAAGACAAGAAGTATGTATTTGTCTGCACCTAGGTTGACAAATGTTCTTTTTTTTGGTTTTTTTAGTCACAAAAATAAGTTGTTGATGATGTCCACTTACCACTATTTCCTACTCTAATATTCAGTTCAGCCATTCTAGTGGTATTTCTGTTAGTTTGCAACATGGGCTGTGCTGTGATGGACAGGCATCAAAGTGAGCTTTAGTTGTGCCTCATCCAAATGGGAAATTATATAGTTTTGTCAATACAAAATTGAGTCTAAACTCACCCTTCTGAAAAAGAGGACTTATTATTTGGGGTTCAGAGAGATGCTCACACAGCTATTTGGCATTGAGGCATTAAGTAGAATCTCCAGACAACTCTTCATTCTCCTTTGTAGATATATTAGATCAGGTCAAAGCTAGCATAATTTAGAGGACACCTATGTAATCTAGGAAAACATGAAGCCTATGTAATCTCCAGCTCTCCACAAGCATTCAACGAAGTAAACTCTTGTTAATTGATCTGTTACACTGAAGTGTCTGGATCCTACCTAAACCATTCTTCATGTACCTAACTATCTATTCTGGATCTGGCCATAAGAGTTTAGATTCACAGTTGTACAATATTCCTATCAAATAATAAATATTATAGTAGGGTGGGTTTTTTTCAACAGTGAAAGATTAACCTATTTTATTTAGAGAACATCTTAAACTTCAAAGTATGTACTTAGTGTCCTACAAAAGCAACTTTTTGACTATCACCTTCTCGTCTGTGATCTTACAAGAAAGGCAACCAAAAAGAGTTTTTCTAGCATGTGAAATCTCCTTGTTTAATTGTTAATAGTACACCCAACATGTATATAATTCTCTAAAATGATATATATCATTTATATCATTCTTTTCACATATATATCACTCTTTTCAATGAACTACATTTATAACTTCTGGGTATAAATGTTGCTATACAGCTCTTGTTCAGTGAATTATAAAACAGAAAAATTCGAAAAAACTTATTTAAGGTCAGAAATGCAAGATTTCTACTGAGTAATATGGGGGGAGCTTTTTTCCTGCTTCTTTAATCAAATTTTTTCAATAAAAAAATTGTATGCATATGTTAAACATCAAATATCAATGACTTGTGTAAAGAAGTGAGATGGTTTCTGAGTCATTACTGGAACACCCGTATGATTCATTTACTTGAGGAAAGCTGATAGTGGCACAAGGATAACTGCAAAGCAGTGCCTTTCACTGCCACCACAACAGCTCAGTGAATTTCTGTGAGCTGTTTTTAAAAGATGAGATGTTTGCATTGGTAGATCAGCGACGACCAAGAAGCAGTACAGCTCATGGGAAAGTTTGACCATGTTGATTACTCACACAGTAGAGAGTGACTACAGTAACACCGTTACAAAGACCAGTGACACAACTAGGAAGTGGGAGAGCCAACAGAAGATTACAAAGCTTTTCTAAAGCTGAGCGGATCAGAAATAAATAGAAATAACATTTAGGTGGCTATGGATGGGGAGATTAAAAAAAAAGTTCCCTAACATTCCTTATGTCAATGAGTCCAGAGAATAATTTAGGAAAATGAGATAGAAGTTTCATTTTCCAAAAATATATTTGGATTTCTTGTCACTTGGGTCATTAATCTTGGCTAACAAAGTCTTACTGCATGAAAAACAAAACCGGGTTTGGTTTTTTTCATGTGTGTGTGTGCAACAGCTACTGTGATTTAAAATAAGAGAGAATAGAATTCCCATGAAGGAGCAAAGATGTAAATAAGGCTCTGCTGATCTATACCCCTACCATTCTCTAGTTTTGTGCTCAGAAAAATTGTAAGAATCTAAAGTTTTGTAAACCTGCATGCTAGGATTATGTATGCCAAGAATCTTTTTGTCTTAAGGATGCCTAAATCCTTTGTTCAAAAACCAAGAATGCATTATCCCAACTGCCTTCACTGTTAGTGCTGACTAATCAGTGCTAAATTATCTATGAATGGTTTTACTCTTGTGCAAGAGTCCTTCACATGGAAAAAACAATTCACACTGAACTGCAGAGATCATGAGCAGTTATTACCAGTCCCACAGTAGTTACATACTCTTTTGATTTAGCTGTAAAAATTATGAAGGGATGCATTTTTACTATAACCAATTCCTGTCTAGTAGACAAATACTTCAACAAACCGTTTTCACAACTCTGCCAGCTGCAGCATTTGAACAGATAGTATCACGTAGGTGTCAACCCAGGACAGTGACTGCATCATATCCCGTAGCTCAAAAACGAAAAATTGTATGCAGGTCAATTTTGACTGTATAGCACAGGTTCTGTATGGGGAATCCCTAATGCTGCTTTTCTTATGAAGTGAGAAAGAGGATAAGCTAATATATCTATTCTTAAATACTTAAGATGTCTTCAGTACATCATAAGAGTAGTGACCATAATCATCTAGATAAACAGAGAACATAAGAAATGTCTTGCAGGGTTTTTTTATTTGTTTTGCTTTGTTCTTGCCCAGATTCCTGAATTACTTGTTCTCATTTGCTGGACTAAGTGTTATTAGTTAGTGACATTTTTAAGTCTTTTGGGGTTTTTAATCAACTTTTAAGAGCTTCACAAGACCTAGATTTCTCTTGTTGCTGGTATCATTTTAGAGCCAGATGAGCCCCCTTAATATTTTCTATTTGGGATCTGTCACTGATGGTCTTGTCTTGGTGCTTTCTTTAATCCTGAGGAGTATATCTGTCCCAGGGTATGGACCTACATTCTCATATCCAATTCCTTTTTGCATTGACATTAGGCCAGGGTCTACACTATTTGAAATAGGCTTCTCATTACCACTACCTGCCTGGAAAATACATCCCTCTTCTGCTATTGGATTTTGGAGAATCTGACTATAATCTAATTGGAATCAGGTTTTCATGACAAGTCAAATAAATTATGGCATATAATCCCCTTGTGAGTTCAGTAATTCTTGATTAAATGCTCAACTTCAGTTAACAGTGCAAAATCTCCTAGAGACTTAATTGGGATTATAATTTCACGCTGGTTTTGGTGAAAGATGAAATATAACAGTATCTCAAAGACATAAGACATGAAACTCCTCTCATGAACCACAGCAGATTTTGCTAACAATTTAACATGAACTATAATCTTTACCTGTGACAATAAGATATTTCCAGCTTCAGACCTGGCTTATTATTTAAATCAAGTATTTTAATATGTAGTTTGTAGCATTTTATCAGCAACCGTGAAACTTCTACACAGTATACCATAATAAAATTTCTAGAGCTAAGTTTTGCTTTAATATATGCTTTAGCTATGCCTAGTGATGTCAATGGGAATGGAGTGCAAGGAACAGAGTAAAAAATTTGGTCTCAAAAGACGCAAGAGTATAATTTAGATTTTATTTCTTGAACCGCTCTACGGTATTTTTATTCCCCTCCCACCACCCATTAACTCAACAGACGTTCTACATTGAAAGCAGAAAAGAAGTTAATTGCACACTAATGAACAAACCTTGCCAAGTATAAACTTATAGGACCGTCACTCACTTAACTGTGTCTTAATCATAAGGAAACTGGCTGTGTTCTTATTAGCAGTCAGTTGTCCATACTTTGATAAACTACTCATCAGTGTTGATCTGAAACACATATTTCCGTTTTAATCCTGTCATACTTTGATCAATGCTTGGTAGATAATTCCAGTTTCTTAATCACCGAGTGGTTATAATGTGCAACAGATGATCAAGGTCACCAAAGCTAGAGACAATGAGGTACAATGCAACCAGCCTCTGAACTCATATAATAAAACTCTACGCCAATTAGGAGTTGTTATACTGTGTGGATCACAGCTCTTATTATAATGAGTCTTCAGTACATGAGTACACATTTGGGGACACCGGAGATGCTTTTGGGAGGTGGAGGTTTTGCTGTATTCGTTCATCAACATTTATGCAAATAGGTTAACACAGGTAGTTAAAACCCTACAGTTTTCACTGCTGATATTAGCTTTTTTCTAAGCTTTTCTCTTTGTGTTTTTACAGATGCTAAAGAGCTTTACTAACAACACTTTCTCACTGGGGCTCCATCCTTTTTTCATAGTCTCAGACCAAAAGGGTTCCCATAGCTGCCATAATGCCAAATGTAGCTCTTGACTTTGAATGGTATTTCAGGTACTGCTGTTTTTACAGAATTGAAGGGTAATCAGATTTTTTGTAGGCCAATAAGTTTATCTACCTGCACTTCTCAGCAGCCCAGAACTTCATACGGTTTTCCTCCATGATCTTTTATAGAGCTGTTTCTGAATTTCTTACCTTGAAATTAAAACCAAAGTTTAACCAGACTACGCTAAATAGTTGTGCCCTGACTAAATGCTCTGTAGGACTGGTATCTGCTCCTTTTACTTGCATTTAGTACTTCAATGTACTTAGCACACAGAAAATGATCTCATCAAAAGAGGCCTGACATTCCAGCAAGTTTTTTGCAACACTTTCAAAACATAAGTATATGTTTTCCTCCTACACATTTTGTGCCAGAAAGGGTGTAATGAGTCATCACCTCCGCAATATTTAATACCTCAATTAACGTAAAGCCTCTTTCAACCTTTTTGCTGCTAGTAAACCTGTTATACTTTTAAAGAAAATATTTATCTGACCAGCTTTGCCAAAATATTCTACTTAGTCAGAAATGTGGGTGTGTTTCTCCTAATTAGTCACCCTAAAAACATTTATGATGCTTAATGACATTGAAAAGTTCTATGCATCAGTTTTATTTTTGACATTAACACAGAGTAATGACAACAGCAATAATTAATATGCAATAATTAAAGGCAGCCATTCAAAATGCTAAAAACCCTATACATACTGATAATGGCTTGAAATGAGTGAGAGATTTTCTCCTAAATTCAGTGAGTATTGAGCCAATCCTAAGGGAACAGGTATTTGCTTCCTGCTAACAACATTGAGACTACCTCTATATATCATGAAAACAGGCTTGCAAGGAAATATTGTTGATTTATCAGCACTAAATCATTAGATCACTGGTTTATAACATCTGGCTGAAAGTTAATTTCCATACCCTGACTGAGCTGGAATCTTGAGGAATCATGTGTTTGTTAACTATGGGCTGGCTGGAGGCAAAAAAAAATATACTAAGTCCTATACTTAAGGACTTAACTAGCAGAGCTTCTCGTGAAATAAACCAAATTTCAACTGTCCGAATGCTTTTCTGCATACGCTAGGGTTTAAATGAGAAATTTAAATAATTCATTGCTTAATATTGTTCACAGTTCACTGTGTACCATTACAATGTACCTATGTAGTGATACTGATGAGAAACTACTTTATGCCTATAAGTGTCACTCTCAACTTTTCACTACCTGTTTAATCAGATGCTCAAAATCATCCATGGCTTGAAGTCGGAGGTTTCAGAAGAGGCATTTATGGGACATAAACATTTCAGGTAACAACATGGTGTGGTCTATCATATTTATATCTTCTGTTATACAATATGTTCACCTTAATTTCTTAAGTGAAAATCATAATGATTTCACAGTCTGAAAACTTGTGTAATCAACTTCAGTATTTGGGGTGCATCTGGAACATAACAGTCAAAGTGCCACAGTGGTGGCTTCACTGGCCTTTTAACAGGAAGAGGAATATCAAAAAGAAAAGTAAAATATATGACATCAGTATTTGTTACCACCATTTCTACGGGCCAGGCTCTTGCCTGAAGGACTTATCATTTCCAGTTCTCACATTTCATTTCAATAATTATTGAACACCTTTCTATAGTGAATAACATCCATTTCCCAGACTGAACCTCCATATTTCCACCAGTACTACCTTTTTTTCTGCATCATTATGTGATCAGTATAGTTGTTATTTAAAGATATTATCTTGCTTATGCTGAAACATAACCTTCTGCAGCACTTAGTAAATTTTTATTTCATCTAAAATAGATGTTCAGTAATAACTAAACTACTTTTTCTGTCTGGTTTTGAAATGCTTCTATTTCAAAAGCATTCAAAACTACTGAAATACTGATTGTTTGTCAGGAAAGCACTTACTTATTCCTTCACTTGCAGATGGACTTAATAAAATCTCTACTTTCTACATTTTCGTTATTGTATCAATGTTAACACATCTCTAGTCAAAGCTTAAGACCACGGTTTGGGAAATAGGTTTTGGACATCATCTATCACTGTACTGAACAAAATAAAATTCAGAGTGAGCCTGTTAATTTCTTTAAGGTTTCCTGTGTTATATTCATGAGATCTGTAAGAAACTAGGCAAGCCTAAAGAAAAGCTGTAATTCTGGAGTTTTGCCCTCTTTCTCAGCTTGTGCTCTGTGCACCATAGCTATGTACTCATAGTTAGGAATAACCTGAATTCAGCGCAACAAGTGAAAGCTGAACAGAAACAACTTTTCTGGTGCCAGGATAAGTATTGTTAATATGCAAGGAAAACTAAAGTTTTACCTTCTTTTTAAGACCTAATTTACAGTATCATGTTAGCCATCTGGATGTGTGCTGTGTTGGTTACAGGTTTGCACAGGATTTGTTCCTCAGCTGTCAGATACAGAAAACCCAAACACTCTCTGCAGTCGACAGCAATTACAACAATGCATGACCTCTTATACAATACGTGTAAAAAATTGTCCCAGAGTTTATTAGTAGAGCAATCAGGTTTTGCAGTACTAATATCTGAAGAGCAGCAGTATCCTATGGTATGCCTGTTTTCCCATATTATACTAGTGGCAAGTCAAAGGGAAGATCAATGTAAATCTGACTTAGGCTGTCGACAGTGTGAATTATGTTCTTTTTCCCTTCTGCTTTCTGTGTCTCGTTTTAAAATATAAGGCACCGTTTAAACTCTAAACTGTTGTTTAGATTGTGCAATACCATATAGAAATTTTTCAAGACTTTCAAAGCTCTAAGACCATTTTCCCTAGAAATAACCATAGTGAACTGTTTATACATTTTGCTCTCTGTATTCTCTTTAACCACGCTGGACAACAGACATATTGTGCTCCTATACTTTTTAACAATGGGTCTAAAGTCCTGTAAGAATTAACTTCTATCCATTTCATCTGAGATGAAATGAATTAACTTCTCTCCATTTCGTTTGGCTCTGGACTGTTTCAAGGAAAAAATACACCCCATAAATAAAGACAAACAAATTATAATTTCTACTCAGTTAGTAAATTTATATTGGAAACAGATAAACCCTGACTATCAAGAGATTCCAGGAGACTTTCATATTGTGGAGAAAAGACAGCAGTTTTTTTGGCAATTCTTAAAATATGTTCAAGGCAGAACACTTAAATATTCAGCAGAAAATAAATAGGTTGAGAGATGAGCAGAAATTGAGAAACTAAATATTTCTGTCATCAGTCATAGGTAATCCCTTCAAAACAGCACACTCCAGTGGTATAGGGTCTTGCACAAGTCCCTGTAACTCGTATAATTAAAACAGTAAGGATATCATTTTGAAAGTGTAAACTATAATTCTGTTTCCAAATCAGAATGACTAACTCCTGACAGTACTCTGTCAGGGGACACGTGGTGGTTATGGTCAGCACATCTGCCTCTGTTTCCAAGAAGATTATGTAGAATAGTCAGGGTGAATCCAGGAAGCAAGGGACATTTTTGATCATGCAGCTGTCAAGCTATCACATTGACCAGCTGATGTAAGATCAGCTTCTCTTTTAAGAGATGTATCTCATGCACTTAATTATGAATGGGAGGAATAAGAGCAACAGAGGGCAAGAACATGAGTGTGCAGGAGGTAATGAGTGACCAAAAGAGGTTAAATAAGGCAATTCAGACCAGTCAGTTTTGTCAGTAACAGCAATGGCAAGATGTCAAAAACAGGAGGTAGGTCATACAAAAAGATATCTGACCTCCTATAGAAAGCCCAAACAGAGGCTTGTCTGTATGTCCCCACAACAAAGAGCAACACAACATAAAGAAGGAAAGCTCCAGTGATTTATAGGAATTTACACCTGTTGGTCATTTGGCTTGACATTAGTCAGAAGTTATGCTCTATGGCCCAGCTTCCCATTGCTGCATCAAGACACCGCTAGACAGTGTTGTCTGAGTTCTTTTTTTTTTTTTAAATTAGAAACCCTCACCCCATTGAGGACAGATCATTCTCAGCTGTCTTTTCCTTTCCAAGCTCCACCCTTCTTTGAGCCTCAGCTTGTTTCGAGAGTAAGTGTAAACAGACATTTAAACCAGTAACAGGTGTTCCCAGGGAGGCATGTTTTTGTTTCATTCCAGGAGGATGAGGTTTGTGACCATCTACATTTCCTTCCCTTATATGACCAGGACCTTCTAGGCAGGAAAGTGGTACTGAGCCGGTGTCAGCCACCAAAAGCAAAAGTCACTAAGGGGATCCACAGTATCACCCCGGAGGTCTTTGAAGAGAATAATATTGAGACAGGTCACGAAAAATTTTGGCCTGAAATCTGCAGTCTCCCACATGGGCAGTGTGTGCTATGTGCTCCACAGAAAAATGCACATATGAAGAGGAATGGGCTGATAGTCCCCTAAACTTCCTCTCTCCTGAAATTCTTAACAGCTATGGCACTTCTGTCTGTCTCTTACCTGTGTGTACAGGAGACTGTAACAGGCAACCAGTACACAAGGCTGGTTTTACTTTCTTTGTGCCAGAATAAACTCAGGGTTCTTTATTAAAAACACGTAGGGGTTGTTTGGACACAGCTGACAAAAATGTCATGAAAAAATGTAGGTTGGGTAACATAAGAGTAAAAAAAGGAGAGGCTGACTTTAAACTATGGATTCTCTTGGGGTTTTAATGTTTCTTTAATCATATACTTAAAAATTTCACCTTTGATCTTAAGATAACTGTAGATGTGCAAATCCACACTTTCCACTGAAAAAGCCCCAATGTGTTCATGAAAAAAAACCCTATATAGTTCAAGATTTTTTCACAGTCATCAAAATCCTCTATTTTCCTAAAATTTTGTGAGAAAACTTCTGATGAGGCTTTTCTTTTTGTCCTTTTACTCAAATAGACCTAATTCTTACCCTGCTGAAGGCCTCCGCCTTGTTCCACCATCACCCCTGAGCCTAGTGCATTTTATTTTAGTCATTGTGCTTGTTGAAGTCACAGTCTCTGTGCAATTACCATTCTATTTGAACTTTCCACCTTCCCTCATTATTTTAAAGACAATTTAGTAGCACAATAGCTATGCTCATTTGCAGGGAAACTAGCTTTTTTTCCTTGTTCAGTCCGGATAATTTTCTGAGTTCCTCTCAGAGATCTTCTGCAGATGTGAGCTCAGCTACTAAGAATGGCTGGGCATAGCCCCAAGTTTTCATCTCAACACATGACCCTTCCCAGAGAGAAGGCCTTCAGTCTGTGTCTCAGGCCACATATCTCCTGTTAGCACAAACCAGCACAAACATGCTCTGCCAAGAGCAAATGCACTGGGATTGATTCCCATCCGCTGCTGGGTACATGACTACCTTGTGTGAACTTTGGCTAGTAGCCTTCAGAAATCGACTTGACACATGGCTTTTACATAAAAGCCTGACCTAACTTCTTGCTGAACATTCAGCAATCTAAACAGCTTGAAATGGAACCCTGTCCAAAGGAGGAAGAAAAAAAAATGTGAGGAGGGGATTAGAGGAGGAAAAATTAATTGTGTGTGCCCTTATTCACAACTTCTACTTTCAGATAGCACAGAAAAGATAAATTTATTATGTCAGAGGAGGGACAAGATAGTTCTCTGCTTTGATTAGGGCCAGATCCAAATGAGTCTAGAAGTTTCCAGGAAACCTCTCACTGGCACTAATTTCATGTCCTTAGGATTTAGTATATATGGCTCACAAAATCTTCCTCTTGTGGGGAAAGATCATGTTCTTGGGAGAATTACAATAATTCTTGTAACAAAAACAAAGACTGTATTTTTGTTTATTTTTCCTAATGGCCCTGATCCAGCCAGGTTTTGCGTGCTGGTAGCAGATGTTTCTCGTGAGTGACCCAACATCTGGCACAAAGATCGTCTGTTGTAATTGTTATAATGAAAACACAAAAGGCTGTAGCATTAGACACCATGAACTGCATTTTTTTTAATGGATCTCCTACTTTGAAGCCATGAATGTGTACACTGGGTTTGATCCAAAGCCTTTGGAACTCCACAGAGACTTTCAATGATTTCAATGGTTCTGGGTTAGGTTTTTTATGAACCACTGGATCTAAATGTACAAAGACAAAAAGAAAACTGCTGATCTGTGTATGTATTTTTGTTTTTATAAAACCATTGACTTTTCATGTATTTCAATAAGAAATCACTTTGTCTTTCGTGGGGTGCCGCATTAGTTCACAAGTCTTTCTGCTTCAAAATCTTGCTAAAAACCAACATGAATCAGATGACTTTAGACAGGCTTACTAGACAGGCGATGCAGAATTTATGTGAGTAAAAGTAATACAAAATCAAGATACGTTGTAATCTTTTTGGCACAGTTAGAAATAAGAGAATAATTTCTATTGCAGTGTCAGATGAATCTCTCTAGTATAGAAATAAATTTATTGATCACCTTCTTTAAACAGGGGCCTTCTGATCAGGATAAAGGACTAGAGACAGTTATCCCTGAACTTCAAACACAGGATGCCCCAGAAGTCTGAGGAAAATGGGGGGGTTTGTCCTTTTTAAGGTCAAATGCTACTCTCATGTGCACCAAAGAGAACCGTACTGTGACTTTCCTGCATTTATAATTAATTTATAAACATTAATGTAATCTCTCTAAATGTAAATAGTATGTACTATTCCTCTTGAGAAAGAAAATGAGAAGGGTGGAAGAGGGAAGGAAGGAGGGGAGGATGGAGGGAGAGACAGAGAGAGGGAAGGAGTGATTGAGGAAGGAAAGGGAGGGAAGAAGGGAAAGAGGGAATGAAGGAAGAGAGAAAGAGCAGAAAAAGAAAGAGAGAGGAGAGGAAACGAAAGGAGAGGAGATAAAGAGAGAAATATGCCAGACAAGTTAGTTTGAATGACAGTGAGGCCATGATCCACTTTACAAGCAGTATAATTCTAAAATCTTCATCAATATTAACATGCATTTTATTCTTTAGTAAATCAAGATCCCATCAAAAGATGTTACTAAAGCAAATGTAATTGAAATGTACCCAGGGCTCTTCTCCTATACAATTCCATCTCTTAAGCACATTTTTTTGCCTTCTTTGCCTTTCAGAAGTTTTAATGAAAAGTCTCATAGGCACAAATAGTACATTTCCTTACCGAATATAAACGCAAAAGTCTTTTTGCTTTGGAAACAAATGCAGAGGAACAGCTGTGCTGATGAGCTACTCAGAGCTCCTATTGAATATGCAGCTGCTTCTTTCTGTCCTAGGAAAACTCCTGGCTTGACTGACAGACCGAGAGATAACCACATGGGAGAGGAGACCAGATACCAGTCACAGGCTTAAATCAGAGCTGCCTTAAATCTTCAAAAATTACGGTCCTTATTTTTAGCTGATGATGCGGCAGCCATTTAGTCACAAATCTGAACATTCTGCCGAGTACAAATGTCTCTCCCAAAATTTTAAGCCACTTAAAATTCAGGTAGGTTCAAACTAGCAGATTTGCTGCACTGATTTACCAATCTTAGCAGAGAAAGTTAAAGATTCCTAATTTTAGCAGCAGCAAGCTATAACAATTAGAAACTTTTCCCACATTCTTTTGTTTTCTTTGCAGGATTAATTGATATTATGGTTTCATTAGAAAATTTAGCTATTCAGGCAGTAATATATAAAAAAATCCCACATACTGATTGCTATCAAAACAGTGATTTTGACCTGTTCCAGTCTGAGAGCCACTTTTCAGATGTAGGGTAGGATAACAATACTACATTTCTCACCATAGCACTCTCTGGTGACTGAGGAGATGCAGGGCACATCAGTATTTAAGACACAGTGGCTAAGTCTAGAGCCCCTTCTCCTATTTGTTCAGAAAATCAGTCATAGGAAATAGATGCCATTCACCACAGAAAACTAGAGTTTTCAGACATTCAGTTTATGCAGGCTGGATACCAGGCAGCATTTATGTCTTTATAACAGCAGAGCATATAAACAGGGTTTTGCCTGGCCTTTAAGTGCTTAGCATATATTAAGTGCAAAGCGGATTATGTTGTTCCTCCCAAAATTCAGGGTACTAAATGCCATATTTGGTGCCTAAGTAGTTTAGTGAATTGCTGTCTTAAGATATAATTCCTTTTCTAGAAAAGCAAAATCATTTATTTTTTTGCTTTAGCAGCTACAGACTTATTACTCCACCCTGAAAATTGGAATGATTATTATTTTTACTCTACAAATTGGCAGACAGACAGGAAGAACGGTGGGTACTTGAAACCTTAAAGGATGCAATCTAAACTAGGAGGAGAACTGGGAACATTTCAGAGGATGGTCTGGACAGGGCCCTGCCTCCAAACCAGAGCAGGATTTCTCCCTCTAGTCTATTTGCTATAGGATCATTACCCGGGAGTGCTGTCTGGATGAGAGCCATCACATGCTTCCACCAGATTCCTGATTCAGGGCATACTGCGTTGCACACCTGCAGCTCAGTTTAGATGCAGTCAAAATTGATGTTCTGGACGCATTTCAGCTGCACACTGATAGGTATCTGCCTGACCACCCATGTGGTGATCCTGCCACCAGCAGCTTACCTCAGCATTGGCACATACAGCATTTCAGTGCTGCCTGTGGGGTGCAGACCTTGTTTGCCTCTGACACCTGTTTCAATTTCTCTGTCCTACATTTGAATGAAGAATTCAATATTTCTTTCTTCCGGCATGACTGAAACACCCCTTTATTTATTTTTATTAATTTCTCCCAGTCTCCTGATTCACATTTTGCATGAATCCCCTGATTAGTTTTGTTTGTTTGAATGTTGAAGAAGGTATTTTATTATTGCCTTAAGGAAAGGCAAACTGCCAATGAACTTTAAACATGCTGTGGTCCGGTCCTTGCACAAGAAACCATCATTCGGTGCTAACTAACTTACCAATTAGGCCTGGCCTTAGAAGTTCAGTGCTTTAGGCAAGATAGGTTTCTTGGGTTTTTTAAAATGTTCTTGTCACACACCCAACTAAAATATTTTAAAAACTCATAAATACATACATATATAAACATGTATGTGTGTGCAAGGATTGGTATGTGATTGCAGTGCTATGCACACACACGCAAACACACACACACACATTATGCCGCACATCTAAGTATATGAGAAAGCTACATCATAACCAAGTTACATGCTTTTACCCATCCCACACCGCGTTACTCCCTGTTCCTTATTCCTGGATCCCTTAGGACACGTCTTGGAAACCAAACGCACATCTGAACAACCCCAGACAACTGGCACATTTTCTTTTTTATATGACCATAAAACATTTCTGTCTTCCTTCTCAAAGAGCAGGACACTATCTGAAAAACTGGGTCTTGCATGTAGCTACATATCTTTATTTATACTTCATTTGTTAAAATTAAAAAAGGGATATTGTTTTCCAGCCCTGCCGAACTGGAAGTATTAGGTCTTTCGTGCCATAAAGAGTATATTCCCAATTTCAAAATGGACATAAGACCATATATTCCAAGCACATCAACAAGTTAAATAAGCATACATTTGTCTGTATACGTATACCTAAGTTAAGTCAGTCAACACTGACTACATGTAAGATAGGGTATAGTGGGAGTAAGATTTTTGGATGAGTTTCTTGGATTACAGAAGAATCCCTTAACAATAAATCCAAAACAAGGCAATCTTCATGTGATCAGAACATTTTCCAATTACTTCTATTCTGGAAATCTTGAAACCATTATACTGTAGACTAAACTCTCAGTGATTCATTTTTACAGTTTTTATCACTTTCTGAAAGTCCTCTATAGTCAGCTTTTTAATAACCTCAGGTGTTGTAAAGATGTAGATATTATGCAAAATTTAGAATCTCTAAGGTGTGTATAAGGAATAGTTTTCTGCAAAACCTATAGCATATGGAGAACACAAAGCTATCTAACATGGTATAAAGACAAGGCATGGTTACCTATTCAGTAAAAGAAATAAAAGCATGAAAAACATTGGGTACCTCGATACTGTCACTGAAAGCAGAACAAAAGTGATCTCTATTAGAGTTAGTGAGACTGCTCGTATGCTTGAAGTAAAACAAGTGCTTAACCGTTTTATTGAATTGTTACATTTATCTGTTTTAAATGCATAATTTATATTTAACAGAATTTATTGATATCTCTGCATTCAAAATCTACGTTATACATGGTCATGTTCAGACGTATAGGGCTTGAAAATAAATACAGAATCCTCCAAAATGCAATCGAAACATATCTTCATATCTATTCTGGTAAAAACATTTTATTTTCTACCCTCTACACTTCCAGCTGAATATTTTCATCTCTCCTTAGACCAGTTATCTATGAGTCCAAGAAGAAAAGGAATTAATGACTCAGCTTGTACAAAAGAAAATGTAGATAGTTATTACTCTGTTTTGCATTTTAATCCTATTAGAAACAGTCTGAAACTTAGTGCATTTTATGTGAGTCATTCTGCTTAAAAGATGCTTTTACTTTTGCCTTTTTTGGGGAAAAGAAGATAACAAAAATATGAATTATTTCTATCTTAAATTATTTATGCATTCAGCTAGTTGTATCTTTATTATATTCTATATAAATATTGATCTCCTGTTTAGGAAGGAAACTGTGCTTTAATTTTAACATTTTAATTCCTCATTGCCCTAGACTTTTTTGAGCTAGGGTTACAACACAGCTCCTTCTTGATATTCTAACACACTCAACCTCTACTTAGAGTTTTTTTTATTTTATTGATTCAGTCTCCCAGTGCCTGTAATATGATAAATATGTGGAAACTTGAAAACGGTGTCTTGTTTACATGGCTATGCAGCTGCCAAAACAGCTGCAATTTCAGTTTTTAAAAGGGAAACAAGGGCCTCTTATCTGATGTGGACGAAAAATAGACTGATCCTTCCATTCATTTTCAGAGTGTCTCAAACACATTTAATAACAGATGAGTCAACATTTTAAAAAGATATCATCCTCTATGCATAATATTGAAAAGATTTTCTAAGAGTTGAATAATTTATTTTCTCATGTTAAAGCATTTTTATATACCAAGGTTACAAGGAACTGAAAACTGCAGAAGATGGGAGTGCTTCCAAGATGCCCAATGCTCCCCCGAAACTATATCATTTCTGCTCAGCACCTATCAAATGGAAGTAAAGATGCTAAGTGTTTCCATTAGAAGTGAAGTTCAACTTTTTTGAAAATAGTTATGCTAAACTGAATGAAAAATTGTAAAAGTAAATTTTCTTTCAAAACATTATTTTTAATAACAGTATTATTATTGACAGTAAAGATGTCTAAAAGCCAAAGCACTCTAATATATGCTCCTCTAGATAAGTGCAAAGCAAAAAAAAATCCCTGGTTTATAAGCAAGATATTTGATAATTTTCACAGCAAGGGTTGACAGTATATATATATTTTCAGGAAATTTTTTTTGTTGTTGAATCAGCATTTATTAGTGGAAAGAGGTTCAGTTAGATATTAAAACTCCAGAGCTGAGCATTCTTGGCTGGGAACAAAATCAGTCGTAGCTTTTAGTGTTCAATAGCCTGCAAAACTGTGGAGTTCAAAATACTCAGGGCATGAGGAGGAATGATGCATCCCAACAAAGCATAAGTCAGACAAAAATGCCAGCAGACCTGCATGGACAAAGTCAAACAAAAAAAGGAAGGCTGGGAGGAATACAGAGAAATTGTCCAAGCAGCCAGGGATCAGGTTAGGAGAGCTAAAAGCCTGATAGAATTCATTCTGGCCAGGAACATCAAGGATGTCGTGAAAAGTTCCTATAGGTATGCCAGTGATAAAAGGAAGACTAGGGAAAATGTGAGACCTGGTTACCCAGGATATGGAGAAGGCTGAGGTACTCAATAACATTTTTGCCTCAGTGTTCACCAGCAAGGTCTCAAGTCACACCACTCAAGGCATAGAAGGCAAAGACAGGGACTGGGAGATCGAAGAACCACCCACTGTAGAAGAGAATCAGGTGCGACGTCACCTAAGGAATCTGAAGGTGCACAAGTCCATGGGACCT
This sequence comes from Dromococcyx pavoninus, assembly GCA_033558185.1. Taxonomy (NCBI): domain Eukaryota; kingdom Metazoa; phylum Chordata; class Aves; order Cuculiformes; family Neomorphidae; genus Dromococcyx; species Dromococcyx pavoninus. The sequence continues at coordinate 919,912 of JAUMJL010000155.1, forward strand.
GATGACATGCATCCGTAGGTCCTGAGGGAACTAGCAGATGAAGCTACTAAGACACTATCCATCATATCTAAGAAGCCATGGCAGTCCAGTGAATTTTCTACTGACTAGAAAAGGGAAAACGTAACTCCCCTCTGAGGAAAAGGAAGGGAAAAAAAAAGACCTGGTGAACTACAGGCCTGTCAGTCTCACCTCCATGCCTGGGAAGATCAAGGAGAAAATCCTCCTGTAAACTATGCTAAGGGAGATGGAAAATAAGGAAGTGTCTGGTGACAGCCAACATGGCTTCACTAGGGGTAAATCGTGCTTGACAAATTTGATTGCCTTCTAGAACAGGGTTACAAGTGTTGTTGGATAAGCGAAGAGCAACTAATGTCATCTTTGTTGGCCACATGAACAGTGGGATTGAGTGCACCCTTAACAAGTTTGCCAGCGACACCAAGCTGTGCAGTGTGGCCAAGATGCTCAAGGGAAGGGATGCCACCCAGAGGGACCTTGAAAGGCTTGAATGGTGGGCCTGTGAGAACCTCATGAAGTTCAACAAGACCCAAGTGTAAGATCCTGCACATGGGCAATCCCAAGCACAAATACAGGCTGGGAGGATAGCAAATTAAGAGCAGTCCTGAGAAAAAAGGCTTGGACCTATTGAAGTGTGTCCAGAGGAGGACCATGAAGACAATCAGAGGGCTGGAACACCTCTTCTATGGAGCCGGGTTGAGAAAGTCGGAGTTGTTCAGCCTGGAAAAGACAAGGCTCTGCAGAGACATTCTAGTAGCCTTCAAGTACCTAAAAAGGATTTACGTGAAAGCTGGAGAGGGAGATTTTACAAGGGTATGTAGGAATAGGACAAAGGATAAAGGCTCTAAACTGAAAGAAGGTAAATTTAGATTTGATATAAGGAAGAAATGCTACACTATGAGGGTGGTGAGGCACTGGAACAGGTTGCCCAGAGAAGTGGTGAATGCCCCATTCCTGGAAGTGCTCAAGGCCATTTTGGATGGGGCTTTGAGCAACCTGGCCTAGTGGAAGGCATCCCTGCCCATGTCAGGGAGGTTGGAATTGGATGATCTTTAAGGTCCCTTCCAAACCAAACCATTCTATGATGGGAGCTAATACATATGGGCTATATACTGCTTGTTTCGGAGGAGTTAATACAGATGTTCTCAGTGTATTTATAACAAGACTCAGCAGCTCTCAAAACATGTCACAATCTCTCCCATAACTTGACCAGTTCTGTGATAAGTTAAGTTTGACCTTGCCAACTAATCTTTAAAAACCCAAGAAGTAGAAAAAACATTTTTATTTACTGCAAGTTCACTTTAACATATATCTACATATAAGCGATACTTAATTTATAGTTGTAAGGATATAATTTAACTACCTGTCTCTGGCTCAGCTGAATTTAGCACCTATAGAATCTGCTCTTGACGTCCTTCAGTGTCCTAATTTTATTTCAGTGCAACTTCAAGTAGGAGAAACAGGCAGTTACTTGTATCAGTTTCAGATACTTAATATTTTCAATAAAATATTATTTGTAAATCATTGAATTTACACTGTAATCAAAGTTAGAATCAAAATTAAGTAAGCAGACAATAATCTGTAATTTACTTTGTGAACTAAATGTAGTCATTTTAAAATCAGAAATACTGTGGTTTATCTTACTGAAATTTAAAATCTTTTGGGTGCAGAACTATTCTGTTTTCTACAATCGTCTTTCTACAATCATCAGTACATTCTCTGTGTAGCACCAGTAATAAAAAACAAATAATATCCCTTCCAGCTACATGGTAACTTTTATGTAAAGAAGTATTTATTCCTTGAAACAAAATATTCGTGATATATTTCATGAAACTAGCCAGAAAAGAATGATATAGGGAACTGTACACATTCTTCCCACTCCACATTTTCAAAAACTAAAAGATATATTTTAAATAACAAAATGCAGTATTTAAATGTATTGTCTGTGCTTTTTTCCAAAGTATGACCTAATCTGGTCTCCTGTCATTGTTTTGGCAGAACATGAAACAACAAATACGTTAAATTTGAGTGGTTTCCTGCAATGTTATTCTATCAAACTGGCAATTTCCGAAAGGATTTGGAAAGGAGTTTGCAATTCCTTAGACACCAGGGAGGTCTAGCAATGGCTGCCAAGATGATCTGCAGCTCAAGCTGGTCCTAATATCTGAGCACATAAAAACATTCTTTTTACTCCAATTTATTTTTAGGCCTAATCTTAAGCAGATTTGAGAAATCTTCTGAGTATCCACTGTTAGCACTTCAGGATGTGAAGGACTTGATATTAGTATTTTTATACTTTGTGGCACATGGAAAAACTACACATTGTTTTCTCAGAAGGTTTTTAAAGAGTAAAATTGTAATTGCAAGAATAAAACCAGTCCAAGTAAAAAGAGAAAACAAGCAATAACTAAACTGTAGATGTTACAAATAAAGACACGATGCACCCTAGGATTCTTATGTGTGTAATCATGTACTTAATCTGTAGTCCATGTACTTAACATATTTTTTCATTATCGCCAACAAACCATGATGTTTCCAAGATGGTAGCAACTTGAATCTGTGATTCAGTTGTGGTTTGGAATCAACTTAAATTGCATCTTCTGAATAGGATCATATTGGAAACCTAATACTTCAGCCAGCCTTATTGAACTCTGGCCTTTGCAGCAGGGAAATATGCTACATGGGATAACCTAAGTCTACAGGCTTAGTCTTATTTCTAACATGATGTGTGAAGCAGAAAAGCTGTAAAACCCAAATAGTTTAGTGCACTCTCTTATTGCCGTTTCAGATCAGCATAGCCTAGCATCAACTTATGAAACTCTAATAGTCTGGAAGTGCCAATTCATTAGCGTAAAACTTCTGAGGACTTTCAATTTTCTGTGAATAATATTAACCTCAGAAAACGCATTCACATAAGAAAACTTCTCTTGTATCTTACCTGCAACACAGATGCTTATACTTTATATTTTTCAATGACTTGCCATTGTATGTAACTCATTTTTAAGTGGTAATGAAGAAATATTTGTCAGCAAAAACAAGTGAAAGCACTACTTATGGAGACAATCTCTAAAAAGCAGATTCTCTGGAAGACTGTTTGACTTCTTCCTGGACAGCACAGATATTAAATAGCATCTTCTAGGCCCTTCTGTGCAGAAAAAGAAACTCATAGAGAAAGAAAAATTTAATGAAGCATGTAGAAAATATGATACTGGACCAGTATCAAACCAAAATCTAAAGGGTACTTATTGTGGTTTTCAGTTTTCTTTTCCACTGGTAAATGATACTTCAAGAAGCTCGGAGATAAGCTTGTGCAACAATTTTCTTTCTAATGTCTATTTTTGCAACGAAGTAGGGCACATCTGTCTCAAAATTCCACTATTTAAAAAGTAATTAATTCTCTACCCACATTCTGGATATGCTGATCAAAACTGATTCAGCTACCTGTAATTATAAAAAGATTCATATTGGCTCTAAATATTCAAAATATCAGTTTTTTGGAACAAAAATGCCTAAGGACACAAAGCTGAAATTTGGATCAAAGATCATTGGTTTGTATTGAATCAAGTTGTGAATTTTTGAATGTGCTCAGTATATTTTGCATTAATTTGAATATACCTTCATCATGTTTGAAAAATAACCTTCTAAGGACATACTAGAATGTAAACTGTTCTTTCGACCTACTAAGACAAAATAAAACCCAGAAAAAAAAATCAAATAATGGTAAATTAACTTTTGACGTAAATTGTTTTGACAGAAATTGTATGTTTAGAAACAGCAAGATGAATTGTGAAGACATGATTTGTGCATGTGTTACTGACTTTCTTGTGTTAAAGACAAAGGTTTTACCATCTTTATGAACCTCACTTATTTATTCAATTGTTTTTTCTTCAATTATATTTCTAAATAAAAATAACTTCATACTTAAGATAAAATGCTTCATTGTAATCATAATGATATTTCTCTCTTTTTCCAATAGTTCAATACATTGAAAAATCTCTTTATTGGTACAGCAGTTCTCATCCTACATTGTATTCAAAATTCTTCATCTTACCACACCCTCAAACCTTAACAGTGGGTAGCAGATAATACTTAAACCGATGTAACAGGTAGAACAAATTACATAAGGTTCGTCTTCTAAAACCACTGTACATTTGAGGCTACCTGGAAATTAGGACGTACTTATGTACTAGAGATGGATCTAATAACACATATGGTCCTTATTGACTTTGTATGTCAAATTTAGTGATTTTATCCTGATCATCTAATTTAATTTAGAGAAGCATTTCCCTCTGTCTTTTAAAGAAGAGACATGAGAAAGAAGGAAACCTCCTTCTTAAGTAGAACAAAGAAAACAAAGTCCACCTTTGATCTCGAACAGATGCCAGTGCATAGTCAGGGACCCAAAAATCATGGTTCCTGGAGGGAGTAGACAGGAGGGACAATGCTTGTAATGTCTGCATGTAGTGTATTTAGGTAGTGTGGTATGTTGACGCGGGCCAGATTACAGGTGCCCATCAAAGCTGCTCTATCCCTCCCTCTCCTCAGCTGGTCAGGAAAGAGAAAATATAATCAAGACTTGTGGGACAACATAAGGGCAGGGAGACATCATGAGCAAAACAAACTCAACTTGGAAAATGAATGTTCTGCCAATCAAATCAGAGTAGGATAATGAGAAAATAAAATCGAATCTTTGAACCATTTCCCCAATCGTCCCTTCTTCCCGGGATCAACTTTACTCCTGAGTTCTTTGCCTCCTCCCCACTGAGGAGCACAGGGGGATTGGGAAGGGATGTTGCAGTCAGTTCATTACATGTTGTCTTTGATGATCCGTCCTCCTCAGGGGAAGGACTCCTGACACTCCTTCCTTGCTCCAGTGTGGGTTGTCTCCGATGGGAGACAGTCCTCCATGAATTTCTCCAATGTGAGTCTTTCTGATGGGTGACAGTTCTTCATGAGCTGCTCCAGATTGGTCCTTTCCACAAGGTGCAGTACTTCAGGAATAGATTGTTCCAGTGTGGATCCCCTATGGGGTCACACATCCTGCTAGCAATCCTGATCCAGTGTGGGCTCCTCCCTCCATAGGTCTATGGGCCCTTGCCAGGAGCCTGCACCAGCATGGGCTTCCCATGGGTTCACAGCCTCCTTATGGTAACCACCTGCACCAGTATGGGGGGCTCCATGGGCTTTAGGGGAATATCCGCTCCACCGTGGACGTCCATGGGCTGCAGGGTCACAGTCTGCCTCAGCATGGTCTTCACTACAAGCTGCAGGATAATCTCTGCTCCAGTGCCTGGAGCATCTCCTTCCCCTCCTTCTTCACTGAATTTGGTGCCTACAGAGTTGTTTCTCTTACATATTTGCACTCCTATCTCTAGCTGCAGTTGTAGTTGCACAGCAACTTTTTCCCCTTCTTAAATATGTTATCAGAGAGGTGTTATCACTGCCACTGATTTTCTTGGCCTTGGCCAGCAACGGGTCTGTCTTGGAGCTGGCTGGCATTGGTTCTGTCAAACACAGGGGAAGCTTCTAGCAGCTTCTCACAGAAGGTATCGCTGCAGCCTCCTTGCTACACAAACCTTGCCATGCAAACCAGTACAGGCAGAGTGCTAACGTTTTACATAAGGCACATACTTGCACAGGAGAACTGCATGTCACGCATATGGATTTAGGGGTATCCACATCTGAAAACAGGCAGAGACTTTATGTAGATACTGCTCTATTTCTATTTCATTATACATCCCAGAATTTTTTACTTTAGCTTTCTGCATTGTCTACTTAAATGTGCCTGAGTTCAGATTAGTGCATCTAAGACAGACGTTTTTTCCTCCAAGTCTGTTCCTGAGCTGTCTCTGTTCTTCTCCCATCTCCTGAGATCAAGTCATGTCAGCTGACAGGATATGACACAATGTGGGAATTCTCCCTCACAAAGACAGGAGGACAGAAATGTTTAAAAGGAAATGCTGGTCTAACAGACTCCTAAATAGCATTTACCACTGCAGTTTACAGGAACAGAGAGAACTCCATTTAAAACTTATTGCTATAGTTTCTGTCCTTCGGAAGGACTAGGGCAGAAGTTAAAGGGATTGGCATGCAGACGGAAAGAATGAATCAATTCTCCTATCAAGTCATTTAAACCCAGTGAGCCATCTAACCCTTCTTAGGCTGCAAAAGTAACAAACTTAAAGATAAGATAAAAAATTTTAGGGCAGTTACCACTTCTCTGTAATGAAAGAATAAATGAGAATTTAGAAATGCGTCAAATATCATTCACAATTAGTGGGGATTTTAGAAAGTGCTAATGGACAGAAGTTAGTGGTCTAAGTATGTATTTGAACTATTTGTTTTTGCCAAATTTTAGTATAAAATTCTATTGCATACTCATCTATAGTTGCCAATATTAAGAGACTTAACTTTTTGACCTCAGTCTGTTATGTTTCATTTAAACCTCTCTAGAAGAATTGGTGCATCCAAGTTACATAACGTTTGATGTAGCAGGTGAAATGAACTATGGAAAAAGTAATAATGTTATTCCAGTTGTTTGATGCCTCTCATCCAGAAGCATCCCACAAGATGTTGCTCAAAGGAGGAAAATCACAACTGTTGCCCAAATAAAATAATTTGGGATAGATTTAGACAATTTCACATCATCACATTAAGGGCAACCACATTGTTAGTGTGTTGCATTTAACCTGTTATTTTTGATAAAATGCCAGATAGCTGAAGCTGAAGAGAAACTGGATTGTGGTGATGGATGAACAGTTTCCAGTGGTGTTTAACCAGTCAATTTCAGATTTATATGAAGATTGTTTGCATATTTGAATTATATATTTTCTCTATTTCTTATTCATTTTTAAAGAAATTCCTGGAGAAAAGATAAATATGGTGAGAAAACAGATTTTGCATGCTTGATATTTTATACTGTAAGACATTAAGCACCCTTAGCTCTTCTTGAAGTCTTTAATTGATGGTAGAGTTTTTAAAATTACAGGATTACAGGAAAAGCCAGGTGAAAAAGGACTCCAGAAGTCCACTAGTCTGACCTTCTGCTCAAAGCAGGGACAGCTCTGAGGTCAGACCGGGTTCTGCGTTTCTTAAGAGTTCAGTGACTACGCTGAAGAGCATTTAGAAAATTTCCTTTACTTCTCTCAAATTCCATGAAGAAGAAACTGGAAATGCAGCATAATTATGCTCCTTGGAACAGAATGCATGGAACTATCATGCAATAACAAATGTTGCGGGTTCAGTGACCCTGTCCTTATAGAGGTCTTTAAAGTGTCAACAATGTCATTAATTGGTCTACATCTGTTGGGACAGAATCTTATAGTCTATCAAGCTTTATTAATTTCCTAGGATTAAAGGAATAATTACTGTGGAGTTCTGCGCTGAAGACGTCTTTGCCACTAGTTAAGACTCAGGGTTCTATTAGCTCTTCAGTCGAATATCTACCTTTCAAAAATATTCTCATTCACTGTGGACACTAATTCTTCTTTCATCTACATTTCAGAAAAAAATTGAGTGCTATGTTTTAAAAAGTAGGTCCTCTTGTTTCACTCTAATACTGACTGCTTACTAAACACATGGGATCTGCTAATGAGTGTTGATTGGGTTTGATCTCAGCTGGGAAATTTCATCTAAAAGTTTCTTCACCCAGAAAGAAAAATAATTAGAGTGACATTGATGTGAACATAATGACAAATCTATATACAGTAGGAAGGTAAATTTTGGAAATTACAAAATCGAAGATGATCAAATGGCATATTAAGGAATGAAGAAGAACACATAATGAACTATGCCTAAGGATTCTAGGATAAGACCACTGTTATATCAAATGGCTAAAAAAAATTGCAAAATGTTATATAGGTGTATATGTATCTAATAAATGTGCATATATCTCTTCTTTCCTCTTTGTTAGAGCTTCAGGTATAGAAAAAATGCTCTATTTACAACATTCATGATGAAAAATGATCAAGACAGAAGGCATATACTGAACAATAACAGCTGGTCAAAAATAGGATATTGTTGAAGCCTATCAGTGCTTCAGGCAATCCTTATAACTTCAATCACAGGAAATATTTAATGGTTTAGCTTTGTGTTTGTGTTAGCAGTTGTATTTTAGGAATGATCATGCTCAAATTACATCATTTAAATTCTGTGTTTGACTGAGAGGAAAGTTGTACCAAAGGTCTGAATTTTTATAATGCATTATATCTTTCCATATTATGAGGGCAGGCTGAGAAAGTTTGGCTTGTTCATCCTGGAGAAGACAAAGCTTTGGGCAGACCTCATAGCAGCCTTCCAGTACCTGAAGGGACTACAGAAAAGACAGGAAGGGACTTTTTACAAGGGCGAGTGGTGATAGGATGGGGGGAACAGCTTTGAACTGGAAGGGGCTAAATTCAGATTGGACTTAAGGAAGAAATTCTTCACAATGAGGGTGGTGAGACACTGGCACAGGTTGCCCGGGGATGCTGTGGGTGCCCCCTCCCTGGAAGTGTTTAAGGCCAGGTAAGATGAGGTCTTGAGCAGCCTGGTCTAGTGGGAGATGTACCAGCCCATGGCAGGGGGGTTGGAACTAGATGGGCTTTAAGGTCCTTTCCAACCCAAACCATTCTATTGTTCTATGATTCTATGATATGTTTTCAACTTTATAGTTGAAAGAACTGATTTTACTGACATTTTCATGTCAGTCCAGTGCATGAAAAGACTCACAGCTGTACTTCACATAGACATTACTTTGAAAATCTTAATATGAAAAGGGAGAGTTGATCAGTGTACATTATTTCATCTGCAGAATCTACATAAATTATATCAGAAAAAAACCTTACAAACATTTGTCAATACAGACTGCATCTCTGTGATGAAAGTTTCTTGTTGGTGTCTAAGACTATGTCTGTGCTGAAAGAGATTTTGAAAGATTTATATGCAAAAACATTTTATGATCTTTTACATAAATCAGAACCTGGTGTAAGTTTTCAGTCAATTCTAGTAAAAATGATCCTTAGATGTGCCTGCAAACTCTTCTAACAACACAGCCTGAGATCCCAGGTAAGTGATTAAGTTATATTTTAAGAAGTTATCATCCATCAGCTGACCCAGGACAGCTGATTATCCAAATAGTCATTGTCTGCTCTAAATACGAAGTAATGTAATTCAAATTATATTGGTGGCTTCATGGTGACTCACCATAATAATATTTAACTTCTTTGAATATACATACACTCGAATGCAACCACAATTAGCCTCTGAAGAGATGGTTGACATGTCCTTCTACCTGTGTGCATCTTGGTTATACAGACCTGTGTGTTTCTATGTGAACAGAGTTAAGGTCATGAATTTATCTGCTGCAGACATAAGAAGATCTATCAGATCCTACCACACTTCCTTTCTTTTTTTTCTGATCAAATATTTAGTCTTCAGTTTGGTGTAAGTAGCCTCCCTCTGACTTACAGAAAAGCAGAATTAGTAATAAAAATTGGGGGAAAAAAAGACTTAAGGACTTAGAATGAAGACAGGTCACTAAGAGCAATTATTAAATACTTTCCATTTCATAATAGTGTTAAATAGCAGGTTCTGAAGTTAGACGCTTTAAGACATATGACTATAAAATTCACACTTTAGATGTTTAAAACATCTGGAGGTGAATACCTTTAGAATTCCAGTCATGTTTTCAAAGAAGTCTTGGAAAATGGGAAGTGCCAGAAGACTGAAAAACTATTATTTTTTTCAGCATACAAAAAAAAAGAAAATATTTGATACAAATAGTTAACTGGTCAATATAAGAGATAGAATAGATATGGGATCTTACCAACAGAAAAATGAAAAGACGTTTCCATGAATAATGGTAATTGTAAAAGATTACTTTTTTTTATTTTCTTGATCTTAGAGATACTGTAATTTCTAAATGTTTCCGTTTCTGTAGTACCATATGCCAGTTCTTGAATATGTTGCTCAAATCTTGTTACCTGTCAAATAGTTTGTGTCCTGTCGTTACCCCAACAGATTTGCTGAACTGATCTTATAACATCTCTAACGTACTGAGACAAGGTTTCTCTTTGTACTTAGCTTTCTTAAGTTAAAGTAATACTAGGGCCTTTCGTTATTAGTGTATGTAGTTTTTTTCTTAATTTTTCTCATCTTTTCTGTTGCTGTCTTCTGGACTGTTGTTTTCTGGTCTCTATTCAGGCTGCTATACCTTTCTTTTAAGAGTGAGATTGAAAGGTGCAGGAATTCCAAGTAAATACTTTATGATGCAGTAGAATTGAAATGTTTATTCTAGCATTTTATGAAAAGTACATAATTATTTTTTGCCCATAATGAGTTTGGTTTTCATCTTAATTTAAGGACTCTTTTTTGATTTTTTTTTTTTACTCACATAACCTGTATTTTGAGATTTTGCTTCCCAAAAGCAAGAATTTATTTTCTGTTTCCTATATACGGCACTGGTCTTTTTCAAAATCCCATCTTGTTGAACATTTTCCCAATCTCCACTAATTTATTTAAAATTCTGGTAATAGACTATTAAACACACACAGCTTCTGTGGCCTTGCTGTCATCTGTGAATAGCATCAGTATAAACTATATTCCAGAACTGAATTTGTCATTGCACAGAATGAATAAAATCAGGCTCAGGATGGACTTTTGGCTAATCCTATTTGAAATACCCTGCAAGATTGAAATGGAAATATTGATAACTATTCTTTGAATCAGGATACATAGATTCTCCCACTCATAATGGCTGATCTAGGTCCAAACTGGAAACAAACACTCATATTGCTAGGCTTCTTTCAGTATCCAGTTAGTATATCAGCAGAGGGTGGTACTGCAAGATAGACATTCCCAGGCTGTTATTAGTCTGGGGACTGCACAGTGAAGACCTGTCCAACTAGTTTTAAGAAGTTAGGAATTGTTACAGTATATGATTACCTGTTGCTATCTACAGAGTCCTCATAATCACACTGCCTTTATAAAGACTTTCTGCTCAACTTTGTGTACCTGCCTGCCTACGCAAACTGTAATAATTTTTAGGGTTATCAGACCAGCCTACATGGATTTTCTATTTTCTTAGACTTCCACGGCAACCACAATATCTATGAAGATCTCTATCTGAGCTGACCTTACTTTCTATGAATCTTGAGTGCTCAGTACAGTCCCGTGTAAAATGTATCCCCCTCCATAAAACAGAAAGGTACAAAACATTATGGTGTTTTGGACATAAACTCCAGCAGGGGACTTTTACAGAAATTTTCAAGTCGAACCACCCTTCTGATGATTTTAAGGATGTGTGTGTGCATGTGTATATAGGTGCATGTATCTATATACTGTATTTATTAGTACATGTATAAAGAGATTTCCCAGAAATTTTCCACAATAAAATGTAAAATGAATGACAAAAGTACATCCAAGAAAACTAGTTTCTCTGCCACATCTTAAAGTCGCTATAATCTCATGTGGGGAAGGGAAAGAACATGGAAGTTGCACCTTCGCCTTTCATGAAAAAAAAGTTTTATATATCAAATAAAAAAGATTTATTTCTCCACTGACTCTTTGCTTGGAAACCACAATACATTCCTAAAAGACCTTCTTAGTCAGAATAGGACCCTTGACTGTAGATTTTAGATGAGCAGGAAATGGATCTCTCAAGTCTGTCATACAAATATGAAGCCCTGGAAAGTATAATATAGTACTACAAAATACAGGTGCATTGCTGAGATGACTTGCTGACGGTAACATAGGTGAGGAAGGTCTACTCTTCAGACTTGAAGAAAGAATTTTGTCAGTGACATGAAGGATTGCTTACATGCCTCACATTCCTCAGTGCTCAAAATAATGAAGTGAGTAGAGGGAGGGTAAAATCAAATTTCTGTTAAGGAATCAGCAGGGAACTTAATGCAGGTGCAATATTTCTTGAGACAAGGAGTTTTTGTTTCACCTCAGTCTTATTCCATGAAAATGAACCCATCCACCCTCCTTTTCTTGATCACTGCAAAGTAGATTAAAATGTCGATACGCTTTCCTGGCAAAGACAGTTTTACAGTCTTTAGTGAAGTTGTTGGAGGAGGATTAACTTCTTACAGAACTTAAAATATCTGCACTAAGTGTAGCAGAGTTCCACATACATTCACTATGGGTCCAGTTTTGCTACTTTGCTGAATTATTTTCTGCATCTACCCCTGAAAAACTGTAACCTTTTGTACTCTCACAAATCTATTAACAAAGCCCTACACTTTGTTGAACCAGCATGTCACTCCAATCACTGAAATGACAACTACAAATATACTTTAACTCCAGACTGAATAAAGACTTCGTTTAACCCCTGTGTTCCTGGAATTCATAGAATTTGGTTAATCAATAGAAAGTGTACGTTTTCAGTAGGTAAACATTTGATATTGTTAAAAAAACTTTTGTTACTCTTACTGGAACTTAATTGAATTGCATATTGATTCTAGAATAAGGCTTCACTTTGCCATAAAACCCAAGAAACCTTGGGAAGAAAGTCTCAGACCCTGCAAAATGTGAGCAAATATTATTACAGCTATTATGAACAGGACAGAAAAAAATGACCTTACTTTTGTGGGGAACTGTACGCAGAATTTATGACCTCTGGTACTTTTTTTAAAGGTATGTGATACATGATTTTGAAGAAGGTTATATACAAAACAAAACAAGATATATGGTTCTGAACAACCACAAAAACTGTACGCAGCTTTCTCTGCTTCTCAGCCAATGAAGAAATAACCTGGGTTCTTGCAATTCTGTGGGTGGTTTTGATTGTAAAATCATACTGTATTGAAGAAGAGTTGTACTAACGGGTTGTCTAGAGAGATTGTACCATCTTGATCTCTGAAATTTTTCAAGGGCCAACTGGATAATGGCCTGATAATTTGATCTGACCTCAGAGCTGCCCCTGCTTTGAGAAGGAAATTGGACTAGAGACATCCTGAGACCCATTATCACCTGGTTTTCCTATTATCCTGTGTTAATAATAAAATTAAAGAGTTAACACAGTTCGTAAACTGAGAACCGTGACCAGAGATAACTCGAATAAACAAAAATAATGTAAGCTTTACCTCTTGTTGAAAACCCTGTGAAATACAGATGTATGTTGAAGCAGAGCAAAAAAAGTTTAAAGATATCTAGTTTAAATACATTTGCAATACAGATGTCACACAAATAAAGCCTGCCCAGCCTTGATTTTAATTTAAAAGACTATTGTCAAAATTAGACTATTAACAGTCCCAGGTCATCTGTTTTCTTTATTGATACTCAGCCTTTGTTCAGTAAGATTTGACAGGAGAGTTCAACTTGCACAGAATAGCTCACATACATTCACCCAATTGAATTCTTCACCTGACAGAACCATCTAGGCTACATTAGACTGCTTATTGGAGAAGTTTTTACTTGGTATTAACTCCCAGATAATGCGAAGAGATTGCTCAGGAGACTTTTTTGGCAGAATCCAAACTTCACATATTCAATTGGATAAATAAGTTTCAGAGCCTGTGAACACTTCCTGGTACTGTTTAAGCTAATAAGGACAACAATTTAGCTACAATCCTTGTACAACCTGTGCAGAGGAGTAAGGCCTTTGGTAATGGACAGAATCTCCTTCAGGAGGTCTTGTAAAGCCCTATGGATATTGTAGCAATTTTAGGCGTTTACCATTTGAAAATATCTTCATGGAGTTCTTTAAATGTAAGCACATTAGAAGTCTAAATTGACTACCTGGATCCTTTCACATTAGCTAGGGCATTAGTATTGACAGACAGAATTCAGAGGTGCCTGACTGGCTGAACGAAACAGAGACCTGCAACTCCAAAATACATACCGAATTACGTGTATTCACAGACATCCAAAGGTAGATTGTTCTGTAAAAAGGAGAGTGTTCTTCAGCACGCATCTTAATGATAAATTATTCTTAAAATTACTCACAGACAAAAAATTGGAAAAGTATGAACTCCAGCACTGATGAGAGTTACTTGTAAATTTTCTTATTTTTCAGTTAAAATAAACAAAATGACAAAAAGCCCAAGCTTAGAAGCTTACATGGGACAAGAATTTCTATTAATGATTATTACCTTGAATCATTTTGAGGATATTATTTAACAGAATTTTATACGTACTATAGAGAAGCTTTATGTTAATTTTGTGCGTTTGTCCGCTCCGTGTAGTGTGTGACAGAATACATAACAGAGCACAGTTTGTGTTCATCTGCTTAGATGCATAATTTATTACTTCAAAAATCAAATGAACAATCGGCAAGTATCACAGAATTGTGGAATCACAGAATATCTCAAGTTGGAAGGAACCCATAATGATCAAGTTCAACTACCTGGGTCATGTGGTATGACTGAGACCTAGGATCCAATAAATAATCATATCTCAGCTAAGCTGAGTTATTTATGTTGGACTACATAACATACTAATCATGATGAAAGTAGATCTGGATTCTTCTATAAAGAGAAATCATAAATCAAAAGCATTCCTTGAAATATCAGTGTGTATTACTATACCCATCAATGTCCTTTCCATAATACAGCATTCTGTACTTAGCTGATGGTATATCTCAGTCACTGTACCATCTACACATAGATATACAATTTTTGGTTTCTAAACTGGCATGGTGACTGATTTACATACGAGAAAGCACACATAATAAGCATGTGATATAGTCCATATGCAGATAAAAATATCATTAAATGTCCATTCTAAAAGGAATATTTTGTTATCTAAATCCATTTGAATTTTAACAATACCAATAGAAAATGCTTTTTATTCTATGCAGTCAAATGTTTCTGAATGGATATTTACGAAATCATGAATAGAAAGAACTGGTAAGAAACAGGTAAAATAATATTTGACTTGGCAGCTTATATTTAATATGACTCCTTCTCCAGCATTGAGGGTGATTCAAAGCTTGTTTATCATAAAGAGCAGCTCTTGAAGACATGCTGCATCCAGGTTTCCATAGATCATGACTATAGTACAGAATTGTTGTTAGAAACATTTTATTTTGTATTAACTATTGTCCAGGAGAAAAAAAGTATAATTCAGGCACAATTTGAAGATAAGAAAACATATTCTTCCCTCATTTGTCATACTGTAACAGCATCTTGGCAAAACAATCTCAGTGCTCCTCAAGGAAGGCTCAAAGAAACACTGATAGAAAATCCACGAAAGGTAAATCATTCTGGAGGAAGAACCTATACAGGGCGAAGTATAGGTGTATTCAGGCCTCTTGACAGGGAGTCTGATACTCTCCTCCTGGACAAGAACGGGATCCTTTCTGCCAGTATCAGGGATGCAATAGTGTGTGTGACATAAGTCTTTGGTCTCACTCAGTGTTACATTCTCAGTAGATAAATCTGGGTATCTTCCTATGCAGCAAATTGTCTTTGATAATAAATAAAATATTTTGAAGTGTGAATTAGTAACACACTGAATGACAGTGAATGGATTTTAGTCCATACCTTGTTTTCTACATTGATTTATATACAGTCTCATCCCTTTAAATCGGTAGAATCATTCCAGATTTATATCACTATAGAGGTGGCCAAAGTTCAGTCACCTTGCTTTTCACTTATTTTGAAAAGAGCTCTGAGTAATCATGACACTCTATAAAGGAGGAGAATTATTATGTGAAATCTGCAACTTCCATTAAACAGAGAGAAAGAACGTCTACTATTTCACTTTGAAAATGCACCGGTAAGGTTTAAGTGAGGTGGGAATGATAGCCCATAAACCAGATCACAACAGCGGCACTCCATGTCCACTGCAGTTCCACAGAATGAAGGAAAATTAATTTTAATTGTATTTCAGTCATCGGTATAGATGATCTGGCGGCAGTGCCAGGACCTTAGTATAATTTTATTTCTTGGCTGTGGTCCACTTACCCTTGAAATTAAAATAAAGGAATGCATCCACAACACCAGAAATACCCTGGAAGAGGCTCGTAGTTTGCCCAAGGAACAAGAGAATTCTGTATGTCTGATTTTATCTGGAAAAGCAATTGCCAGCAAGTGGAAGTCTCAAAGTGTAAGTGAGAAAACAAAGCTGTGATCAAACTGTAGGGAAAGCCTTGCTTCCTTACAGCTATGCAAAGCTGAAAGAAAGAGCCAAGTATTCCCTATGTAATAGTGAATGCTTCTTGTTGTCATAAAAAAAAAAATGAAGAAAGCATATGATATGTACATATGCAGGAGGGAGGGTGTGTTAAATGGTTAAGGTATAATGACCTTATATTAAGGAGCCACAGTAAGCCATGATGTGTAAGGCAATTGTGAACTTTCTCAGCAGATTAATGTAAATATATGAAGAGTAGATTTTCTAAGTTCAACACGGACACCAATGCAGGGCTCATTGATGTAATGCAATAATTTTCAGTTAGTATCATTTAAAATGTCAAGTCCCACTGATTTTTTCAAATCTAGTATCAGACTAATGTTTTTTCTGTTATAGTTTCTATTTTCCATGTCTTTCCATATGCTAAAGGTTAGCAAATAAACAATGAATGTTATGCCAGTAGGGTCTCCAGAGCAATTTTTCTCTCCTCACTGCAGAATTTTTTGCATTTATCTCTCTCTATTACTTCCAGCTTTAGCTATGACTGTAACTCAGTGTTTTTCATAATGAACTGTGCTGAGGAAATATGACAAATGCCAGTGACTCAGATGGTAATGCTGCATTTCTCATCAGCTATTTTCTTGATGACAAACTTTGCTTTCAGAAGCAAAGCTATATTTTGGAGAGTAACTTGTCTCCATAGTTATGTGTGGGAAACAGAATGGCCACTCCATAGTTTTAATTCTCTTCCATCTTATTTTTGTAAACCAGATTATGAGCTGTGGTAACATCATCAGACCTAAGCAAATCCTTCTGAAATGCCACAGGTGTGATCATATGCCAGAATAAAAATTATCTGCTCAGTTTAAGGCAAATGAAGCAAAGCACTTCTGTCAATGTGAAGGTTCAAACTGAAGTGATCTCACATGAATGTTTTTTCTGTTTTCTCTTTTTTCACTTGCCAAATCTTCAAAATGGTTTGGCCTGAAACCTGAAAATCAGTTTAATTTTGTTGGACAAAGGTAGGGGAGAAAAAAAGAGGTGTTCTGTGTGGCTGGCCTGGAGCAAAAGGGGACTATGAGAGCCACATGAGAGAGAAGTAAGCTGTCTAACAAGGTGTGTCATAGGATTAATAGAGCAAAGCTCTTGCTCCACCAGTTTTGGAAGCTTTATATAGGACCAGAACAAGAAAAGGCCTCTTAGCATAGGATTTTTTTGGACAAGGAAAATCCCTTTTTTGGAAGTATTCTCATGGAACTATTCACATATATCTTTCAAAGCTAGTTTATGCAACCAACATTGAATCAAGTGATATTAGTACATCTAAGAGTCAAACAGAAAGCAAAATAAAATAATTCAAGGTTCTTTCTAGACACCTTAACACTGTTTTCAAACTCTCTTACCTCTGCATGTTTCATCTGTGTGCATTAGAAATTTCACAATTCATCTTTGCACAAAGTATATTAAAATAGAATTATAGAATCATAGAATCATTAAGGTTGGAAAAGATATCCTAAGATCACCAAGTCTAACCATCAGCCCATGCCTATTAAACCACGTCCTGAGGTTACGAGTCTACACATTTTTTTAACACCTCCAGGGCTGGTGAGTCCACCACTTTCCTGGACGGTCTCTTCCCATGCTTCACCATACTTTCAGTAAATAAATTTTTCCTAATATCCAATCTAAACCTCCCCTGACACAATTTGAGGCCATTTCCTTCTTATCCTATCATCTGTCACTTGGGAGAAGAGTCCAGCACCCACCTCACTACAACCTCCTTTTCAGGGAGTTGCAGAGAGCAATAAGATCTTCCCTCAGCCTCCTCTTCTCCAGACTAAAAAATCCCAGTTCCCTCCATCAACTCAATGTCCTTCTTGTTCTGAGTGGCCCAAAACTGAACATAGTATTATTTGAGATGTGGCCTCATCAGCACTGAGTGCAGGGGCATGATCTCTTCCCTACTCCTGCTGGCCATACCATTTCTGATACAAGCCAGGATGCTATTGGCAGCTTTCAAACCACTCTTCCTCAAGCCTGTAGCACTGCGTGGGGTGGTTGTGGCTGAAGTACAGGACACAGCACTTGGCATTTTTAAACTCTGACCCATTGACCCAGCCTGTCCAGATTCCTCTGCAGAGTCTTCCTACCTTTGAGCAGATCAACACTGCCTCACTACTCGGTATCATCTGTAAACTTACTGAGGGTGCACTCAATCCCCTTATTCGGATATTAATATAAAGATATTAATATAAAGATATTAAACAATACTCATCCCAATACTGAGCCCTGGGGAACACTGCTTGTGACCGGCAACTGGATTTAGCTCCACTCACCACAACTTTCTGAACTCGACCATCCAGCCAGTTATTTATCCAGTAAAGTGCACACCTGTCTAAGCCATGAGCTGCCAGTTTCTCTAGGAGAATGCTGTGGGAAACGGTGTCAAAGGTTTTCCTAAAGTCCAGTTAGACAATATTTACAGCCTTTCCCTCATCCACTAGGGGGTCACCTGGTCATAGACGGACATCACATTGGTCAAGCAGGACTTGCCTGGAAGGTAGTAGTGGAAGAGGGTTGAACTGCTTTGGAACCTCAGTTACTGAAAGAGTATCCACTGTTTATTACTGTTGCTTTTATGTGAAATTATATTTTTCTGAGTAATGCTTATGCTGTTTAATGTGGTATGTTTTAAGATACCATCTCAAATGTTTTTCACACAAGGCCATATACCTGGTGAATGTGAAACCAGGAAGCTAAGTTTGAGGGTTGATTCTGTTCTTCTCCTTTCTTAGATTTGGGAAGTCTGTGTTTTCATGTCAAGTGTATTAAGATTACCTTAGCTATAGATTTTCCTCTGGGCTGTATTAGGAATTAGTTGTGTCTCATAGAGCAGACTTTGGTTCACACTCATTAGGCAGCTGATCACCCTCTGAAAAAAAGTCCCTTCATGCATGTCAATCTTCATTCCAGGTTTTGGAAACCAGTCACCAAGGAAGGTAAGAATATTGTTTCATTTTCATTACTGCACCTGTAGGTAGGTATATTAAAAGAACTAAAACAGCATTGGTCCTCCATGTTAGTATCCTTCCTCTGTGCTGGAGGAGGGATATTAGTTGTCATGGTTTAATGATCTACTCTAATGTAAAAAAAGAAAATAAAACATATTTTTCATCAGTTTTATGATTAAGCATTTTTAGTGTGAGATTTCTTGAAGTGCAGCTAATGATAAAAATTCCTACCTCAAAGACCTTACAAATCAATTAAATTACATGCATAACTTTTGAACAAGATAGTCACTGTGTTCTGGGTAGTCTACATATCCTGTTAGGGTTCAAACATTTATTTCAATCAAACAAATCTCTGTTTTCCCCCACTAAGCAGTGTTATATGTCTGTGCAGAGTTTGAGATTAAAAGATCATGGGCTATGCAAAACAATTGAACATTTGTTCTACTGCACCCCTAATCGAAAAAGAAGAGCTTCTCTGTAAATGAAAAACAACAAATTCCTAGTTATTTTTGAGACAGGATTCAGTGATCTGATACAGATAAGATGCACTTCTTTTGCTCTGTTCAAATGTTAAGCTTTCTAATGGAAATATTATTTTCCAGTAACTGAAATAAGTCATTTACCCACACCTCTAGAAAATCATGAATGCAAATCTCTTTCAGCTACTGAAATAGCTTTCACCAGCTTATTTTCATCAAACACTAATGGCTTTATACTGTGGCTGTTGTTTTCTCCCTATGATAATTAAACATTTCCAGGGAAGAATGAAACAAACAGTTCTTTGCAGTTTATAGTTTTTATTTCTATATATATTCATATCACATTTATACTCACAGTGTGGATAGTAAGTTTTGCAGTGGCATTCACTTTTCCGTTTCAGTAGAAGGTATAGATATTTTTAATATATGTTTTTTAGATATTATGTGTTATGATTTAGGTGCAGTTTACCTATAAAATCATCCCCTATCTTATGCATATAACCTTATTTATCTTATAAGTCTTTCTTGGTTCTGCATGTCTTGGTTACTTTACTGTTGACTTTTCAAGAGACTTAGCATAAAGTGTTTTATATGCCTTTTACTCTCTGTTTCTCTTTGTAAAAGTTAGCAATAATTTAAAACCTTAAAGCAAACAGAAGTAACTCTGCCGTAAGAAAAAGAAGCCAGGGAACAAGAATCACTTCACAAACATAGGGCAAACAAGCTGTCCTTAAGGTCCCTCCTATTGATTGTACAGAGCAGCCTCAAATTGATGGAAGGGAGTCAGCCAAAATAGGAAGTTCTTGTGGTGAGACGGCTGATATGGTCAGGCTGGAAAACCTCTCAACTGCTTCCTGTGGTCACCCAAATTCCAGGGCCCTGCCGAACCAGAGGACATTCTGAATAAAGGATTTCTTAGAATTTGCTCTGCCGTAGTCAGGGGCTCTGCAAACGGCATGTGACTCAATGCTGGGTGATTTCAGTTCCTTAAGCAAACTAAGATAAAGTAGAAGAATGTTTCCCTGCTTACCCTGGAAAGGTTCCCATGAATTAGAGGTACTACAGTCAAGTGAATTTTTCTGTGTAGCTTTGCTAACATTTTGGTGGAGTGTAGCAGCCTCCAGCTTCAACTGGCTTCATCATAAAGAACAGGGAAGCTCTACCAACACCTGTTACTGCATATTTGTAATATGGATATGTCAACGCTTTGATAACTAAAATCACATTCACCCTGAAAAGTCTCCTGTGCAAAGAACACAAGATGTAATTTGGAAAGTGTCAGGTGCTACTTCAAAGCACTACACGTGCTCAAGTTTCAAGTTCTTTGTAGCAGGCACAGGTGTAAAAAGAACAATCCTCACCTGCCTTGCAGAATTAGGCTCTGAATAAGGAAACAATCCATTGCCAGGATTTTGCTGGAAAGAACTGTTTTTCTTTATAAGGACTGGGCCATAGAGTGTTCATCTCTGTACTTCGGCTCACAAGAATTATACTCTGATTTAAAAAAGAAGTCAGAGCAGATAAAGGTAACATTATAATCTCCTCAATCAAAGAGAGGAACAAAGCTGTGAAAACACTTCCCTGTAGTCACTCTGGAGCTGGAACAAAGATGGCCTCTGGGCCTCCCAGAGCAGGACTGTCAAGACCTGTGGTTTCAGTGCTCAAATTCCAGTCTGTCGTACTGGATTCCAGGTATAGGCACCTTTCTGGAAAGCTCCTCCTTTGTAGACCTAGAACAACATCAATGTATCTTCCCCTTTCTCCAGTTTCTTTCTGTCTTTTCTTTACTGATTCTACACCACTGCATACAGACCCTTTTGCGGACTGATGTTAATTTTGTTTTCACTACATGAGTTTAGTGTGTTAAACAGAAAACAAGAACTATTTAAATCCAGCATCTAGTGTGACAGAATAAGATGTGGGCTTATGTAAGTTTTAGGCATCTTGCTCTGGTGAGGAAGAAATGAACTAACCCTTTTTTTGAAACCAGGTGCTTGCCTGATAAAGTCAGTGAAGCATGTACATAAATCCTTCAGAGGTGATCTATTTCACTTAAAATAACCACAGTACACTAATAACCACTTACACTAATCACAGTAGCTCTACTGGTAAACAAAAGAAAATGCCAAAGTTCTGGCTCACTGCCAAGAGTTAGACTCCTTCGAGCATATAGATATTGGAGAAATCTTGATGGAGAGATCTAGCACAGAGTCAGAGAGAGAGAGAGAATGATAAAACATTTGGGAATCAGAGTTTCAGTCATCAACCTTCTCCCTGATCTTCTTTCATTTAGCAGAATAGACACAGTGGATTCATTGCCTATGTTCCTAGGCTTCACTTCATGGCTCTAACAGATAGGTTTCCACCTTCTTCACCTGTATTTTGAAAGAAAAAATGAACAAATTGCCTGTAAATCCAAATTTAGATGCTCTGAACTGCCTCTTGTCCATTGTAAAAACCACGAGCTCTCAAAATCAAGTCTCCTTCTACAGACATGCCCCTTTAACAGTTCATACTCATAGGAGAAGGTACCTCACCATTTGAAGTAATGATTAGTCCAGGTCCCACTCCTAGGATTCTGCATCTCTGCTGATTATGGTTCTTGGTTCTTAGGTTCTTAGTTCAACGTTTTTAGTTCTGTCCATGAAACTCATAGGCATTATTATGTTCAACATCACAATTCGTAAACCGCTTTATGTTTCTGGTCTTTAACACATATATGGGCATTTAAGTATGAGCTGTTTATCCTTTTTTTTCCCTTTTCTATGACAGCTTCCAGACATTTGAACCTTTAAAAAAATCTAGTTGCTTGCTTACAATCTGACTTCTGATTGCTCGGAGTTCTTTTGTGAACAGAGTGGCCATCATTTTTTTTTTTAACCTATTAAACCTGTGATATATGTGTAATCAGATTGTTCATAAGGGAAAAAATATGCCTGGTCTTTGACAATGGTGGTTGATTTCTTTTCAGATCCATCTTTTTATAACTTTTTGTTACTGGGTACAGTACTTAAAGAGAATTTTATGAGTATAGTTATTGGCCCAAATCTTGGTTCTATGGCCCTTCCAATGCAGAAAGGGTGGAATTCAAGAATTTGCAATGCAGCCTTTGAAGATATGCTCCAAAGAAGTCAGTTCAGCCTCTGTAGTGGAAATTTTGTTCAAAAAGAATGATAGCGCCGAGCTAGTTTCATTTGGCCAATTTCGTTTTGAAATGGAATCTCTTGAGCTACTGGTTTTATCAGGTTATGGATCTCAAGAGCTACTCGTCTTCCATCTGGAAGCAGAAGAAATCCAGGAATGGCAAGTGGAAGAATTTCAAGGAAGGTGTGTGAAACATTGTTTGGAGAAGGCTGGAGACTACACAGCTTGGTATGATTGCCGTTACACAACAGGTGCAGTGACTTTCTCACTGAGGAATAAAACCCAACAAAATCTCTAGTTTGCTTCACAAGGGCATCCTCTGAAGGCTGATATGAGGCAATTTGCCCTGAGGGAAATGAGTGGCCATGTTTACTCAGCCTCTTCTTCCTGCAATAACTTTTGACAAGGGTGTGGTTTTCTGGAAAGCTGAATGAATGCTGACGAAGCAAATGAAATGAGTAGAACATACTCATTCCAGATAAAAAATGAGCATCAATTAGAGCATAATTTGTCCTCTCCTCAGTGTACCTACTGTGCGAGTGATTCATATGGAACTACAATCTCAGCTCAGTCATTCAGAGGTAATACCAAGGTCTCACTTCCAAATTATTACTCAGAATGAAGTAGGAGGAAATCCCTATTTAGGAGTATGATGGATAGTAGGACTCCATCACAGGATGCCTTGTCAGAATGGAAACGCTTTCTGTTGGACCTAATTTGAGTCTGAAATATTTAATAAGTTGAGTCATATCATGAAGTGAAGTAAGTAAAAATGAGAAACAGATCATTTGAGTGAGGTCCAAAATGCAGTATGCATAGATCTGGGCTTCTCTATCATCAAGCAGAATATGGTAGAGTTTCCTCTCAAGAAAGCCAATTTTTTTAAGTAACTTTAAAAAGCCAAGTTTTCAATAAGAGTAATTAGTGGGGATCGGTTGAAGTCTATTTTTAATTTTCTTAAGGAAACAAACCTTTGTTTGTTTGTTTGGGTTTTCTTGGTTTGGGGTTTCTGTTGGTTTTCCTTCTTTCCCAGCATCAAACAAATGCCAGTTGTACAGAATGATGGCAAAGGCTGAAGGACAACCTTAATCTGACACCTTCACTACATCCACACTTCAGCTTTTGAAAAAAGTATGTAATCAAATATATTGCTAGTTGTTTATCTGGAATTAGGTTACATTCAATAGTAGGCAATTACTGTATCAAATTTTTTACTACTGTGCTTTAGGAAATCTGGCAAAAAACCTTCCATGCATTTCCCTTCTCATAGTAATTATTACTATGTTTCCAGCACAACACTAAGCATCAGAATGCATGGATTCTGCTTTTTCTTATTGCCAACTTACTGTAAGCTTGGGCAAACAGGGCTTTCTGTACTTTACTTTCCCCACCTAGGAAACGGGACATCTAAAGCATTATGATGAGTGGCAAATATTCATAGCACTATGACAAGAGTATCAAAGTGTAGCTGAGGTGCTAAGTAACGTTACACAGACAAATAAGATTGAGGCTTTATTGTACCAACCGGAACGTCTTAATTGGCTGTATGAGCTGCATACATTGCTAGAATCAGAGGGCTGATTATGTAAATTATAGAGAAAGTCTTAAAACAAACAAATACACACAAGTTGCTTTTAATGTTAGTGAACTCTGGAAAGTGAGATATGAGCCGATGTTGACTGAATGGGAATAATCATTATAGAAAAAATGTCATTCATGCAGAGCCTCTATCTCATGGCAGTAAGAATCATAGAGTCATAGAATCATAGAACAGTTTGAGATGAAAGGGACCTTAAAATCATCCAGTTCCAACCCCCCACGACGGGCAGGGACACCTCCCACCAGACCAGGATGCACAAGGCCCCATCCAACTTGGCCTTGAACACCTCCAGGGATGGGGCATCCATGACTTCTCTTGTCAGCCTGTGCCAGTGCCTCACCACCTTCACAGGAAAGCCTTTCTTCCTAATATCTAATCTAAATCTCCTTTCTTTCAGCTTAAAACTTACTCCTCATCCTATCACTACACTCACTGATAAAGAGTGCCTCCTCATCTTTCCTGTAGGCCCGCTTTAAGCACTGGAAGGCTGCTTTAAGGTCTCTTTGGAGCCTTCTCTTCTCCAGGCTGAACAACCTCAACTATCTCAGCCTGTCCTCATAGAAGAGGTGCTCCATCGCTCTGGTCATCTTTGTGGCCCTGCTCTGGACTCACTCTAGCAGATTCATGTCCTTCCTGTGCTGAGGACTCCAGAACCAAATGGAGTACGAAAGGTAAGATCTCACAATAGAGGAGCAGAGGGGCAGAATCCCTCCCTCAAGCTGCTGGTCACACTTCTTTTGATGCAGCCCAAGATACAGCTGGCTTTCTGGGATGCAAAAACACAATACCAGCTCATGTTGAGCTTCTTATCCACCAGCACCTCCATGTCCTTGTCTCCACTCTTACTCTCAATCCATTCTCCACTCAACCTGTATTTGTTCTTGGGATTGCCCTGACCCAGGTGCTGGACCTCATACTTGGCCTTGTTGAACTTCATGAGGTTAGCACAGGCCCGCCTCTCTGCATAAATCTGCATAAAGGTAAGTCATTGAGGAGATTCCAGTATTACCTGGTTGAAAAACATGCTGGTTTTAATTAAACTGTGGAACTTTATATACATAAAGTTGAATGATTGCTGTTCAGATCTGTACTCCACAAGGGAAATTACGTTTATGTCATGGACAAAATTCCTATTTCCTTAAGGAACACATAGGCCCAATTTTGGATCACATGCTCAAGAGAGTGTTCCTTCATGTCTTAAGACTCTTTATATTTAAAATAAGTGTGTCTTTGCTAGCAAATTTATACCTGCTTTTGTTCACCCATGCAATAGCTGCCACCTTGAGAGACGAGAGCAGCACAACTCCTATATATATGTCCATGAGGAATCCTCAGACTAATTCTCAAACTGATTATTTTTTTACCTAAAGCCCTGGAGGACTCAGTCTGATGGACTTCACCTCAGAAAACAGATCTCAAGATAGCTAAACAAAGAGAAGTAAGAGCTCCCCTTAGTTTGGCTTTAGCCTGAACATGCTAACACAATGCTGTCATAGCACTGAGCAGCAGAGTAGGACATGGAGGGGGATTTCCTCCTTTTTTATTATTTTTTTTTTAGATTTCCAGTGAGAATAAACCTTCGTTTCCTATTTTTTTCCCTAACAAGTTGGAAAGATACAACTGTAGCTGAAGTCGAAGCTTGGGAAAGATTTGTAGCTGCACAATCATGTTCCAGAGCATAGCTGGCCACCTACTTTTCTTTGTACTCCAGGTTCCTCCATTCCTGAACTTCTCTCAAACAATTGCATCAGTTGTATCTCCTTAGCATTAAATGGCATAGAAAAATAGATGCAGAAAGCCTTATTTTTTCAGCCTGCTTTGAGATAGTGTCTTACATGCAGAGAAGCCTTTTTGTCTTCTCACTGTGCAAGCCTGTTTTGGATTCCCCAATAGTTTTTGTGATACCACAGCAAGTGCCTTCCCAAAATAGACCCTTTTTCTCCTTTGATTCTCAGTAGATGTGTTACATCACTCAAATATGGTGAAGTATAAGAATTTACATGAAATCATTATCAGTACAAATAAGGTTTTCACAATATATCTTTGAACGCTTATACTTAAGAAGCAGGACTAAAAGGGCTTTTATTTAAAAATCTTCTACGTATTCCTTCTCTTGCAGTTTGCAAAGGCTCTAGTTGCAAATACGTCATCATCTATCATGGTTTTTCATATAGTGTGGAATGTATTCAGTTACATGGTTTCTTATTTGAAAGAATGCACTGCAATGTTGAAATTAACATTTGTTTTTACAAAATATAGTTACTATAATCTGTATTAGAAGCCTCTTAGAGAAACAATTCAATTTTTACGGAATGAAATCTACTGATGTTTTTCATATCCAGGCAGGATTTTTCAAGGTAAATATTGTGACAAAATAATAAAATACCAGTTTTCATTACTTAGATACATACTTACATACACAGATTTTTGCTAGGATCTTACATTTATCGAAACCACTTTAATAAGAATTCTGCCACAATTCAGCAAGCAGCTGTCAATTTTAGCTCTGTATAAAGTTGGTTTGAGAAGGCGATTTTTTTAAATAGCTTATATAAACCTAAACCATGAAGACTGGACTTCTCTAGGTCTTTCCTGGACTCTAAAGGAAAAAAAAGAAATGATTAACCAGTCTCCTTTGCAGGTGGGGGAAGGGGAAGAGGCGAGGACAGAGAAGGATTATGCCACAAGCTCTCTCAGAGTATTCGCCTGAGGTCTCACTGTAAATATCTTTTCTAAAAAGATTAATTAATGAACTAAAGAAGAGTAGATTTGGGACAATGTGGCTGTGCTATGTAATTTCCTTATTTATATCTTTTTTGACTGAAATTTGCAATAAATGTGTCTCATTTTTTTTGTTTGCTTTTGGTTTTGTTATAGTAAATGTTCAACATTTTGTGTCATGATGAGAATTTTAATGAATGCAAAATAAAAGCATTAGTGAGGGGTAATGCCCAGTATATGAATCAGGTAGGTACATGTATTCATTAGCACTGATTACTAACACTCTTTCATGCTGTTGTACATCTTAATGTGGGTCAATCAGATGCACCACAAAAAGACTTGTAAAAGAGTTACTGACGCTTTTCATGTTCACTTCCAACTCTGGGTTGATCCAAAGTTTGTTCACAAAAATGCTGGTATAATCTTAGATCAGAACGCCAGAGCTTCCACTCTCTTTTTCACAAGTATGGCCCTCTTGAGGGGTTTAGAAATGTAAGTGCCCAGAAGAAATGGGTCCTGAAAAGAGTCTGCTCTGAACAGCAACCTTTACACATGTCACAAGTGAAGGAATGTTTGTGCCTACCCATGGGGAATTAACTACTTCCCCTTGTAGTCTGGCCACTTCAAATATAAAGTAGCAGCTTTCTTTCTTGCTTGCTTGCTTGCTTTTTTCTTTTTCTTCTTCAGGATGCTAATGTCAACAACAGGTACGCAGTGCTGATGAATGCAGCTTATTTTACAGTAGACCCCAGAAATCAGAGACATTCCAACAGACTGGTGGAAAAAGTCACACATTTGATATATAACATACAATATTGCTGGAGTTTCAGCAGTAATCACTTTCAGAAGAAACAGAACAATCTCAAAGACAGAGACAGTTGTCAGAGACATAGGCCACCAGGATCATACTTAGTGCAACCCTTTCTGCTTTCAGCCAGATAATGCATTAGGTGAATTTGACAGTAATCCTTTTGACAGAACTTCCTTTTGCCTCCTGCATGGGCATAACTGATAGTTTTTTTGTTCCATTTTGTTTTCCATTTCTGAATAAGTAGAGTTCTTTTCTCAAGAAAATAAGCAAGGACTCCATCTAATTGAAAAATACTTCTAAGTGTAATGTCTTTAACCCCTCTTGTCACTAACTAGTTCCTCAATGGAGTTCAACAACACTGCTCAATCTAAAGCCATCCATGGCTTTTGACACTGAGGCTGTTTTTAAGTGGAAATATACTCTCAATATTATCAGCTTTTTTTCCCCCCTTTTCCGGCTTTACTACTGAATTTATCATGTTCATCAGAGCTATTTATCACAGAAATGTGCTGCAAAATAATATAACACTTTGGCTAAGAAATAGGGAATTAACGCATGCTTTAGGCACCTGTAGAGTTACTTTCTCACTAACAGCAGTTTTTAATTTGAACTGGCTTTTCTGCCT
The DNA here is from genome assembly GCA_033558185.1 of Dromococcyx pavoninus. Lineage (NCBI taxonomy): Eukaryota > Metazoa > Chordata > Aves > Cuculiformes > Neomorphidae > Dromococcyx > Dromococcyx pavoninus. Next base: position 948,377 of record JAUMJL010000155.1, read on the forward strand.
CTTCCAGGGAGCAACCATTCCGGACAGCCACTAGATCTGAGACTGCATCTAGGGTACCAGACTCCTTTAGCACCCTGCCTCTGGTAGCAGCCAGTGTCAGACAAAGTAAGATGTTAATGATAATAGCTTCCACAGATCTATCAATTTATACAGCATGGTATACGAGCGGAAGCAATTTCTTTCTGGTCTTCAGGTTTTATAACTTGATGAACAAACAAGTTCTTCCTGCGTTAAATGGATTTCTTCTGACTTCAGTCACGGTGACTTTCAATTGTAACTTACAGTCCTTCATCTGCTTTTATGTTTGTAAAAACTTGTTCTGCAGGTTTTACTCATTTCTTACTTGGCTTTTGCTCAGGAAAGTTCCAAATTACTTCCCATTAGATTTTACTCTGCTAACTCAAGTGACAAACTAGCAATAACTTTCACCTAATTCCTATCTATTAATACTATTAAGTATACTATTAATATCTATGAAGTGCTATTAGAAAAGGTAGTGGTTTATCCAGTCTTTTCCAGTCAGTATCTGATCTGTTTGGCTTTCTGCAGCAATGAGCTCTGTAAGTTCTCAATGCTTCCTTCCTGTATGGTTGAATAATTTCATATCTTAAAACCTTTTTTAAGAAAGAAATCTTCTTGGGTTTTTCAAACGTTTATTCCAAGTAACAGATGCACACAGATGAGCTGCTCAAAAGCATTTAAGCATTTCAACAGGTAAATCTCAAGGGTCCTGCTGCTTGGACCTTGTCATATTTCCAGGAACCCCACCAACAGTAATAGGGGAAGTTGACATCTGATAAGAACCCCAATCACAGATAAACAGGATGAAATGGAGGAGAAAGGGATGTGGTTTTGATGTTTTAATAACTAATTAACCAGAAAAAGGTATAATTTAGTATATAAAAATGTATGTGGTATGGGATTTTTGACCTAAACTTGGACAACTGTCCAGTGTCTAAAGTGGTCAATGTGACATGAAATGGAAGTTTCATCAGTGCCTTGCGGCAAAGCATGGATTTGATCCTCAGCTTTCCATAGCTTAGGATGCTCTCATGGAACACCCCACCAGAAGAAGGTTTTAGTAGCTCAAATTGCCCAAGTTTCTGTTCATTTTCTGGAAATTGTTATAGTTAATTAAGTTTCTTTTTATGTAAGAAGTCTGATCCATATTTAATGAAACTTTTGCTTATCATAGAATCATAGAATTATCTGAGTTGGAAGAGACCTCCAGGATCATCAAGTCCAACCCTTAATCCAACACTGTCATGATTACTAGATCATGGCCTAAGTGCCACATTCAGTCTTATTTTAAAAATCTTCAGGGATGGCAAATCCACCACCTCTCTGGGCAGGCCATTCCAATGCCTGATTACTCGCTCTGGGAGCCCTGGGCTTTAGGGAGTCAATTACTCTACTCTGCCTGCACATTGGTGGAAAACCAGACATCTTAGGCAATGTTGTGGTTTAGCCACAGCTGGTAACTAAACATCACACAACCACTCAGTCACTCAATCCTCCACAGTGAAATGGGAGAGAGAATCGGAAGGTAAAAGCGAGAAACTTGTGGGTTGAAGTAAAGACAGGTTTAATAGGTAAAGCAAAAGCCACACATGCAAGTAAAGCAAAACAAGGAATTCATTCACTGCTTCCCACCTGCAGGCAGGTGTTCAGCCATTTTTAGGAAAGCAGGGTTCCATCACACATAACAGTTACTTGGGAAGACAAATGCCTTCACTCCAAATGTGCCCCTTCCTTCTTCTTCACCCAGCTTTATATGCTGAGTATCACATCATATGGTATGGAATATTCCTTTGGTCAGCTGAGGTCAACTGTCCTGGCTGTGCTCCCTCCCACCTTCTTGTGTACCCCCAGCCTACTCACTGGTGGGGTGGGGTGAGAAGCAGAAAAGGCCTTGATTGAGTGCAAGAACTGCTGAGCAGTAACTAAAATGCCCCTGTAAAATCAACCCTGTTTTCAACACAAATCCAAAACATAACACCATACTAGCTACTAGGAAGAAAATTAACTCTATTTCAGCTGAAACCAGCACAGGCAAATATATAGGTAAGGACTACAGAGCAACTGATGCACATGCCTAAGTACATCTGAAGACCTAAGCCAAAGTTTTTGTTTCTTTCTGGTTATTTTTGATTTTATTTCCTCTTTAAGATTATTTGATAATTACATTAGTTCTTTAGATGAAAGCATACCAATTTCCATTCCTATATAATTAATATTTGTTTATTTATTTATTCTCTTGTTTTATGCACTTACTTACCCTCGTTCCTTTTTTTCCTAATCAATATATGGCAGAAAACTTACCTCTAAGAGCAGACAAATTAGCCTTAGGATGCAAATGGTCCTGCATTTTCCAGTAAATTATTCACAAGACTTTACAGATATTCCCACAGGTTTATCAAATACCTGAGAATTTTGCTGATAAGCTCAAGATAATTTGAATTGTATGTTTGATACACTGTAAACAGAAATGCTATAAAAGAGAAGGCTAACAACAGAATCTTTGATATAGGTCAGTCCAAGCGGAATGAAAATGAACAGAATCCCAAACTATACTATTTTTTCCAGGACCTCATAATGATTTCTAGAAATAGGAACAAGGTAGGCATCAATGAAAATGGAGAAATATTTTTGCTTTTAAATTATTGTCCAAAATAAGACAAGTTTAGAAATTTAAAAGTTCACCTTACCATTATTCTGTGAAGATCTGAATCACAGATCAATGGAAACAATACAAAGACTCCCTTTGATTTTAGTGAACATATGAACTACATCATATCAGCACATATCGAGATAAGTATCAAATTCCTTTACCATATTTGCAAGAAGATAATACACTTATGCTTGAAGGTATTGAAATTGAATACTTAGACTCTCTTGCCATACTTTCTTTACTCTAAGTTAGGTCCAAATAATTCTTTGTCTGGAAGCCAGCTCTGACCATGTTCTTCTGTTCCCTACAACCCTTTGTGACAATGCCAGTGCATGGCTTTACACACTTGATAAATATATTCGCCTCTGATGGCATCATTCTGTGGGTCATCAGGAAGAATCCTTCTGACTTCTGTGAATCCAGCCTTGCTATAAAACTTTGCAACAGCATGTAAAGAGAGAGGGAGGGTAATTTCTCCATATGACCAGACACTTCTGGCCCAAGAGCCCAGTGGCCCTCTCCACTAATGTCAGAGGGAAAGATGGGGATGGGGCATACCCAGGAAAGGCTGGATACAGAGAGATGGGAAACAATATGTCCTCATCATGTCTTTCCCAGTTAGGATGACTTAAATTTGCCAGTTACAAACATTCATATTGAACTAGACTGAGTTTGAAGTATAGTATAGCTGGTGGTATTTCCCGTCACACCAACTAAATCACACTTAAGTTAATGGCCATGAGACTTCTTCTGTGCATTGCAGTTGCAACAAAAAGCATCCCATAACAGCCTGACTATCTAAACAGACAGAGGCCTGAGAGGTCAATAAAGCAAGCTCTTAGGAGCCTGTGAGGTCTTCTTGCCTGTGAAGAGACCTCCTATACACAGTTTAAAGGGTGGTAGATCTGGTTACTGTAAAATCAGTTCCTAATGAAGCATGCTACGTAAATGCAGATGGCCTGGAAAAATAACACTTATCCTTAAATTCAAATTGCAGTGGCTATGCTTTCTTAGAAGGAAAATGATTGGGAATTGTTGCTTCATTTTACCTTTAGAGGTAAAACGTCACTTGCTCTAGTGCATTTCATTATATATAATGCTAAGCAAGACAGAATTAATCCCTAGATCTTGTTCCATCTAGTTATCTGTGATTGACTTCGATTTACAGAGTCCTTGAAGCACAGCTGATCTCTTTGTGAGTATCTGGAAACATCTTAATATTTTATAGATGTTACCACAAATAGCTTTTCTTTCATCTTTGTTTTAGACGAGACTCATCAGCAAAGTGTGGTTTACAAGAAGGTAATATACCTGGGACATTTCCATGGCAGAATTCCAAATGGACTGTCCATTGCTTTTCAGTTTCTCAGAAGTTTGTTAGTCATTGACAGTTCATATGAAAAGAACACGTTACAATTACTGAAATGAGAAAAAAAAAATAGAAAGTGCCAACTGAAACATTCATTTGGTTGTCTTTTAAAATAATTAGTATGCCTACTAGACCCAAATTCCTTGACTAATTACAAGGCGATTTTGATTATAGGAAGTAATTTCTTCATAAAACATTGAATTTTTTCCCACAGGTTTGGGAGAAGGGGGATTTGTGGTTTTGGGGTTTTTTTTTTTGTTTGTTTGTTTGTTTGTTTGTTTGTTCCAGAAGAGGAAATGTCAAGAATAAACTGCTATTTGCTTATTGAAATGTTGCAGCCTGCACATATTATAAATAAAGTTTGTTTCTCTCAGGGGAGAAAAAAATAAAAGAGGTTTTTCACTGCTCACCAGTTAAAAATTCAATTTAGAATTAGAAAATTAGAGGTTCTCCTTTGGCTTCATACAGATGACCACAATTGCAGACCACGTAAACACTTCCTAACCCTCCTGTACTAACCAAATTTCCGTTTATTCCAACTTTCACAAGTGAATTCTGTCAGGAACAGAGAAACAGACTATCAAGATTGCCATGGTAAGTTTTATATATGTGTGAAATAAGGACCAAACCAATAAAAAACAGTAACATTTTTTAGGACTACTGGCAAAGTGATGAAGTAATAACGAAATTTGTGTGTTTATAGCTGATAGCCATGTTCAACTTAATCTAATTTTGACTCTCATTGCCCCACTTCTGGAATGCATCTTTCTACAGGACAGTGCTTAAGCAAATGCTTAATTTGAAATGCATGTTTCTCCTCGCAGAATCAATGTATTTAATAAGCATGAGTTTAAAGTTAGTCATGATGTTAGATGTTGGTTTGAAAGTGACAGATTTCAGTGCAAACCTAAATGTTTTCATGAATCAAACCCACAGCAGGGTTTAACAGAAGAAATATTTTTATCACAATGAGCAAGATTTATAGGAAGAAATGTGTTTTATTAGATTAACGGTTCAAGTTTGACAGAACTTTTAGCTAGATGGAGCTAAAAAAAGGCTTCCTCACCATAAAGCCAACTCATGAACTAATATCATAAACAAACATTTTTGCTGCAAGAACAAAAAAAGCAATGGGACTCAATCCTGTTTTTCTTATGCAACAAACCTACTTCCTAATGTGTTATCCACTGGGATAACACCTCATAGAGACAAGCCTGTTACTTTTCTGCACACATTTCCTACTGAGTCCTATCCAGGTGTTCCTCAGGTGACCCAGAAAGAAAGCATTATATTATTATATTGTTGTACTCCATTAAACTTGATTTCTGAGCCAATAAGAGGTAATGTGTGTGGGCTTCATATCTATTGCTCCTAAATCAAACCAATTAATATGTACACTGAACCTTTCTCTTAGAATATTTTACACAATGAACAAAAGAATGCCATTTGCAAAAAGCATAAGAACGTATTTCTCCTGTATGCTATTCCATCCTCTCTTATCTAGCCACTTTATCCACATGGATTTCTTCCAGAAGATAAATCCTTCAATCAGGATTTCTTTATGAGCTGCAGCCCTTGTACTGTGAGGTTATATCAAAATTTCACGGCAAATTTTGTTCTCTTGATTTTGTTAAACAGTGCAACAGCTCACAATGTAAGAAACCTTAGATGTCTATTTATTCAAGATACAAAATATTTTGCAGGGTTTTTTTTTTCCACTCAACACAAGTGAACAAGGTTACTCTGTGTATTATCCTAAATATAAAGTGCCAGATATTAGATCAATTTAAGTCGGGCACTAAAAAGATGTTAGAATGGACATAAATGTTGTCTTAAATCAATTGGTAGTGTATATCTTGTTAACTCGTTTATTCATTACACTGATCTACGATGCTGCATAAATAATACTCCCTTAAAAGATGAAAGAAATATTGTCACAGTGAATCTTAAATCTCCATTAAGGGAGCTTAACTTTGAGGCTTATTAGTGTTTACATGCTGGGATATACACTTCATCTTTCTCTTTCCCTGAAATTTCCTCCCTCCTTTCCCTCAACAAGGTTTTATCTACTACTTCCAAAGTTCCCTTTCATTGTTGCCAATCAAGACGTAGCTATTAATACTAAAGATGGGAAAAAAAATAATTTACATTCAATCAGAATTTCACGTACTTTTATCTTGCAAACTCTTCATTTTCATGGATTTCAAACAAACAAGAGCTCTACAAAAACCAGACTACCAAACATATCTGGAAATACCTATACATACTTTATATATTTCATACATACATAAATGTAAATATTTAATTTCAACCAAGTCTGATATAAAATACATCCTTCTGCATTTCTACAGTATTACATATGAATTGGTTTTATTTCCAGTTGTATCACTTGGGTTGTGCTAGTTGGCCAGGCAATAGCCACCACAACACGTTAGCAAGCCCAAACCAGCAAGCCCACGCCAGCAAGCCCACAGTCCTCCTCATGCCCACCATTCGTCAGGAGATCTGCACTCTTGTGGACCAGCAAACTCTTCAGAAATCTGCATCTGCCTTTGTGTAGTGCTTGAAGGCCTAAGTTAGTTCCACTCTAATCTCTAAATTAAAACAAAAGGTACAACTGACAGCCAAGCCCTTGGAAATTATGGGCTCAGTACAAAACCAAGGTGTGCACTAAAGCCCATGTTGTCCTAGCTGTAGGACAGTGGGAGTAAATTTAACAATGTTTCTCCAAAGAAAACAATGACAATCAATCAAGCAATGGAGGAAACAACAGGAAACCTATTCAGTTTATTCTTGTATCAGTTGTTACAAAGGCAAAAGTAATTTCTTTCAATATTCTGGAGAAAAAATCAATCTCCTAAAACTAAATAGGACAAGAGTTAAACTTTTAAAGGAAGGAGCATTCATGTTGCATCCTAATATGAAATTACTCTGGCATGAACATGGGGAGTTTTATTTGCAATTAAACAAACAGAATAAGGTCTTAGACTAAAGTTGATGTATGCTGACAACTATCCCTTGGGGATGTGTTTTAGTGCAAGAGCTTTTGTTTAAAACAAAAAAACCCTTTCAGGAATAACTAAAGATCTAATTGTGTATCTGTCCAAAGCGCAAGCATTTTTCCCATAATGTAATTACTTAATTATAACATTTTCATTTTATTAAAAATGGCAAGTTTAATATGGTGCATTAAGCCACAGCAGAAGGATATCGAATCTTTGAAAGATCTTTCAGATTATGTAAACATCACTTTATTTGCAGTGCACAGTCCAATCTTTCCTATTAATGAAATATTCCTTTACCAAATTCCCATAGTAAAGTAGTTTATAGTATTTTCTAAATGAACTGAGCAACATCAGCTTTCAATGCAACAGTGTTACTTTGAACCCTTAAGAGCTGGGGTTTTTTTCATATTCCATCTGGGAGCTGATTTAAGAACTGCTCTTTTAACAGCTATGTCTTTCTTAATATTTTAACAAGTTTACAGACCTCCTGGGGTGTTCTGTAGTATTGAAGTTGCGTCAAGAAAATGTTCCTGTGAAGTTTTATAGTTACTCAGGAAGTTTTGTGAAATCCTATTTGACTGAAGTAGGGTGAGCTGGGCGATGCCATACTTTGTCTGTTTCATGCCATTACAGGCTTATTTCTGTTAGGTATTTTTCTTTTTCCTTCAATTTTCTTTCCCAAACTTGTATATTTTTTCACTCATCCTAGTTTTAAAAGTTCATTTTTGAGCCTAATAGTTTTTTTTTCCAAATCAGGTCACTGCTGAAAATCTTACTAATATTCATGAAGTGGACTGGAGTACCTTGAGTTGTGTTCAGAGCTAATGCAACACATATCCAATCTAAATTTGTAAACATGTGATTATTGTCTATCATTTACCCCTTTCCATTTCCAGGCTTTGTAAGAAACATGTTGTTTGGGGGATGATTTCAAAATAACTGATGAAAAATGGTATGTAAGTGATGATAAAGGAAAGAAGAAAAATCTTTCAGTGATGGTCTTTAATGTAAAACATGCTTATATCAGATACTCAGACTAGTAGAGAGGATAGATACACACTTCGTTGTTGCTTTGCACACTGTAGTAACTTACATTTACACAAAACAGTGGAAAATTATTATGAAGGCATGTATTGATCAGGCATATTTGTCTGCACAAAAAATAAGGCATGACCAGTCTGATGCAGCATGTTTTCAAACTTGAAAACACATAGATAAAGTGCTAAACTACACACAGAGCACATAAATTATTTTTTTATATGAACTTTCTGAGTTCATTGACAAATGCACAAGAGAACAAAACCTTCTGGTCACTGTTTCCACATTATTTCCCATCCACTTCTCTATTTTAGCAAAGCTGGATCAGAACAATTCTTGGGCTCCAGACTCTTGAAATAAATGGATGTTACACCTTTTGAGTTACAGACAAATTATATGCTTTTCTCTTCAGCTCAGTCCTCTTAACCAACAAACATCAGTTTGTTTTCCAATTACTTCACCTTGTCTCCTTGCACATCCAAGCTGTTTGCAAGAAACAGTCAGTTGTCCAGCACACTGGCTGAAGTCTCTGTGCAAATGAGAGACTACTTTCAACAGCCCATTGAAAATATTTACACAAGAATGACAGATGATTGTAAGCACTGATTTATTCAACAGTATTTCTATGTATAATTTAATGTAATAATTTATGCTATTTGCCACTGCAGACTTAGTAATAACCTGTATACACTATCTGTGCTGTAATGACATCTGTTTATTGGCTGACACAGGTCAAGTCAATCCATGCCAACAAACGAAAAGTTGTTTAAGTGCAGTGCTCTCAGGAATGCCAACATAGTCTGGAATATTCAATTCTAGATAAAGATTGAGTCATTTGTAGACATAAATGCCTATACAGTTTTTTCCTTCTAGGAGGCGAAATTGCCTTCCACTGAAGAAGAAGCCATACATACCAGCTCTTCATCATCAACAGTATTTGGTGCCAGCTGCTTCAGTGGTAGAAGCAGAAAAACTCAGAATAGTCAGTTACAAGATATCCTTTGCCCAGGGAAAATTTTGTTTTAATATCCCATAGTTAGAAGTTGGCTATTGCCCTCAAGTATGAGGGCCATACTTGCCTTCCAAAACTTTTTTTATTGATTTTATTTTTGGACACGGAATCTTAGAAAGTAATAGCTGGCAGTCTAACCTCAGCGACAGAACCACTGACAGTGGCTTCAAATAATTGACCTGTTTTTTTCCCACTGGTCATTAGATGCTAGGAATATATGAATGAGGCAATTAATTCAAGAAAACTCAGTGTCCAAGTTGCCTTACCCACAACTTAGCCGATGTAATCCAAAAATAAAGGTCATATCCTGGCCTGCAAAGTGCAGGATTTTGTTCACTGCCTCTACCCTTGATGACACCAAGCTGAGTGGGGCAGTTGTCACTCCAGAAGGATGGGGTATCATCCAGAGGGACCTGGACAAGCTAAAGAAGTGGGCCTGTGTGAACTTCATGAGGTTCAACAAGGCCAAGTGCAAAGTCCTGCACTTGGGTTGGGGCAATACAAAATGGGAGATGATGCGAGTAAGAGCAGACCTGCAGAGATGGACTTGGCTGCTGATTGATGAGAAGCTCGAAATGAGCTGGCAGTATGTGCTCACAGCACAGAAGGTCAACCTTGCCCTGGGCTACATCAAAAGAAGTGTGGCCAGAAGGTTGAGAGAGGTGATTCTGCCTCTCTTCTCTGCTCTTGTGAGACCCCACCTGGAATACTATGTCCATTTCTTGAACCCTCAACACAAGAAGGATATGAAACTGTTTGAACCGGTCCAGAGGAGGGCTACAAAGACGATGAGAGGGCTGGAGCACCTCTGCTATGAGGACAGGCTGAGAGAGTTGGGGTTGTTCAGCCTGGAGAAGAGAAGGCTCAGAATAGACCTTACAGTGGCCTTCCAGTACCTGAAGGAGACCTACAAGAAAATTGGGAAGGCACTTTTTAAAAGGACAAGTAGTGATAGGACAAGAGGGAATGGCTTTAATTTGAAAGGGGGAAGACTTAGATTAGACATTACGAAGAAATTCTCCACAAAGAGAGTGGTGAGACACTGGCACATGTTGCCCAGGGAAGCTGTGGATGCTCCCTCCCTGGAAGTGTTCAAGGCCATGATGAATGGAGTCTTGAGTAGCCTGGTCTGGTGGAAGGTGTCCCTGCCCATGGCAGGGGGATTGGAACTAGATGATCTTTAAGGTCCCTTCCAACCCAAACTATTCTGTGATTCTATGTTTCTATGATTCTACTCTTCATCCACATAGTGTACAGATCTAGTTTGCAAACAACATTAAACTGAAAAGAATTTCTGCTGTAGTTTCAGCCTGTAAGGCTAAAAGGAGTTTACCAATCAAACAAACATACATCATTCTAATTCATTTCTGCAGACTTGCCTTCTTAGCAGTGTAAAAAAAAAATCTGAAGTAATCCTTTCTGTTTCATCTGTACATGTTGCTGAAAAGCATGTTACACCAATTGTATTCATTGAGTCATATAGTTTAGTTAATGTTTGGTTTTCTTAGGCCATGTTTGTCCCATTATACCTCAGTCTGCATTCAGCGTCTGAGTTAGGTGTAACTACAGCTCTGTTGTGTTCAGGTCTTAGGAACAGGAGTTGCAAAGTTCCACTTAACTCAGTAGAGAGAGCGGATCCATCAGGAAGAATTCTGCATTGGTTAAGTATGGACACAGCCTCAGACGATTTTACAGTGGAAAGTTGCTTCTGACTTTTGATAACCCATACAAAGATGAACTACGATTACAGGAAGTTTACAGGAAGGAATCCTCTTCAAGAGAGACTTAAAAGTCTGAGGAGAAGATGTGTAGAAAGGGCAGAGAGCTATGGGCACACGTGGTTGCAAATTTGCAGTATATCCACCATTTTGTTGCTAACATTGCTGTTGCTTATCAACTCAGACCCAGATTTCCACTAGCATGATCAGCATGAAAGAGTAATAAATTGTGGGAACTTCAGGAGGTTGGAAGAGGCCTCATGTGAATTGAGTGAATGCCCAGTGACTGAAGGGGAAGCTGGCTTCAAGGGCTTCATAATATCTTAAAGGACTCCTTGATCTGCAAAGTGCTGAAGGAGAGCAAGAAGGACAGTAACGACTTTAAGGCATTGTAGATCACAGCATAAGTTTGTTGGGAACAAAATATGCAATGAATAAATTGTCCCATTCTCTCTTTTTCTCCTGCTCCATTTAGATGTTTATATCTCTGTTGTTTTCTCTTTTCCACCCTTGCCATCTTCACACTCTGGTCCTTGGGTATCTATATTTTTAGGGTCCATCTACTTGATATCTATTGTTTATCCTCTTCCTATGAGAAACAAAAGCCTTACAAATGACTGACATTATCCCAACTAAGGTGCAAAATACCCCTTATGAAGGGCCCTTTAATAATGTTATTTGCAAGAAGTCATAGCAAATGTTCCAGGAGAAACTCAGCTCACAATTTCCTGGCTGTGTCAAAAATGTCCCAACTGCTGTTGCAGTAAATGGAGCATTTTGTGTGAAGCGCTGGAAAAATGTTGGTCATTCTTTACATTCTTTTTTGAATTCCCAGAGTAAATTCATCTAGGCACTCCATTAAAAAAAATGTAGTCAGGAAGTAATTTATCTTTCTTTATGACTACATACAGTTGGTCTTCTATTAAAATATGAAAGTTTGAACTATAAGTTGTCCTAAGTCAACCACATCTGATATTTTCTTGCCACATGCTATAGTTCTGGTTTATGTCCAGTTTGGTAATGTTCCCAAGACAATTCAGAGAAAGTTTTAGAGTAAAAAATGTCTTTACAGACTGTGTATGTTGATTGCGGGGAGATGGGAGACGAACACATTTTGTTTTGGGAAATGATAAATGTCCCTGTGTTTCTGATGCATCTCTGATATAATAAGAACTTACTTTCTGTGATAGCATCTTACCATTGTTCACTTGCTGTGTGAATAGCTGCTTATTAGTGCTAATTTTATCATAACTTCACTCATTTATAACCCAGGATATGTTCCATACTGTTCCCTGGGAAGGTGTTTGTGATCACACCTTTGTCTAGTAATCACAAATATAACAAAAAAGAGCTGGAGACAAGAAGTTGCCTGTGTTTTGGGGTTTTTTTTTAAATCCATCAGTAAAAGAGGAAAACACAAAATTTGGCATTGAAAACTGAGATTTCAAATTTCCCATTTGTTAGGAGGAACACAAACTGTCATCAAAATATGGGGTTAAGGAGTCACTTTTCTCAGAAGAAAGCAACTATAAAATTTCAACCACCTTCAGCCGTCATCCCTCTACTTTTCAGAAAGAAAATATGGAAGTTGTTGTTTCATGTGCAATGTGAATGAAAAGCTTCCATTTATGATAAGTAAAAATTACTATTTCTCTTTTGCTTTTAAATCTTCTGTAAGTCTGTTCCTGTTAAACCTATCCAAAGCCAATTGTTCATAATCCATAAAATATCATTTTTGTATTTTACAAACAAGATATTTTTGCCAGAAAAAAAAGCAAAGAGAAGCACATGAAGAAAGACATATTTTATCTGGCAATCTTAAAAATGAAATAGGTTCCAAATAACATATTTATTTCTCTTTTTTCTTTCCTTCCCTCTGAAAAATGGAAATCTAATATACTGCTTCTCTAGAGTGTCTTTTGTTGAACTCGTATACTTAATAAAAATTAATCTTACCTAATAGAAAATAAAACATATATATGATACGAGAATGCATTGCATGATATTCACGAATGAGAAAGTTTTGATCAAAGATTGATGACCTGCTTTGCCAAACAAATCTGGGGCATATCACTATTTTCAGTCATAACTCTTTTAAAGTAACAGAATAAAAAGTAGTACAATCCTCCAAAAGGCAGTCATAGCATTCGCTATGAGGGACAATGCCTTTATTTTTCTTCTGTATCAGCAGATCCCATTCTTATCCCCAGAATATCTTCCACAAGGGTAGAAGAATGCAAGTCAGCTCTCATTCTTGCACCTCTAATATGAAAAAGTTGTACTGTTTATGTCAGTGTAATATTGTGTCACTACATCACTTCTATGCAACGTTTAACTAGGGTATTTTCTACATTTATTCTAGATCTCTGTGAAAAAAAAAGTACAAAACATTAATATATCCATCTCCTTTATACTTATCTATACTCTTTTTCGCAGTGAAATGTCATTCTCAATTCACAGTTGGAGGCTTCTGGGAAGAGAATAATAAGTTCAGTCAAAACTCAAACATAATGCAGTAATCAGAAAGCAAAAAACTGTTAAATCTGAAGCCACTTGTTCTGTTACTCTAAGCAATACTGCAGGCTCAGATGCTTTAACCAAGGTTAAACCGAATAGTCTTTATGTTCAATTATGCATAGCCTGAACCAGAGGCTCATTCTGAGCCAATCTCCCACCAAGTTATGCCAGTTTGCACCTCTCAGAATCTGGCCATATCTCAGCCTAAATCTACCCAAATCTTTTTCTTCTGTGACCAGCTGCAGACCATGTTATAAAAAAATTGCCCAAATGATATGGTGGTCCAAAGTTCATAATTTTTCTTTAAAAATTTGAATGTGGCTTTTATTTCATCTTATTTTACAGTTTAAATGTTTTTTGGTAAGCTTTTAGTCCTCATGTGTTCTCATAATTTCAAAAAGTGGGCTACTTTTCATGTTACATTTGTTCAGGTCAGCAGCTTTGGGTGTTTGACAAGAGTCTGACCATTACAGCTCCTGGAGTGAATAAGCTCACAGCTATGCAAACTAGAATCATAGAATCATAGAATGGTTTGGGTTGGAAGAGACCTTAAAGATCATTTAGTTCCGACACCCCTGCCATGGGCAGGGACACCTCCCACTTGACCGGGTTGCTCAAATTGCCATAGGATAGGTATTTTTAAAAGAGTCCTTTAGGATTGCTATCTGTAGTGAAAGCAGACATAAGTTAGTATATTTAGTGAAATTTAGTGAAAGTGTTTATAGAATTCTAAACTACTCATCAAGTTTGCAAACAGGAGTACATTTTGTCAGCTGCAGAATTGATAAAAACATCTATATTAAAGTCATTAAACATGGTGTTAACCCGTTGTTTTTGAAGAAAAATCTCAATAGTGGGATTTATCTTAAAAATAAGTAAATAAACTGGAGAGAAAGAAGTGTCAATATTCCTTTTAGTGTTAAAAGTTTGAAGGGAGCACAATTATGGAAAAAATTGAAGTGTCTCAGTTATCAACTCTCAGCCAGGTGTTCAGACCTCAGTTTTAATCTGCAAAAGATAACACAATAGCTTGAATCGTAATCAATATTGCTTGTATTCTAAGGATTTTACACAGATCAACATAAAATAATATCATAGTTAGTCCTCTTAAAAAGATACTATTTGAAATAAAGAACTTCAACTCTCCTCAGGTGATTTTTTTTCTTCTTTTTGCTTGTTTGAAAATTTCTAATTGCATAAAACACCCTTTGTTATAAAATTTTTAAAGTTCTTGTCAAAATAAACTAACTGTTCACTTTTTTATTACATGATACGCCTAATTACACTCCTGAAGCTGAAAACATGTTTTTTCAATTTTATGTTTATATATCCACATATATTTCACTGACGGTTGCATCCATCCATTCATTGATTTAATTTAAATTATGCATTCATATAAAGCCATGCGATGTAGCATGCAAATGATCTCTCGGGCAGTTCTTTAACAAGGAAATATCCCTGACTAATCTCAAGGATTAATTTGCAATACCATATTTTCTTTTCTCTGACTATTTAGTCTAAAATTTTCTTGACTGTTAATTTCACAGTTCTTCATATACATTCCTGGATAATAAATTTTTTAAAATTCTACTTTGAGAAGATAGTTATAATTTCAAATGACTATTTCATGTTAAGGCAGGAATGAGATGCATTTTGCTGTTAAAGAAATGAGATCCGACCCCAAGAACCAAGGCTTTCCCTCAGAACTGTCTTTGTATGGCAAAGACCTTTTGCTACCTCAGAAGAATACCAATACAATCTCTGTTTTTGCAATAAAAACTGCATTCAACTGAAATAAGCACATGTAATGATGAAACATAATTTATTGCTGTTATTTACTAATATTATCCATTTTCATCACAGAATCATAGAATCACAGAACCGCTTGGTTGGAAAAGACCTTTGAGGTCATAGAGTCCAACTGTACCTGTCCACTACTAAACGATATCCCTGAGCACCTCATCTACCCACCTTTTAGATATCTCCAGGGTTAGTGACACAACCACCTCCCTGGGCAGCCTGTTCCAGCACCTGACAACCCTTTCCGTAAAGAAAATTTTCCTTATATCTGATCTGAACCTCCCCTAGTGCAGTTTGAATCAATTTCCTCTCATCCTATTAACTGTCATTTGAGAGAAGAGATCAATACCCACCTCAGAATAACCTCTTTTTAGGCAATTGTAGACAGTGATAAGGTCTCCCATCAGCCTCCTCTTCTCCAGGCTAAACAAATCTAGTTCTCGCAGCCGCCTCTCATAAGGTTTGTTCTTCAGCACCCTCGCCAGGTTTGCTGCCCTTCTCTGGACACGCTCCAGCACCTGAATGTCCTTCCTGTAATGCGGGGCCCAGAACCGAACACAGTATTCGAGGTGTGGTGTCATCAATACCAAGTACAGGGGCACAATCACTTTCCTGGTCCAGCTGCCCACACTGTTTCCAATACAGGCCAAGATGCCTGTCAGCACACTGCTGACTTATATTCAGCCAGCTTCTTCTCTGCCAGCTCTCCAGACATTCTTCCCCAAGCCTGTAACACTGCTTGGGGTTGTCATGTCCTAAGCGCAGGCCTGGACACTTGATCTTCCTGAACTTCATACTATTGGTCTCAGCCCATCAATCCAGCCTGTTCAGATCCCTCTGTGATATTATATTAATGTCTCCCTCACCAAAACAATTAATGCAGGACCTTATTGGTGGATCCCCTCCTACATTAAGTTTATCCTTTTGTAATTTACTAAAAGATTACTTATATATTTCACCATTGTTATTTTCCTGGAGCCCATAATATCATGTATCTGGGTAGCAAGCTGTTGCCAAAAGCAGTCTCCAAACTGCCAATGTGCAGTTTATATATCTATTCTGTCCCAGATATTACATGACCATACAGAAAAAAGAAAAAGTATTTTATTTATCAAGGTAATTTATTACATTGTATCCAATAAATACACCTGAAACTCTGTGGAGACTTTCAGTATCTTTTAGTAGGGAGACTCTAGAAGACAGCATTATTTTTCTTTTTTTTTTCTCTTTTGTTCTGAAATTACACAGAGTGTGAAGAAAATGCATATGTTATGGTATCTGTCTTTTAGGAGGAATATATTATACAGTGCTTTTGAAGCACAAAGCCAAAGCCTTTATTAAAATGAGCTCAAATTGGGTGTCAGACAAGATATACCACACATGAAAAAAAGTCTATGGAATGAAAGAAGTAGATATTTAATAGGCCTCAGTGTCCATCACAATACTTTTCCCCTGAAAATGATGCCTAGAGGAGGGTTGTTTGATTTTTTTTTAACTCCATTAATCTAAAGAATATGGTTTACCACCTGCAAGCTGTAATTTCCAGACACTGTACTATATCTTTTCTTACTCAGAGAGTGTATTTACACAGTTTCTACTAGAAACTCTTGGGTTATCTGCTGTTGGTCGGTTTTCTTTGGGGTGTGGGTTTTGAGTTGTGCACACTATCCCACTCGTACATTGTAAGGATTATGTTTCTAAACTCTAAATATGAGTGTTAGGATAGTAGGCCCCATGAAATCTATTAGGGTGTCTCTTACTCCCTTGTCTGAAAACAATGTGGCCAAGGGCCCATCGCTGCTGAACATTGTCAGCACATGCTCCATTAAGCACAGTCGAAGAAGAGACAATTCAGTTAAGTAGAACCATGACCAGTAGGGGACATATGGAAAGAGAGAAAAACAAATGTGTTTTTTTACAGAAATTATTATGGCCACATGAAGGAGAACATGGCATCTTAAAATGGGGTGATGGAACTGAAGATGCTGACACAGAGCCAGCAGCAAGGAAAAGGAAACATCTCCAGCACCTGAAGTGATACAAAGCAAGGGAGGACTGCAAGAGGGCTGGTACATCAAAGTGCCCACTGTCTTCAAATATAACAGCCAGATCCAATGTCCAGTCCTGTTTCTTGTCTTCTCAGTGCTACTTTCAGAATTTGCACCAGTTTAGTATGAGGTCTTCAGCCTATTAATATCTCTGTATTATATTATCTACATTTGGCTAATGTGAATATTATGTTTTTTCCTCATGTTGGCTGTCTTAACTATGTGGACCAGAGAAGGTTATATCATTTTGGATTGAAACATGCAGTTATTATATTAATGCAAAATTTGCTCAAGTGCTACTCTGTTATCTTCAGTGGCAACTAAATATATTTAATCTTCCTACACTTATAAATAAGTGTATTTTCCTGATAATTTCATGTTTATATTCTTTTTGAATAATGTCAAACTATCCTAAGTATCTTTGCAAGTATGATTAAAAAAATCACAGTCTTCTACAGCTCCCAACTTCATATGACTTCTCACCTGCAAGTTCTCTTGACTAGTAGCTTTGTCACTGTGCAGGTTATAAGGAGTCACCTGAAAAAGAAAATACAGAACTAGAAAGAACCTTCTTTATTCTTTCAGGAAAGCTTTTCCAAGACAATAATTACTAGCAAAACTTCATAATCTGCAGGTCAGAAGTATTTCTTAAACTTTGAGGTATTAATATGATTTCTATTCCAGAAGAAATATAATGAGAAAATGCAGATTTAAAAAAAAAAAAAGATGAAACTTCAAGTTTGTCCAATCTTCCATAATTCCGCTTGGCTTGCATTGTGATATCTCATGGCATCTCACCCCTTACC